>ML682006.1:1801623-1814477 GCA_007922195.1 Podocnemis expansa
TGTGTGTGTGTGTGTGTGTGTGTGTGTGTGTGTGTGTGTGTGTGTGTGTTAAAGAGAATTTTTTATTTCAGTTTTGTAGCATTTCAGGAGACTTTCACAGATAATAACCAGCACCTGGTAAAAGAAGGAAGAGATCCTTAGCTTTAGTGCAGCCCAAGATTATATTCTTCTCTTTGCATATATATTTTTTTAATTGTAACAACAGAGCCCTCATATGTTGTCTCTGGAGCCATGGACAACATATACTACTACAGTACTTATTCTGATATCACTGTAAATTAAATCATAACTAATACAGGCTAGCAATGACCTCCACTAGGCAAAGGCCTGGGAAAATAAATAGGTCTTCCACCATACTCTAAATGTGTCAGCTGACTCAGGGTAAGTTAGATCAGCTGTGGCATCAGCGGCATCAAGCCAATCTCAACTGTCATGATAGATGGAAGTCATTTTGTAGGTTTATTCTTTTTATTTTGTATTATCACTAGAACATTGTGATATTTTCCCAGAACTACATGTGAAGTGTGCTCTGTAATGTTACAAACTCATGACTTACCATTAACACATATTTATGAAATATCACAATGAAACCATCACTAAGTTATGCTGAAACATCACACTGAAATCAGCATGTGCCTTTGATCAGCTCCATAGACTGCAGAAGAGCCTTGTGGTGGGTGGCAAAACACCATCTGCAGCCAGACTGCATCACTGCTTTCCAGATTTCTTTTCTGTATCAGCTCTATGTTGTAAGGGAGCTTAAGAAGGGCAAGTCTCCTAAAATGAAAATAATCCACTAATATTATCCTTTCATACCTCCCCAGTTCACAGAGATTCATTTCGGGTTTTGGAATTCCTCAACAGATCCATATATCTTGACAGTATATTCTAGGAAGCTGCATTAGTAAACCGATGGATGGGATTTGTTTTAGTAGTTTAGCCTTTGGTAATTAGGTTGAGAGAGGAGATTTACCAGATCAGCCCCTCAGAGGCTCTTATTTGATTCCCTGGATTGCATATATTGTGTAAAGGTGTTTTATTCTGTTTTTTTTTTTAAGGTAATTAAGTTTGTAGAATTTTCCTTGAAGCTTTATAATCTAAAGCAGGGTATTGATGGCTGTTATATCTGCCAAAAGGCTATGACTCTGCATCTATTACACACAGAGACAATGTTTGGTTTTGAAATACTTTCTGTGCTTCATACATAATCTCATTAAATAGAGAGGATTGGCGGTTCAAAAGCCTGTGTTATTTTTTCATTGCTTTTATGCACAGCCAGAAATTTGTTTAGCCAGAAGATTTTTTTTTCAACAACATATTTCCAGGATAAAGAGACTAAGGCAAATTAATCAAGATTTTCCAAAGTTTTGTAACATATTTAAAAAAAAAGTTTTAATTAGCAGATGGATTTGATCAGAGAGATCTTATATATGGCTATTTAGAACTCAATGTACTTGGATGGCAGTGGTTTCTGTCGAAAAATATAATACGTCATTCAGTGACATTTTGGAAAGTACTGGATAGAAAGCAGTCTCCGTGGTTTGGCAAGATTTTATTTTATGTAGGCCTATTTCTCATTTTGCTGACTTTATATTAAGCAGAGCTGATGGATAAATACTGATGTTTTACTTTCTTGGAGATTATAAAGTGGCACGCTTTAAGATCTCACATGACTGGTGAAGTAGATTAGTTAAACCACTATTACCTTTTAGAGGATTTTTTTTTTAATTTGAATTTTCCAGAATCATCGTATTGCTTGTACAGCAGTTCTTTCCCTTCTGTAAGCTCTAGAAAAAATTGAGAATCAAGTAACTTGCTGGATGAAATAAGATTGTTGCATCTAAGCTACAGTTTCAATGTGATTTATGCTTAGGAAACAAACATATTTTGGTTCTGGCTTTGTGTTTATACTGTTACACTAGTGAGTGAATTGCAGCACAACTGAAAAGACTCATCTGGACTTCTGCCATGGATGGTCACTGAAATATAGTTTAATTACTAGTAGTTACACTTTTTTTAAAGGTTGGTAAAATATGGGTAAAGTAAAATTCCTCTGCTCATAGAACATATACTGAGTCTGAGTCTTTAGACATTTGGGAACGTTAGTTTGCATTCTGCTTTATAATTTTAATTTATGCATGTCTTGGCCCATCCAACTTCCATCTGGGAAGTGAAGCAGACATGCCAAAAGACCAATCTTAAATCTTTTCTTATGGTATATTTGACCTAAATAAAAGCAAGGAACACTAAATAGTACGTGAAAGTTTCTAGCTCAATGTCATAAACTCAGATGATTCAGATAAACATCTCAACAGTTTTAACCTCATCTTTTGAATTTGTGGAAAGAGTTTTGATATTAACTTCAACAGAAGCAAAATTGGGCCCTAATGGGTTTTTCTCCTCTGTTACCATTTCATGCTGCTTGTTTCCCTTGTTCTCACTGGTAATTAAAATAGTTCACTGACCTTTTCTTTTTGGTAGGACTACAGACCTGATTATGAAGCACACCACACATGGGTTACCAATGGGTGTAACTAAGATCAGAGTCAGAGACATTACATTATATTGTCCCCTAATGCACTAAAACCCATAGGAAAGTGTTTAACTGGGAAGCTTCTTGCTAAGAGTCCAAAGAGCAGTTCTAGGCCACATGGCGCTAAATTCAGTGGCAGATGGTTTTCGCTAGCATTGCCCTTACCTGTGCTAAAACAGCAGTGAAAGATTGCTCTAAAATTCGCAATGAACACATGGTTATGGAAGCATGGCTAATCTTCTGCATACATAGCCAATTCAAAGAATAAAAAGATTTGACTGATTCTGTAGAAATGTAAAACAAATAAGGAGTCATGTGGCACTAAAAGACTAACGGATTTATTATTTCCATGAGCTTTTGTGGGAGAGGAATTCTTATGTCTACACTGCCAAATTAGTCAAGACTAACCAAGCTTAGTCTGGACTAATTTGGCCCGTGGCCACACTAGCTTTTGGCTAATTCAAACTGAGAAACTTCTTAGTTCAGATTAGCCAAAGCTTAGTCCAAACTAGTAAAATCCGTTTCTTAGTTCGGACCAGCCAGCTTAGTTTGAACTAAGCACATGCAAGACCAGAAATAATGACTAGTTCACACTTAAAAAGTTCAGACTAAGGCATTAGTTCGAACTAGCTGTGCATTCTAGTTCGAACTAAAAAGTTAGTTTGAATTAGGACGCATGGCTATTTCAAACTAAAAAGCCATGGTTAGTCCGAATTAGCCCGAGGTTAGTTGGACTAACCTTGGACTTTGTTAGTTTGGACTAGCAAGTCTGAACTAAAAAAGTAGATATAGACATAGTCCTTGTTTGTTTTACTGAACTAGACCAGCACGCCTGCCCTTTTGGAACTTGGCAACATATAGAAATATAACATCAGAGGAGCTCTCATTTTTGAGAATCTTTTAAGGGAAAGATGAGAAAGAGGGTTTCAACACTGCCATCAAGATCAGCATCTTGGGTCACAAATTATAGTAAGGGTAAAGTCATAAATATTTCAGAAAGTAATAGATGTTTTTAAGTATATTACAGGCATGAAAAATGTGTTCTGTCAGTAGAAGGTGTTCAGGTTAGAAATAAGTAGAGCTGGCCAGGAATTTTTTTAAAGATGTTTTTTTCTTCAGAAAATGTTGGTTTATCTAAACTAAAACTTTTTATAGGAAAGGGTTAGTTCTGATAAATTTCTCAGCATCCCCCAAAAATACTGAAAAGAAGACACTATGAAATTGTTGAAATGTCATTTCAAATTTTCAAGAACAAAAGGTTTTGGTTTGAACATTTTGTTTTAAAATTTAAGCCAACAATAGTAAATAAATATTTAAAATCAGACTGAAAAGATTTGAGAATCTCTGAACAAAACATTTTGATCGACCCAAACTGTATTTTTTCTTCTAAAATTTCAGTTAATGCAAATTTTTGAGATTTTATCTTTTTGTCCCAATTCAAGATAGGAGCAGTTCTTGAAATCTCAGAAACGTTTGCGGGAAGAGAAAATGTTTCATGATCTATTCTAGTTTTATGCAGTGTATCAACTATACCTGGCAGAAATTTTCTGCACTTGTGGAAAAATTCTTCTCATTTTGTCATTGACATCAGTTTTGTGCAAAAAATCCAGCCCATTTTCAATCAGCTACAGAATTAATCCTTCTTTTGGTTTAACTGGACTTTGAATGTGGCTCATGTCAGCAAACCAAAAGTAAAACTCAAGTCAATTTTGTTTTTGAACACCTTTTAAGGTGTTTTCCATGCATAGACTGAAAATTTTCTATAAAATTTCACAGTCATTTCAAGAGTGACTGTATAGCCAGTAAGTCCATCCATAAGAAGTAGCCTCAGAAAAGGTTAGACTGCTAGACCCAACAAGTCCAACTGGAACTTTGGTTCTTTTCCTGAAATGTCCTTTGTCTGTCCCAGAGAATTCTCTCCTTACTGTAAAGGTGTAAGAACCTTATAAAAGAAATTCTATTATAGTGCTGAAACAAACTATTCATTTTCCCCACATATTCTGAAGGATAAACAGGCTACATCTGTGCTACAAGCAAGAGATGTGATGCCCCAGATCCTATACACATACTCAGGCTAGTAGTCTTTCAGCTAGAGTGAGCATGGTTGAGCCATATACTTGGCACGGATTAGCCGTGCTTCTGATGCCATTACCTGAGCTGCTCATTTCTATTCACAACAGCTCAAAGCAAGCTACCATGAGTATGTATGCATGAGCAGAGGAATCCCGCCGCTCACTTAATGTGTAGACATAGTTACAGATAATAAAGAGAAAGTGTTACAATTTCTTGTCAGATGTAATATGAATGAATTGATCATCAAGAGTGAACCTAGCTGAGAGACAGTAATACAAGGACGCATAGCATTCCATCTTTACCGATATGCAATAAGTATTCTAGGCCAGTAAAGCACATACTTCCATTGCAATCATCTGAAGCTAGATCTTGGCCAGCTGCCTGAAGGATCCCCTGTCTGCATTTCTGTATTTCTCCCCACAGATCACTTCAGTTCACTAAGACCAGTTACCAGCACTCAACTGGCTTCTAAGGCTGTGTTCACACACAGGGGGTTATTTCGATACGGTTGGTTTGAAACAACTTGTATCAAAATAACATCTTATTTCAAAATAAGTCAATTCAAATTAACAGTTTGTTAATTCGAATTAAGGAAAAGAACTCAAAGCGAAATAGCAAGTTCAGACAACAGTTATTCTGAAACAAGTCACCGTTGTTTCGAAACAACATGTTCACACATCATTGTTTCAAAACAGCTTGTTTTGAAACAATGCCATTGTTTCAAAATACCGGAACCCATTTTTCCGAAACAGCCATGCATCGTGTGAACAGCCTAACTCTGATTTCGAAACAACCTCTGTTGTTTCAAAATAAGCGTGCTGTGTGAACACAGCCTAAGTCTTACTGCTACACAGAAACCTGTTCTGTAAGATGTTGGGATCCTGACCACTTTTACCATTTAGATCACAGGCCAGGTGTTTTGTGAAGGGTGAAGATAACTCCTCAGTAGTGGCATACACACAGCAGGTGCAGGGGTGACCAGGACCTCAGACACCAGCTGGACCTTCCATGACACGCAAGAGGCGAGGGGCGATGAGCACCAGAAGCTCTGAGAGTGGCTGGACGGATCCCAGGGGCAGGCAGTGGGAAGGGAGCTGTAGGTCATCAGGAAGACAAATGCCCCACAATCCTGCTATCCTCTTGCTGGGAGGGGGGGCGTGAAACCCCACTGTCTGATAGGGGTAACTGGTGCTGGACTGATTGCATTGCATTGCTGGAGTAGAAACAAGTGCCATCTGGTAGTAAGTGAAGGGAGTAGGGGACCAGGCTCTGCCATTGCCATGACTGCCAGAAATTCCCTGCGGTGCAGGAGGGGGAAAGCGGTGTGTATCCTCCCTCTCGCACCACCTGCAGGTATCAACCCTCCCTCCCCGAGGCAGGTAGGGCGGTGCCATCTGGTGGGAGCCAGGGAGCCCTCGTGCCCTGTGTGGGGAATGTATGAGGCCTTGCGGGGGGCACAAATGCATGTACTTGACCCTGGGCACTAGAGTCCCACAGTATGCCACTGCCTTGCAGAAAGGAGAGGAAGCATCTTCTGTAATCACTTTCCATCTATAACATATGAATATATATTTTGTATACTGTGTAGAAGAAATCAGACAGGACTCATTATCAATTTCTGTGATACCTAAGGAACATTGAAGCCTGGGTTGCCAAATGTGTGTGGACTGCATTCTAGTTATACAACAGTAGGCACTCATATAAAATATTCAGTATGGGAAGCCTCATGTTCTCTGTATTACAGTTGGTTGAAAATTTTCTGCCAAAACTGATTTTCAGCAAAAAACTATGTTTTCATCTAAATGTGTATGGGTTTATTTGTTTTTTGTTATTTTTTAAGTCTGCGTCCCTTGGAGCAAGCTGGTATTTTTAGTTTAAAACCATGAATAAACCAAAGCTGAAATAGTTTAATTTGGATAGGCTGCCATGTTGTATCAGTGGAGATGTAATTTAGTTGTTTCATGTCCTCATTTCACTACAAGCCAGGCTCTGGAGCCAGACTTTATTTCACGTGAAGCATCACTTCCTTTCAAATGAATAGAAAACACTGGTGCATCATAGGAAATGTAGTCCAATCAATCTAAATGTGAGAGCGCATGGAGCCCTTATAACTCTATAGAATCACCATAGCATTTATGAATCCAAATGTTTCTTTTTTTATTATTTTATTGCATGGCAAAAACAAAAGTCCCTGACTAGCTCTGTTCTGGGTGTTTTCTATTTTCCTTACATTTTATTGAAGCTGAGTGTTGTCAATAAGTAACAAGTCCCCACAGGATTGTAAAATTTCATCCCCTCTTTCTCAGAAATTGCTGCTTCGTTCCCAGAGGAGGATTCTGTCCTTGCTACAAGCATTTGAGACTCTTCTGCATGCTAGAGCTAAACGTATTTTTTGTACTGAGAGCAAACGAACATCTAAACTGTGTATATACCTTCCACGCTTTAATTCCTGCTGAGCACAATTTCCTGTGAGTTAATGAAAGTCAGAGAGGTATATCCACTGGAGCACAATGAAGTCAATGGGATTCTCATGCTCTCAAGGGCAGCATTTGTCAAAGAGATCTGAAAAGATCCTAATTAGGATAAAAGTTTATTTTAATAGCTGTCATAGGTGTGTCTCCTCCATAGGGACTGGGAGTCAAGAGGTTAGGGTTTTATTCCTAGTACGGCCACTGACCCATAGCATGACCTTGGACAAGTCACTTTATTTCTGTGATTCATTTCCCCTCCCACTTCTTCTTTTTCTTGTCTATTTAAGGCGTAAATTATTCAGGGCAAGGACTGCTCATTACTATGTATTTGTACTAAACCCAGCATGATGGGAGTCTAATCTCTATTGAAACTTAAAAGTATGCCAATAATAGATAAACAGTTATAATTATCCATGGTTCTCAGAGCAATATTCTTTGGCTGTAGTTGTGTTCAAACAAAAAATTTAAATTAATTCTACCATCAGTTGTGCTGTTAAATTTCATTGGTTTAATTGCATGGGGGTAAATCACAGCAGAATTTAGCCCCTAATGTTTAAAGTAGGCATATCTGTAGTTTTGCTGTAGTTGCCAGAGCTTCGTTTGGAGATTATTACCCAAAATTCTGGATTTCCAGCACTATTTGGTAATCTCAGCTATACTGCAGGATGTATAATCTGACCTGATCCTATGACACAGTGGTTCTCAATGTTTTGCAGGTCGTGAAACATGTGTCATGACCCTACAGGACACACTAGCCCACCACACTCCCAGGCCAAATCCAGACATCTTACCAGCTCTTTGCAACACATTTACCACTGTATGGCGGCATAGCAATGTGCCCTAACACTGTGGTTTGAGAACCACTGCTATGTGACTTATACTTCCCCGCATTTATTTTCCTCCCATTCTGTGAGTTCCCCATCTTCAAGCATCCAGCAAAGTAGAATTTTCTCCCATGAAAGCTCATGCAACAAATAAATGTATTAGTCTTTAAAAGTAACACAGGACTCTTTGATTCTTTTGCAGGATTTACAAATTCATTGTGCCTCGGTTAATTCCCTCTTTATTAAAGCCATTTTACATTTGTTTTATTCATTTTTTCATACTCAGCCAGCAGTTAGGATTTTGAATCAATATTCAGCTACAGTATCATTGCTGGTTCAGGTCAAATATTGAGCATTATACAATAAATAGGAAAAATGAATTAGTGTTTGCTTGCCTTTTTGTCATTTCCATTCATACTGGCCAGATTAATAATTTGTATGTAATTTTCTATTTGGACGGTATAGCTGCATATGATCTTAGAAGTTTAAAAGCCAGAAAGTTTTGATTGCCATTAATCCACATAGTGCCCAGTAAATTGGATTTCTAGTCATATATTTATTATTTATCCCTGTGTATCACTCAGGTGAATTTTGACACGAGCACTTTAATAATATAAATACAATGTATGTCATGATTAAAAATGAATTGAAAAGCTATCATGCAAAAACTTTCAAATATGTACTACATTAAATAACGAGCAAGGGTGTATAGTTAGTAGATTAACAGCTACACAGAACTCATCTTCTTGCCATTTTGATTGCATGTAGTCAGTAGATTAACAGCTTATTTTGAATGCTAGTAGGCCTTCGTCCAAAATAATGCTATCTTCAAATCAAGGGAAAAAGTAAATCTTAGTATCATCTGGAGACTCATTCAAAGAGATGACACATTTACCTTTGTTAGCACTTAGCACACTCTTGTTATCATACAAATAAATACCACTATGAAAAATGATCATATTTGCTAATGTGCATGAGAAGGTAGTAATGAAGTAGAATAAAAGAAATCATGAATAATTTAGAAGTTGAATTTGAGGTAGCAGGGAAGGAAAATCAGCTGTTGAAATGTTTTCAGTATGCTAGCAAACTCTCACCTCTCTCAACCTCATCACTTTCTGATATGTTGTTCCACACTGTTTTAATTTGTACAATTTGCATGATTTACTGAAGTAATCTGACCTGATACAGTGAAATATAATCACAGGATTTATCTTGCTTTCCCATACAGTAATTTTTTTTTTCCATTTTCTGGCATTGATGAAGTAGGACTTCACCATGAAAGCTCAAGCAAAAGATAAATCTGTTAGTCTTTAAAAGTGCCTCTGGACTCCTTGCTTGTTTTCCTGAACTAGACTAACATAATTACCCCTTTGGAGCTTAGCAAAAGGTTGTTATACTTGATATATTTCATATTTTCATGTAACTATGTGGTTAATCTGTTTATTAATTCATGGTTACTCTGTGGTTAATCCACATCTTTTATGTGCCCTGTTGTTACTCACCAATAGCATATTCATTCTACTTTGCTTAGGTTATGTACATTGGTGTCACTCAGCAGGTGTGCAACCCCTGCATGATACAAATGTCTTTTTCAACACTGCACAAGGAATGAAATGGATGGATTCTTCCATGTTCCTTCTCTGTCCTCAAGGAACAGGCATGTAAAGTTCCACACAGACTACTTTAACTACTGGTCCAGAGTCATTTCAGCCCAGCAGTTCTGCGGACTTGGGGCAGCGGGTCTAGATTGGGCCTAAATTCCCAATTTAATAACTGAAATAGGAAATCAGAAATTAGAAAATGAAAAACAGAAGGTTTGATGCGGTATTCTTTAAGTATACTATTGCAATATGGATCCCTTGAGAATTCCCTTTATAATTTTTCAATAGGTCAGACAGGTATATGTAGGGAAAAAAACACTTTTCAGTGCTGTGAGCTTTCTATCTCGGCGTCTCCCATCATCTGTGCATGGAACTGCTGTGTGAACTGAAGGTAGAAAATGACCCTAAACAGGTGATGTCACCCAGGCCCCAACTATACATATACAGAAGGATTTATGATAACAGACAAACAGTCATAATAAAAGATTAAACACAAAATGCATTTCAAGTGACTAGCACAGAAAAAAAGAATATAATTTATACTATTACTTAACATGCAGAACATCTTAGTTATTCTATTACTGTTTCCTTCCTTCAGGTGTTTCTTTGTGCCTGGGTGCTTTTTTGGACTGGAGCAATGGCAATTTACTCTTGCTTTTCAGACTGTAAATGACTGAAAAGTCCCTTTATAGAAATACTTATCTTGAAACATTGGCTGAGACTAAAACCCAATCACTGTGCAAGTGAGATGGATTCAGTCTTTCCTGACTCGGAAAATCTGTTCCAAAGGCTCTTACATTGCCAAGCCAGTTCTAAAAATTATGATCCAATATGGAAACAAAAATGGAAAAAAAAATAGGTACAGTGAGTTTCTTTAAAATGGTTCCTTTTCATTGACTTATTTTAACTTACAACAGTTTACTGTGAATGTAACTCTCAAGAATTTGAGGACTTAATAGTTCTGCTAGAACCAAGCATTCTGGGAATTTCCCACATATGCCCCAGTCCCAGAGATCATTTTAAACAAATATTTAACTATAGGAATGTGTTTAAATTCCATAATGAGATGGGCAGGTGTTGCTGGTGCCTTCTTCAGCTTTTCAACCCAAATTCCCCTAATAACACCTGCTCAACATAGAGCTTGAAACAAAACCAAAACTACAGAGAAAAGAGGATGTTGCAAAAAATGTGATTTTCCTTGAACAAGTCACTGTGACTTAGATTCTTCTTTGAGTTTCTTTAAATCAGAAACTGTCTCTTATTGTATGTGTGTACAATGCCTTGAACAATGGGGCCCTGATCTCTGTTGCCGCTTGTAAACTCAACAGCAGAGCAAACAAAACAAAACAAAAAGAAGAAAAGAAAAAAGAAAAAAAACCCAGCCAAATAAATAAATAATGAGCAGCCTTTGAAGAAATAGATACAAGCACAAGAAATATATTTTGGTTCCTAATCACCTGATATACTATTAAGTGCGCCAACACTCTCTCAGCCAATACTTCTCTATAAGCCCTCTTTCAATGCACAGTGCTTATTTTGTGAGTTCCCTGGTAGCTCTCTTTCCCCATATAGAGTTTTGCTTATCTGTGTTCTGTGTCAGCTGTCTTCCTCCAGGTGGAGTTTCAACTGATTGAGTTCCCTAAGCAAAGTTCATGACTTATTTTCATTCTTCACCCCTACCTACATGGAAACTGTAGCCTTCCAGATACCAACCATTGGAGAGGAAACAAATGGCATCTGTGGGCTCCAGAAAATAAAGCCCAGCCATGCAGGATAACCCTCCTCCAAATGACACTCACGGTAATTCAAAAGCATCATGTAAATTCCCAGATCTCCATCTGGACTACTAAACCAGAGAGATCCTGTCACCAGTCTGACTTTGTAGTGGAAGCCCAGCTCCATGAAGCACTGTCTGCTTGTGAAGAGCACAAGCTACAAGACTTTCCTGAAGTCATATTATTGGTTACAATAATGCTAACAAGGCCATCCTGAACCTGGAGTGGAATGCAGTAACAGCATATGGGGGGGGAAAAGTCTTAGATCTTGGAGTGTTTTTCTGAAGGATATACAATACACAGAAGTCTTCCAAGACTTCCAGAAATATAGGTTTACCAACTTTTTATTTTTATTTTTATTTTTGGAATACCAGGGGAACATTCTGTAACCAAATAAATAAAGGGTTACATATGACCCTGAAAAATTCTCTATGGAGAGCAGTAATCTACCCTGGTCTGAGAGAATCTCACCAAAACACAAAATGTTCATTCTAGTTATATGTTCAGTTCTTAGCTAAGTCAGACATCCACCCCACACCACATGTGAAGTAGATCTCAGAACCTCCTTCTCAGGGAGGGAGTGGCATGACTATAGCAGTAAAATTATACTTGTTCTGAAAGTTGCAGAGCCATAAAGTAGGTCACCAGCCCATATATCTCCCTCTGTAAAGGTTGAAGATCAAGAGCCAAATTTTAATACTTCCTTTTGCAAATACATAAAGAGAAGGGGAATACACAGAACAGGTCTCTTGTGCATGGTGCATGCAACATCCTACCAGAAGTGCCACCCCTGTTTCTGTAGAAGCTGTTGTTGGTGCTTCCAGCTGGTGCATGATGCTCCATAAAAGTGAGAGGGGCTGGAAAGAACTGAGGAAAAATCACCCCTTTCACTCCTCAAAAGTAGGCTGCCCCATTACATTATTCCCATATGCACTTGTACCATTCAGGAAGGGATTGGGCCTCCGGAGTGGACAACCAGCAATAAGCACGGGAGGAGTGGAGCTTGACTTTACTCATTATTAATATCAGTGACTAAATGCCGTACTTTAGCCTCAACCAAGCATAGCTGAAACAGTAAGACTGTATTATAATCAACAGAACACCCACGTAAGTGTTTCTCAAAATATAAAAATATCCCACTGACTTTTGACTGAGTTTTTATTAAAGATAATAATAAAAGTAGCCAAAGACTGTCAACTAGAAGGCAGATGATGTTTTTGTTTTGTGTTTTTGCCATTTGGCTTAGTACACTGGCCGCTTTTCTAACCAGATACCAGAACATAGCAGTGAATTACACTGAAGACTTTGTTTTCTTCACCAGCTACACAGTCAATAAGAACATGACTGAGTATAAAAATCTGAAGGGTTTGTCCCTTGAGCAACTGACCCTTATCACCTGCAATATTGCTGACACTCAGAGACTTGAAACAATTCCTCTGAGACATACCATGTGTTGGAACTTTAGTATTTTGTCACCATGACTATCCATTAGGCATAGTGCTAAGTTAGTGCTTTTCAATTAAAACTGTTTTGTTTGTTTGTTTGTTTGTTTGTTTGTTTGTTTGTTTGTTTGTTTG
>ML682006.1:1814487-2235547 GCA_007922195.1 Podocnemis expansa
TTGTTTGTTTGTTTGTTTGTTTGTTTGTTTGTTTGTTTGTTTGTTTGACTAAATGTATGTGCCCTTCTCCAATATATATGTACAATGTGCATGCAGCTACAACTGACCATTTCTTCTGTAAAAATATTACACACAATAAAAATTCAGTGTACGGTGTATATAAAAAGAGATAAATATAAAATTCAATAAACTGAAAACAGAAATGAAGCCAAAAAGTAAAGTATATCATAGTATAACAAGACATAAAACAGGAGTTAAATACTATAGGCTGGATTTCTAAACAGCTTCATCTAACATATGGGCATCTAGCAGCTTTGAATGGGATCAATGGGAGCTCCTGTTTGCAGAGAAGTTTTGAAAATCTGGTTGCTTCAAATAGGTTTCTAAGAGGCAAGTGATCTCTTTTTGAAAATTCAACTATAGAATGATTGTTGCTTTGTAAATACCTAAAACTCATAGCTTAGATTGTAGTACATTAATCCATGATTTAAAATCCTTAAAAAAGGCCCTGAGAAAAGGAACCATGCTGAATAATCTGTAATATGTTTTTAAACTTTGAGGAAGTATAGATTGTGTCTAACACCTTAAAAAAGGAGTGCCTAAAGTTAAATAGAGGCTGTGAATTTTAAAGTGGTGAGCACCCAGCTACTCTACTGATCTTGGCCACTATTTGTTTAGTGCAAATAATGACCAGTGCTGGTTAAACAGAATGGAAGATTAGCCTTTACCTTTCAAACACAAAATAAAGTATACCACATCATGGAGCAGATGACCAAATGGGTTAAATTTAGAATGAAGGATTAGTTTGTCTTTAACCAATAGCTTAATGATAAATGAGATTTACAAAGGTATTTAATTTCCAAAGGGTCATTGTGTTAGTCTAGTTCAGCAGAACCAGCAAGGAGTCCTGTGGCACTTTTAAAGACTAACAAATTTATTTATTGCATAAACTTTGTGGGCAAAAATCCACTTCATCAGACTCTTTGAAGGTGGGGAACTTTTAGGCACCTAAAGATGAAGAGAGGCATTTAGTGAGAGTTACAAAAGCCCCTAAGCAGGTTATCTCCCAAGTACTATTGAAGTCCAATTTGTATTTAGAAGAAAGAAGAGTAGATTCTTGATTTATGAAGAAAGGGGGGAAAAAATCAGGTATAGGTGCAATATGGAAGTAAATAAATGGGAGTGGAAAAAGTGTCCAGAGAGAATGATTAGTGTGACATTAGTAATAAGCAATGAGGCAGACAGATAAGCTGAGCTGTGGGAAACAAATCTTTACTAATCTGGCACAGAGGCTAGGGATACGCACCTACTGACCTGCCACATAAAGCGGATTACTTTCCTGGTGTCACACCATGATTTTAGGTCCTGAGTTCAGTCCTTGCAGCTGATTCAACCAGATGGTTCATCAATACATCCTGATTCAGAGCCTTCTGTCTATACCTTTTTTTCCACAGGGATCATTTCAGGTTTATTGCTCCCAATTGATTTCTATCTCTACTAATTGGGTTGTCTACAAAAACCACAGACTCCTTTTAAAATGAAGAATTCACAGAGATATTTTAAAAAAGCATTGTAAACACCGCAAATGCATCTCAGTGTTAGAGATCTGGAATGAAGTTAGGGCATGTTGTGGGGTGTGGGAGATGGCATAACAAATATTAGAGTGGGAGCCCATTTCCTTGCATTGTGCAGTGTTAAGAAAGCACTGAATCAGATTAATTACCATTACTTATGAGTTCTTTCAATTCTTGTTCTCAGTGTGTAGACTCATCTAAAGGCATGGGGCATGTTGGTTTTTCTTACCCCCTTCTTCTTCTCCTACAAGCCTGTAGGGTAATGCAGCTTCAGGAAATATACTTCTGGATGGTGTTCCTTAAAGAACAAAATGTTTTCCCGGGAAATATCAAGGCTGTAATTCTCCAAAGTAATGGTACCTACAGCTCATACTTCAGAAAATGCTTTTACATCACCTAAGGATGTTTCCTTTTCTTATTTCATCTTCAAAAGAAGCATTCTAGGGTTTGTAGTTCATTATAATTACACAGTAATTGACCTACATGGAAGAACTATGCTCTAATATTTGGATACAACTAGTAGTTATTTAGGGTTCTTTATATTTCTGAAAAATAGCTATCAGCCCAGCTTATATCCAGACCCATATAGAAACCCAAACTCAGTTATGAAGATACATCAGCGATACAGGCAGCATTTAATTCTGAAAAATATTTGTAATAGATTTAAAGATTAAGTTAAGCTAAGTGATCTTGAGGCTTGCCACTTAGAAACTGAGAAAATAACAATTAACATCCTGCTAAGTGTTAATGGACTATATCCTGTATGGTTCGTGACTGGTAGGGAAAGGTAGGGAGTAGCTGTAGGAGAGATGGAAGAGCACTAGATAGTAGTGGGGTTTTTTTAGATTGTAACACACGGTTTGGGTCAGAGACTGCAGTTCATATGTTTGGACACTCTGTAATGCAATGGACACTGATCTGATTGATGTAACTTATATTAAATATCCTAGACATACAAGCTAAAGTAAACAGTTTCTTTGGATCTAAAGAATTCTGGGAGTTCAAGGATTTAGGAGTTTAAAGAAGGGATTCTCCAGACTCTTACAGGGTATGTCTACACTGAAAAGTTTTTTTCAAAATATGGAGGCTTATTTCAGAAAAACTTTCTACCTGTTCATGCAGGCATTTTGGTATTTTGAAATAAGCACTTCATTATTTCAAAACAATGAAGAGCTTTTTCAACATAACTAAACCAGCATTTATTTCAAAAGAGCAACTCTTTCAAAATAGTTACTTCTAAAAAAGCCATTCTGAGCTGTGGAGTTGGCTTTTTTCAAAATAATGGCCCTATACTTTTCACTGCCCTCCCCAATTTTGAAATAGAGAGTCTAGCAAAAACTGTGTATTTCGAAAGACCTCCAGCCTTATTTTGAAACAGAGTCTTTACTAGACTATTTCAAAATAATAAATTTGAAATAATGCTATATGACATAATTATTTTGAAGTAAATTCAAAATAGTTATTTCAGAATAAATTTGAAATGGTTATTTTGAAATAACTTTTACAATAACTTGGACAGTGTAGACATAGCCATAGGACCCGAAGATCCCACTGAAGCTTTGTTTTTTTTCTAAATTGGGCTTGAACTTGTATGGTCTGTATCATGCGCTGGCCATGTGTGTTTGTTTCAGCTCTGGGATAGAGGATATCACAAACCATCTCATAAATAAAGATTTGCCCCATGTCATTAGAATGAATAAAGATGTACATCAGTTTCTACATCCAGCCTTAATGTGTATCATTTTATGGGCTTTACCATTTGATCCAAATTTTACAGTAGGAAAAATTATTTCATAGCAAGTAACAGTGGTTAAAGTAGAATTTGCTGGGCCCCAGAGCACTCCTAATCTCTGGGCCCCCTTCATGTATGTGTGGGCCCCAGCCCAGGTAGGCATTTTTGAGCCCCACCAGCTCTTTCCTCACAAATGAAGCACAGCCTCAAATCCAGATCACCCCAACCTTGTCCACTAGTGCTCACATCAGACCCCTCTTTCCCCACGTCCTCCTCAGCTCCCATCCCCATACTCTAAGCTCTCTGCCCCAAATCCCCACTCCAGCCCTCTTAACCCCCCATATCCCAGGTCCCACATCCTCACTCCACCCCCCTTCAGCCCCTAACCCCCTCCTCACCTCCTCAGCCCTCTTCAGTCCCTTTGTCTCCATTCCCCCACTTCGCCCCCTCAGCCTCCCAACCCCCCTACATCTCTCCAGCCCCCACTCCAGCCTCCCAGCCTCCTCCATCCACGTGCAGCCCCCCACCTGGTCCCCACTCCAGCCCTTCATAGTGCCTCCACCACTACCCAGCCTCTACCCAGTCTCTCCAGGGAAGCAAGACACCAGGGCTTGGCAGTGGGGAGCCAAAACAGACCCAACTCATCCCTGGGGTGCGCAGGGCACAGCCTCCCCATGCCTGGTTGCAGTGCGGTGCCCCTGTCAGGCAGAGAACCAGAGCTGCTGGCCCATAGTGCCGGAGCGAGGCTTCCTGGTGGGCAGCGGACAGAGGGTGGTGTGGCCATGTGGGCACTGAAGCTGGCCAAGGCCTGGCAGCAGCTGCTGGAGGTGGAGGCACGGTGGTGGCTGGTGTGCAAGCTGGAGAGCTGGGTGCAGCAACTGCATCAGTCTTTGTGCAGGCCAAGATGCGCATAGCCAAGAGCCTGGCCTGCCTGGGTAGTGGCACCAGCCAGACCCAGATCTACCTGGCCACCCACGGGTACCTCAAGAAGAGCCTGCGGTGCTCCCTCAAGGTGCACCCACACGCCCTGTTGGCCTTGGCACTGGGGCTGGGTGGCTGCGTGCCCTGGGCAGCTGGCAGACTGCGGTGTGGGCGCAGGGGCGCTGTCTCAGAGCCTCCCAAGATTGGGGAAGTGTCTGCACAGAGGTTAATGTAAGGGGGAATGCACCAAAACGCTGTGCTCCACTCCATTATTCTATTTTTAGGGACCCCAGGATGCTGGTCCCTAAAAATTGTGGGCACCAGAACAGTGTTCCAAAGTGTTCCCCCTTATTTTAACCCCTGGTGATTAAAGATAAATTTTGCTATATATTTAAACTTAATCATTAACAATTTCCTGGCTGATGACAAAAACAGGAGTGATAAGTCAAACTTAAACCATGTTGTTGCATTAAGCAGCCTAGGGAAAACTAAATCATCAGTTAAATTATGAGTTTCTACCTATTGAAACTCCAATTATATAAACTCAAGAGTTTTAGGTGTAGTCAGTTTGGTGACTAGTCTTGCATAAAATTAGCTTTAACTGAATATTCAACTAATAATGTTCAGGTTCTTTTTAAATATTCCTGGAAAGCAAACACAGGAGTTTTCCAAATACAATGAAATTGAAATGTGCTTTCAAATCTGAATGGACATTTGTTAGAAAATACTGCTGTGTTTTGCTCTTCTGTAATTTAGAGTACTCCTTGCTAGTCAGATTTTTATCACATTGTACATGGGAACACCCACTGCAGGGTTCAATAGGAATTAAACCTTATTTATGAAATATTTTATGTGCCTTTCTTTAGTATGAACTACTTACAACTTTAACTGCATCAAAACAAATTCAAGACTAATGTTCAAATAGTGAAAGAGAAAGTTGTATTTTCACTATTTGTTTCTGTTCAGCTATTCTAATATTCATGCTTGTGCAGAGGCCTCAAGACCTATTTTGAGCATTTAAATGTTGAATTCACCTTGTCTTAGCCTTCTACATGGGGTGAATTTTACCCAATGTCAAATATAATCCAAAAAGTAGGTTTTATGTCACTCTGGGTATAACATAAATTGAAATATTTGAAAGCACTTTAAAGATGCTTCTGAGGCAACAACTGCATAGTTTTTACTAAATGTGTTAATGAGAATATAGTGTCTTTGAACAATTGCAGCCTTAACTAAACTGACTATGCTAACAGAATTCACAGACTAGGAGGAAGTTCATAAATCGGGCTTGAATTCTTTGGAAGTAGTGGGCCATTGTCTTTCCAACTGTCTTTTACAGCTAAAAATCTGAGTTGTGTATTTAAAATAATTTTAAACATCAGGAAGTTGACCTAATACATTCCCTGGACTTTCTGCTTCCTTTCATATACATAGCTGCATTTTATTGCATCTCTTTGACATTCATCCTTTTTACTGTGCTTTCATAGAACTAAGTATTTGGGCATTTTACTTGGTATGTAGCAAATGCATGAAATAGCATATGTACTGAAAGCTCCATTCATCTATTTTGGCAATTTTTTTCTGGTGGGCAATGAGTGCAGAGTTAGTACCAATGGGACTGGATTTGCATGGTTTTCCAATATAATGGATACAAATGTCTTAGGGTATATCAACACTGGAGACTCTGTTAAGTCACCTTAATGAGGATGACTTAAAGTTGACCTTATTAAGTCAACTTAGAGCATCCACAGTGAAAACTCCTGTCAACTGCCTACATCCACACTGTCAGGCGCTAGGTTGACCCTGCCTAGTGATCAGGAACTCTGGGAGGAGGCCTGGAGGCCAGTTAAGTTGACTTAAGAGCTACTCCCCATCTACACTTACTTAAGTCAACTTAATAAGGTTGACTTAAGCGTTAAGTCAACTTTAAGAAATGGTTTTATTAAGTCGCCTTAAGGAAGCACTTAAGTTGACTAAAAAAAAGCCCAGTGTGGCCATTGGGGTCTGTAGGTCGACTTAAGTTGACCTAAGGCTCAAGTGTAGATGTATTCTTAGAAAGTAACTGGTCCCTGGCCCCATGAATAAGGGATCAGTGCTAACAGCTTCTCACTTTCTTATTAGATGTTTCTTTTTATAAATGAATTTATTGCAAGGTATATTACAAATTAATATATCTTTTTAGATTTGCTGTAAATATATCATTAAAAAAATGAGTTTGATGGTCTCAGCTCATGTAATATTGATCAAATCTGTTCCTGGAAAAGCAAATAAAATTTGACACAGGTTGCTATCTATCTATGCCTAGGAAAGACAAATGAGTAATCAGCAGGGAGACCAAACTACATGCACATTTAAGTAATAAGACCCAGCAGGACATGCCATCATTACAGTAGAAACCCTGAAGTGTCTTAATGTGATTATAATGTGGCTTTCTTACACAAAACAATTATAACAATCTTAGGTAATATATTATTATCAGTATTATTCAGGGTTAACTGTAGATCTGAACAATTAGCTTTTATTACACAACTTAAACATTGTAACATGCATTTTTATATTTCCAAAACCATTTTGTCAAAAATAATACCAGTCATTACAAAGGTGTATTACAGTCATATTGTATTTTAAGGTGTCACTTTAATTAAAAGGTATAGAAGTCACATTGTATGAAAAATAATATTTAAAATACCACTACCTTTTATTAAAAGATTGTTTAATTATACTTATATGAATTATACAAGTCCTGCTTTGCAATTTCATATCTGTCAGTGCTGCAGTGTTGTGGTTTGACCTCTCATACTCCCTCACCACATAACAGTAAAATTTAAAATCAGTTTAAATGGATTTAGTGGCAGCCTTATTTTCAAGATCCATTAAATGTAATTTGAATATATTAATTATGATTCCCTGAGTTCATAGTTGCTGCACTTGAGTTCTTTTCTGTGCTGCAAATGAGAAAATGTAATAATAATAATTAATAAACAAACAGGACATAAATATATATTATTTTAATTTGATTTATATTTATTTTCAGGTGTAAATGAACTTCCTAAAGCCAAGAAAGCAGCATTTACTTTCTTTTTGGATAGTGAAAATAAATTTTTGCATCCTGCCATTTACCTAAGATTATTTACCTTATTCCCAAAGAAGCTTAGAAAGATTTATGTTTTAGCAGTTCTTCAGATTGAGTAATACATGTAAAATTTCCTTCAAGTTGTTTGTTGGGCATACATATCGTCATCAATTTCCAAGCATCAATTTACTCTTATTGGTTCTTTTGCTTACCTTATATTTGTCTGTGGAATGTCTTGACATTTGTCCTGATCACATTCCATTGAAATTAATGGGAAAAATTCCACTACGGACACTGAGCACAGGAATGTGTTGCAATGAATAAAAATTAAAGTATGGGAATTCAGAGTTTAAAATAAATGTTGCCCTTAATTCACCTCAACATCTCTGTTAGACAATACAGGAGTTTTCCATTTATTGCAAACCAAGCAGTAATTTAAGCACATATAAAAGAGAAACTGTTCTCTTCTCTGCCAGTCTGCAAAGGGCCTTTTGCATTGCAAGCTGGAGAGACAAAGGATGTTCAATGATCATGGTGATGTCCTTAGACCCTGGAGACAATTTACAGTCCTGCCAGAAAATCCCAGGGTAATCTTGGGTAAATTAATTACTCTTTCTGTGCCTTAGTTCCCTATCTTTAAAATGGGGAAAAGAGCAATCTGCTATCTCACAGGCAATTATGAGCATAAATACTACAAAAGATTATGAAGTGCCCAGATACTGTGGAACTGAGGATCACCTAAGCTAAATAAAACAAATCCCTTGGGTCTTTTGCTTCCCGAGTTTGTGTCTGGAAGGATTAATATGTGAAATTTACCCTTTTCAATTGCACCCCTAAAGCCATTGAACGTAGGCTATGCAGTAAAATTGTTGCTACATAGTTCTCCAGATCTTCTTGGCTTCTGCTAGTAGCAAACATAGGTGCACTAGTTGTCTCCCAACACTTTCTCAGGTTAATTTGGCCTATTTGATTCTCTGTGCAAGGTACCTCTGAATTTGAACCTGTATGATTTACATACCAATAAAGGATATCTTGTTAGTGGAACAGCAAGGAAGAAAATTCAGCATTAATAGCCTTTTTTGCAATAATTGTATTTGAAGTCATTTTTTAAAATCGGTATTTAAAAAGCAAATAAAATATAAAATGCAATATAATTAGCTTTTTAAAATAGTGTGAATTTTACTTAAGGTAGTTTTAGAATATATTTAAACCTATATCATTTACCCAAGAAACATTATGGTCCCAATCCTTTGGGCCAGTATGTTTCTGAGCAATTTTAACATGAATCTTCCAATATTGTAATCATAAGACCATAACAGCTCCATTTAGATAATAATAGTAAGGACCAGTTCCTGATGCATTTTCTAGTCCCAAGCAAATAAATGAAACTCATGTATGGTATATTTCTTTTATTAATAATAGCAGAAGTTGTTCTTGAAGTTGGCAGACACACAGCATCAAAATGAAGCCGACATAACTTCCAAATGGCCAATCGTTTAAAATGTAGAGAAAATAGTAAGACAACTTATTTGCTGAACCCATGATGTTGCCATTTAGATTTTCACAGCCAGTTACTTATCAACCTAATGGAAATGCTGACACACACCCTTAACACCTGATCACCAGTCACTTCTCTAATCTAATTGATTTGTGATTGTTTCCTTGACTGAAGATAGAAAGCAGATGTACTTGCCAAAGTATCTTCAGTTCTCCTCTAAAACAAAGAGGTTCCCCCAGAGGTGTCTGTGTTTACATGATTCATATAAAGTTTTATGATTTTGTGTGCTTGTTAAATGAAAGTGCATCATATTTTATACCAACTTTACTGCTCCCTTATGAAAAATGAGGATATTTTCAGCTGATGGTACCCTTCAATGACCTCCATGAGGGAAAAGGTAATTTTACATTTGCTCCCTCTCTTTACGTACACTGTGGCAGCAGCACTTGCTTTGTGGTATGTCAGGCAATTATGTTGTCTTGTGTTTTTTAAATACCTAAATTACTGTATAATGTTGTTGATCATTTGGTGCCACAGCATCATGCTGTATTCCCCCTCAATGTCTTGATTTGAAATAAACTCAGGAAATAGCAGAGCAGCTACCATATATTTACATTTTTTCCTTTTCTTTCATTTTCCATACTGTGTATAATAAGAAACTAGCTGTATAAAACTAGAAAAAGAAAAGCTGCAAAAGAACAAACACAATAAGAACAATAAAAACAACAGTAATAACTAGATTGGGGAAAAGGCAAATAAAGTGGCCATCTTCCAAAACGAGAAGGATCTGGGGAACAACAGACTAATCAGCTTCACTTCAATCCCTGGAAACATCATGTAGCAGGTCCTCAAGACTCCATTTTGAAGCTCTTGGAGGAGAGGAAGGTGATCAGCAAGTCGGCATGGATTCACTAGGGATAAATAATGCATGATGAACCTGATTGCCTTCTGTGATGAGCTGACTGGCTCAGAGAATGTGATATACCTTGACTTTAGCAAAGCTTTTGATATAGGTTTTCATGGTCAGCAAGTTAAAGTAGTACAGAGTGGATGCATGGACTGTAAGGCAAATAGTGTAGTAGCTAGTGCATCTGCTTAATATGCAGATTGTCCTGGGTTCAATTCCCAGGGGGTTGGACTTGATGATCTCAAGAGGTCCCTTCTAACCCTATGATTCTATTCTATACAAACCTGACTAGACCATCAAACTCAATATTACCAATGGCTTGATGTCTACTGGGCAGCCAGTAACAAGCAGCCTGCTGGAGGGGTCAGTTCTGAGGCCAGTTTCATTCAACATCTTTATTAATGATCTGGGTGACGAAGTGGATTAGCACCCCAAGAAAGTCTGCAGGTGGCACCAAACTGTGGGGAGTGGCAGATGCACTGGAGGGTAAGGATAGGATACAGAATGACCTAAGCAAGTTGGAGAAATGGGCCAAAAGAAATCTGATGAGGTTCAAGATGGTCTAGTGGAGAGCCCTGCACCGAGGACAAAAGAATTCCATGCACTGCTACAGACGGGGGAGTGACTGGCTAGGCAGCTGTTCTGCAGAAAAAAGATATGGGGATTACAGTGGACAAGAAGCTGGATATGAGGCAGAAGCATGCCGTGTTTGCAAAGAAGGCTGTTGGCATATTGGCTTGCATTAGTAGCAGCATTGACAGCAGATTGAGGGAAGTCATTATTTCACACTGATTGGCACTGGTGAGACCACATTCGAAGTCTTGTGTCCAGTGTTGGGCCCCTCACTACAGGAAGGATGTGGACAAACTGGACAGACTCTAGTGGAGGGTCACAAAAAATGATTAGGGGACCAGGACACATGACTTATGAGGAGAGGTGGAGGGAACTGAGCTTATTTAATCTGCAGAAGAAAAGAGTGATGGGGGGGGGGGTTGATAGCAGCCTTCAACTACCATAAATGGGGTTCCAGTGAGAGTGGAGCTAAGGTGTTCTCAGTGGTTGCAGATGCCCAAACAAGAAGCAATGGCCTTAGGTAGCAATGGGAGAGGTCTAGGTTTATATTAGGAAAAAACATTTTCACTAGGAGTGAGGTGAATCACTGGAATGGGTTACCTAGAATGGTGATGAAATCTCTACCCTTAAAGGTTTTTAAGGCCTGGCTTGAGAAAGCCCTGGCTAAGATAACTTAGTTGGGTTGGTCCTGCTTTAAGCAGGGGGTTGGACTAGATGACCTCTTGAGATCTTTTTCAATTCTGATCTTCTGAAATAAATAGTGTTTTACATTTAAAAAAAAACTTTTATTTTCATCATAACTAGAAGGTTTCTATTGTGAAATAAAAATACAGGTTTTGGTCCTGATCCTTGGTCCTTTCTGAGGTCAAATTCCCTCCGAGTAGTAGGAAGACTTGCCTGAGGCAAGACTGCTGGTTAAAGCCCTTTACTACTACACCATTAACAGTGTGAAACCTCAGTCACCATGCCCACTATCAAATGAGCAAAACTGAAAGTGGGAGTTGGTTGTGGTTTCATGTTCACTCAGGAATCAGTTTGACTTTTGCTGCAGGTTAGGGTATGAAGGTGCTTTAACCTGCATCGGCATGGCTGTGGCCCAAGAGAGTTTCCTTCAGTCAAGGAATGATGAAACACATTATGTATTGTTAATGTACTCTACCCCTGGGAATGTATGAGTTGTATACTCCCTACATTTGATTAGATTTATGGAGGAGGTGCCAGTTAAGAACTTCCCATAGTGGAACAATCTGCTTATTTTCCGGACCCAGGATAGAGCCCTGAATCACAGGGATCTCAGTGGAAGCTCTGTGTGTGATATGGTATACTTCCAGAATGAAGCCATTGTTTATTTGGAACCTGTAAAGACAGCTTCTCATTAGGGTTCTTATGCCATATGAGTCATATGCCATATGCATCACTGATTTGCAAATATGAAAAGATTAAGATATTTTATGAGAGACAAGGTGGATGAGGTTGTATCTTTTCTTGGATCAAATTCTGTTGATGGAAGAGACAAGCTATACGGAATTCTTCTTCTTGTCTCTTCCTCCAATAAGAATAGATACAGTGACAGAAATTACCTCACCCACCCTGTGAGTACTTTTTTTTATGGAAGAGGCAAGAAGAGTTCTGTGTAGCTTGTCTCTTCCATCAACAGAAGTTGATCCAATAAAAGATATTACCTCATACATCTTGTCTCTCTCATATCCTGGGATCAACATGGCTACAGCAGCACTGTGAAAGATTATTGTTTAATCATGGTGGGGGAATACAAGGACAAATAGGAGATGTAATGACATTTATGAATGTCTAAAACCTGACACCCAAAATATCTGAAGATATGCCCATAAGGCACATACGCTATAGGAGATATTTATTTATTTATTGCAAAAGTACATTACTATAGACTCAACATTCTCTCTCAGATATATATTTTGAATCACATACATAAATACATTCCACAGTCAAAGTGAAAACTCCTTTCTCTAACCCCCTTTCAGAAATTCTCCGTACTTCACCAGTTAAGCTCACGTTTTGGTTTTCTTCCACCACTGAGTTATAAAGTTTAATAAATAGAGTATGCAGAAATGTTACAAGGATAGAAAAAATAGCTTCCAAAACTATTTTAAAACATTTTTAATCAAAACCAACCAAGAATAATAATCAATTTGTTTTACAGAATTTTTCATTAAACTGATACTTATTTTGAAGATGCATTTTTATTTTCCTCTCCTTTGAAAATGCTTGAAATTAGTTGCTTAAGGGCAATCAATAATTTAAGCCACACAAATGTTCCACTCATCACTTCACTAGGAACAAGGATATTAATTATTATTTCTTTTAATGTGAATCTTGTTAAAAATGATAGGCTTATTATATTTGCTAACAACTTAGAAATATGGCTCAAAGATGTTTTCATTTGACAGTATCTGCACTGAGAAAATGAATCACATTTCAAATATTCTGGGATCAAAGGAGGTCAGAAGTGAATGCAATCATGTAAACTCTAAATTAGATTGTTACGGCTTGTTTTATTTATGTAAATATTGGTAGAGAAACAAAATTCATTGATATTGAAACACCCTTATACATGTATTTGTCTTTAGGGAATAACAGCAGATTGCAGTGATGAAAGACATAGCGATGATAAAACTCTATATCTGCTAGCAGAGTGCTTAGCAGTAGCAAAGAAAGGGAAAAAATAAAATTCTTGGATGAAAAATAATGTTACAGAGATATCAAATACAAGTCTGAAAAAAACATGCCTGTAAGAGTCCAGTGAAACAAGCTCTGGAAAAGTTTGCAGGCAGAGTATGAGCTCCTTGTAAAAATTATAGTGGAAAAGCACAGTGGGGATTTCTCTTCTACAGGTTTTTAGTGACACGGTGGTAAGATCCAGAAGATAATTGGGACTTGTGATAATTGTAAAAATGACAGCAAATGCAAATAGATCTGGATAAATTGGTTGATTGAGAAGACCGTGAGGATAGACCCACATTAACTTTCAATAGCAAGATGCCCAGCAGTAGCAGCTGTCAATCAAATGTCCTCAGTTGAGTTATTCAAGGAGAGAAATGAACTCTGAACACTTTGGAAAAGAAGAGATGAGAAATAGGTCTCACATTTTTAAAGTAATAGTGAAATAAAGTAGAGGCTTTATTGGTACCTAAAGGATCCTGATTTTGTTTTTCATTCAGTTGAACTGCCACTACATGTCCTTGGAGCTTCTGCCAGACTTTCATTTCTACTGAGTATTCTGTAGGAATCCTATTAATGAAAGCTGCATAGGGAACCCATCAGAGGCACAGAGCATTATAATAATCAAACTTGAAGGTGATCAATATCTGGAACTAAGTCCAAATTCTTATAAGAAAGGGTTTGGTCTTCTTCCCATATGTAGATGAAGATTGTATTTTTTCACACCAATGGTTCTTTTGGTATCCAAAAACAATTGGGTGGTCCAACTGAACCATGAGAAAGGATGCAGACTGTCTTAACAGAGAACAGACACCTTCAGTGGTGAGTGATGTTACAGAGGTAGCAAGTGAAACCTTCCACTCCAGCATCTTATCAGTATTTCCCACATTCAACATCACTCAGCCAGCAGTTCTTCATTTATTTTCTGTGGTGTGGTCCAGTAGTATGGATTTTATGGCCTTATCTATGGCCAAGAGGAGAGCATCTAATACTGCCATCAGAATTTACCAGCATATGTTGCACCAGGGTAATCATCATTTAGCACTTCTGTGGTTCATCTACATTAGGGAATTCGAGTGATATAGCTAGAATGACACAAGTTTACCTAATGTAGACAAGCCCTACTTCTTTTGCTCCAGGCCTTTAGGTGGGGTGAAGTTACCTGTGCAAATATTTTGGACTTTTGCTTAATCCATGAGCTTTTGGGAATGTACAATTAGTTATTTTTTCCCATTTGGAGAACAGAAGGATTCCTATAATAACATCAGTAAAGTGGTAGTCAGTCCATTCCTCATATTTGTATCAGGATGATCTGACAAAATTCATGCAGACACTACTATGAAAAAGATGTGGTGAGGAGACTTGGAGCCATTGCATCAGAATAGTATGCACAAGGGTGCAGTATCAGTTGGGGACCTAAGCCTGTGGAATAGGACAGCACCAAGGGCCATGCTAGAAGCCTCTGCCTCCACTGTGAATGGCTGCCTGGGGTCCAGATGTTCCAGAATGTGGGCTGTTTAAAAGCAAACTTGAACTGATTGAAAGCTTGCTGTGCTTCAGATGACCAGATTAACTTACTTGGTGGAGTATCAGCGGAGGAAGTTAAGGGACTAATTTACCCTGAGACATTCGTAGAGAATATCCAATAAAAATTTTTGAATTTCAGAAAGAGCTGCACCTCAAGAAGACCTGAGGAACTCTCTCATTTTGGACTGGTTTCACCTTCCGAGGGTCCATTTGGATTTTCTGTGGGCTTACAGCATACCCCAGAACTCAGTCAATGGCTGGTCAAATGTGCATTTTTCAAGCTTGACCCATTGTCTGTACTTTCATCACCTTTCCAGGATTAACCAGCAATAGCTGTTGTATAGTTCAGGATTTTTGGAAAATGTCAAGGCAAATAATTACAAGCTGATCTAGAATGTTTTCCATTCATTCCCTTCTTGAATCTGTACCAGACTGTACACACTGAGAGGGTCTAATTTAGCAAAGATTTTAGCAGATTGCACTGGGTCCCACAGCTCTGAGATTAAAGGCAAAGAGTAATGGTTTGAATTATCTAGTTCAAAGCCCAATACTTTATGCAAAGGTGTAATGTATTAGCTTTCTATTTTTATTTTACAAAAAAAGAATGCTGGATAAAGACCTTTGCCCAGTTTTCTTGAATGTAGGCCCAAAGGTCTTCTAGCTCTGGTCCCAACATAAAGTGTATCTGCCTTGGCCCCAGGCTGTAGATCTATGATGTAATCACAATCCTGCCATAGGGGTAGGATTTCAGTGTTGTTCTTTCTGAAAACATCTGCATAGTCATCTGCTAGTAAGCTAAAGAATGCTAGCCTGTGGTGGTTCTCTTTTGCCATCCCCAAGGCCCAAGGATCTTTCCCAGGTGTCCTATGGGGTGGAACTTAAAACATAGGGTTAGAGAATGGGGCATGGTGAGTTACAGCCTGACCCTTTGACAATACTTGGAAGAAAAATTAAATGTTTTCTCTAGTCAGGAAGTAATGGCATCATGTTGTACCAGTCAAGTAATACAGAAAATCAGGGGAAAGTGCAGTAAACGGATGGTGTTTAGTTGCAAGAACTCTGTCCCTAGAAGTCGATCTCTAAGGATACAAGTTCATCAGACTGAAGATAAGGAGGATCAGTAAGACCTGGTGTGTCCTTGGGCTGAAAGTGGGGATGTGCAAGGCACAGAATACCTCAACATGCAAGAATTTTTCTATGGTCCCAGCATCAGAGTCTATTGAAAGTGTGTGGGCATGGCTGAATCCATCTGCATGGGCACTTGGAAGTGTAAGGAAGCCCCTTAGCTCCCAGCACCTGTCTGTGTGTCCAGCTGGGAAGCAGTACAGGATTGGGAACAAGAGTACACAAGAAGGCTCTTCTTACCAATTGTGTCCATTCACTACCCAGCAATTTTGTTCCTGAGCAGGAAGAAATGGTGAGTCTGGATGCCCTGCAACAGAAAAACTCACTTTGCAAAGTCACTTTTTCTTTTCTCCCAAGGTCAGGTAGTGGCTCAGGTCAGTCTTCATTGTTTCAGTATTAGTGCAAAAGGCTTTAGCTCAGCTTGCAACTTGAACAATTGGCCATCAATGTGTAAAACTAGGTCACCAATGTGAGCCAGTTTATCCTTCACCTCTTCACTCAACCTCTCCAGAACTGTTGCAGTTTGACTCCCTCATTCCATTCCACATCTGAAAATGAGCAACATATGTGATGGTGAGTCCCTGCCTTTGCTGAAGCTTCCTCAGCGCTGCTTCAGTGGGCTCAAGGCAAGTCGTCAAATATGGCAGAGAATTCTTGCAAAGAAGTCTCACAAATGTCAAAACTGGACTGCATTGCACCAAGACAGGAAAGTCCACTCCAGTGTTTTCTGTATAAGTAGGCTTACGCCAGTCCCATCTTCATCTGGTGTGTGCAAGGACAGAGTGAGAAAAGCAAAGTTAATGGTTTAAAACGCTCCTCCCCCACAAAAACTTCCAGCAGTTTCTGTCAAAATAATCAAGTAGGGAGACTACAGTACCCTGCTCAGATGAAGGAGCTCCTTTCAAGTCTGGAGTGCAGCCACTTCTCTCTGGATACAAACACGTTGGAGGAACCACATCTCTACTGGAACCTAAGCCATTTGGATTCCCACAATCCTAGGTTCTTGGTCTGGAGATGATTAACTTGTTTCTGCAAATCTAATGTCAAAGGGGAACTACAGGGTAGTGCAAGCCCACCTCCTCCATTCCAGCAGTGAGAGAAGTCGGGATGGGGTTAAGTTGGTTCAAGCAACTTCTCAGAACTGTGAGATAAGCAGTCTGGCCTAATCATCATAGCAGCAGTTGGAGCCAGGAACAAGCAAAGAGTCAAAGTCAGAGTCAATGCCAATGAGCAGGGGAACTCAAGATGAGGCAAGGATAAGACCTGGAACGGGAGCAAGCCAGGTTCTGGGATCAGGTGCAGCAGCAAGACAGGAATAAGCAACAGGATAGAAGCAAAGAGAAACCAGGGAGATGGTTGGAGGTAGATCACAGGAGACAGGTAAAGAGCAGAATCTGATGTTGCAGCAGCAACAGGGAGTATGTCTAGTTGCTGAGACCACCAATCAAGCCACTTGCTGGCTTAAGTAGTGTGTGAGCCAATCAGATGCCCTAGGTAGTAGGTGTCCCAATTGGATTTTGTCTGGAATCTGACCTTTCAAGATTAGTGTTATTGTACTTTATCTCTCCCCCTTTATTGCAAAAAGAGAGTGTTGGAAACTAAGGGTTCCCCAGTCCCCAAGTTCTAGAGTTGCCAAAACCAAGGACCTTCACTCTCAGATCCCTACATCTGCGGAACCTTGGAGAAGTCACTTTATCTGTATTTGTTTCTTCTTCCACCCTCTGTCTTGTCTCTTTAATTTGCAAACTTTTTTGTGGAAGGTTCTGTATCTTCCTATGTGTTTCTACAGTGCCTAGAGCAAACTTAAATAGGGCCTCTAGCCACCACAGGATTGAAACATTGCACTGCTATTTTGCATTGAAACCACCTTTACATTGATGTCCTGTTTGTATTCAGATCCACACTCCACACCATGCTTTGAGGTGTTTTTAAACTTTATTTTGAATTGAAAGAGAGCAATCCTTAGCAGCTGTGGGGAAAACAGCTAAAAGGAGTTGAAATTAAGGATTTTACAAAGTTTCTTGGATTAAAAAAATGAAAAACTGCTATTCCTTTAAATCTGCTTGTTCTTGAGCAGTCACCCAAATGACCCTCTTCTAGTAGTAGCTGGGCCAGCTATAGAGAGTGATTAGCCTGCAACACCTATGGCAAACAGAGGCTGGGTTTTCTAGCTCATGCACTAGAAGCTCATGCTTTAAGAAGAGTTCCCTGGTGTGATGGATATTGCAACCCCATAGAGTATCTTTGGGGACCGTTGCACTACATGTATGAATGATTTCTCTCTAATTGTGAGCTACAGCATGGGGAGCAGTAACTATAACTGCCACAAGAAATAAGTTTTGGGGGGTGACATGTAACTGAGGTTAGTCTCTGAGGCTGCAAACAACTCCAGAGACATATCACCCCTGGTTCAAATTGAGTTTCTAGAGACTACAAGCCAAAGAAAGAAAGAAAGAAAGAAAGAAAGAAAGAACTTGAGCTATTTAAAAGCTGAGTTTAAACAGACTCAAGGTTTTCCCTTTGATTCATCAAACAGATAGGACTTTTGGCTTAGAGCAGACCCACACCTGGCAGGAGAATTGGAAGAATTAGGGTGCATCTAAATCTATCGGGGGGGGAGGGGTTACAAATTTTCTCTTCAATACTTTTACCCTAAGAATAAATGTGCTTGATTTGAAAGGTTGGTGTGGTAATTTATAAATGCTGGTAAAAACATTGTTATTAGCGAGAAAGGAAAGCACCGGTGCTGCCCATTTGGCAGTTTGGGGTATCACAGTGTATGGCAGGAATTTGCAAACTTAAAATCCCAAGCCAGGAGGAAGGGAGATGCAGGTCTACACCAAGGGGAAATGACAGCTCTGACCTTGAAATCCTGAATGGCTCCCCTCAAGGAAGTGGAATATAGCTACAGTTACCCTCATACTGGGGCACCAAGCTCAACTCCTCTTGCTGATGACCTGCCTAAGGGAATGGTATAAAAATGCATTTTTGGATCCCAGGAAAAAGCAGAAGCACCTCTTTAGGAATATTGCAGGAAGGGCTGTTTCTGAAGTAGTTCCCTCCCAATAAAAATTCAGAACCTATTGGTAAATTGCAGCTTAATCCTGTGAATTAAACAGTTTCTGGTAGTTCAAATAAGATGTGGAAAAATAGCCAGGATAAGGTTTTCAGAAGTGACCATTGTTGGTCTAACTCCACTCTAACATTTTTTACCATTGATTTCAATGGCTAAGCCTACGCTACAAAAGCTGAGTCGACTTAATAAAGTCTACTTAAAGTTGACTTTCTTAAATCAACTTAGTGAGTCCCCCTCCTTCTCTTAAGTCATCTTAACCAACTTTGGTTAAGTCGACTTAAAAAAGTGTCCCAATAAAAAAAGTGTTTGCTTAAGTCAACTTTACTAAGCAGCACAGGTTATTACATAGGGCTTCTTAAGTCGACTTAGATGGCCACATTGTATTAAGTCAACTTAAAGAGTGAGAGTTAAGTCAACTTAAGGAAGCCCTTAAGTCAACTTAATGAACTCCAAATGAGGCCAGGGCTTTGCATAAATTGACTTAAGCCCTTTAAGTTGACTTAAGCCCATAGTGCAGACATACCCAATGAGAACACAGATGGACATATGCTGAGTACCGTTAGTAAATCCTGTCTCCAAATGTTCAGATGCTTGTTCAAATCAAATCATCTTAGAGCCTATCACTTTTGAGATTTGCAGATTGCTGGCAAAAAAACCTAAAAACAAAATTAAAAAATTACATTTCCCAACTTTCTATATGTGAGTATAAGGCAACGGATTTCACATATGGCCTATAAACTGAATTGTAAACAGAATATTTAAACTGGAATCAAGACTTTATAGTGGATCCATGTCTTGTTTTATGAAATGTTTACTAGAAAGGCATATCTTTATTTAATCTATATCCATTCCATACACAGGATAGTAGTTAAAGTATTTCAACTTTTGTGTTTGAGGTTCATTTGGTAAAAATATTCTGAGTACATACATCTATTATCCATTTTGAATATTTTGTCAGTGCAGGCTATTTCAATACACAGTAATTTGAATTAGTTCAGGCTCACTGCCATGTAGACAAACCAATAGTTGGGTAAATGGATTTAGTCCTATAAACCTCGACAGAACCCTTCAGTTTACACCCCCAAATGATCTTAACTGATATTCTTAGTCCTTATTGGATATGTATATAGTATAATATAAGTTCCAAAGCAGGAAAGCATTTCTGTATTTCATTCCTTTTTGTCCAGCTGCATGGATGGTCTAACCTGAAATAAAACTGTTCAGTGGAAAAAATTCACAGAGTGACAGTGATAATAAAATAATCTGTACATCTGTCTGTCTATCCATCCATCAACTCTATTTCTTCTTTACTGTACCTCTGTTGCCAATGGCAAAGAGATATAAAAATCCCAGCTATTGCCAAGTATTTTCAGCAAGGGTGGTCAGCACATTTGAAGTGCATTCACCATCTGGTGACTGTTTCAGATTGAAAAGATATCAGAGGAAGTAATCTAGACATGTTATATCTAATACTAGATATCAAGAAAAAAACTAATAATATTTTATTTAATTTTTGCTAAACAAAGGCAACGAAAGTCTTGGAGGAAATGCTCATACTGAGTTTAGCATGTTTTGAATCCTCGTTCTGAATCCTTTTAAAGACCATGTTTTGAATCCTTTTATAGAGCATTTTAAACTTTATTATAAGCATTTTGGACTTGATCCTGCATAGCACAAATGTGGAGTGGTGAACGTATAAGTGCAAGATGAAAAGGAATGACCAGAACACATTGTGCAAGGGAACACAGTCTTAAATTAATGAGAGTAAGTGCTGCTGCTCCAGTTACCCCAGACAAATATCAATAGTTAGGCCTGGCAAAATAGCTTAGCAATACAAGGTGAAGCCTACAGAGCCTCATGCTTTCTTAGATGCTCCAATTCTTCATTTACACCCAGACCCATTGTTACCATGGACATCACTAAGCCTGAAATCTTCTGCTACTTGTAGCCTTAACTAGGCTTCAAGCTGGAGTACAACATTATATAAACTCCTGTGCACACAAGGAATTTCAGAATCAAAATGTTAATATTTTAGTAATGGTCTTATTAAGGACAAACTAAAGTTTCCTGAGCTGCGTTAGCTTTTCGCATACATTCTAATAAACAAAAATTACAAGAATGGTCTGAGATACAATAAGTTTTAAGCAAATATTAGAGAACTTTTGCAAAGAGCAATATTGAATTTGTAAATATGAATCATCTTGCCTGAAATCTGGGTGCAAGCATCATCCAGCCAGAAAACAAGAATCAATGCTATGTGAATTGTGGCCCTAACCCAGCAAAGGACTTAAGTGCATGTGTATATTTTTAAAAATTTACATTAATTGAAATTACTACAATCACTCACATGCTTAATGAACAAGGAGATCTGTGGCACTTTTAAAAACTAACAAATTTGTTTATCATATGAGGTTTTTGGGGAGAAAATCCATGTTACTTACATCTTTATGTGCTTTCCTGGATCAGAGCCAATCAAAACTAACTTATATTTCCCAGATACAACTATCTTAAAAAAATGAAAGGGAACAAGCTACAAACCAAGAACTGTTTAAAACAAATAATAATTTAAGATAGTGAATTAATTCTAGAAAATTGTATGCTCTTTACATGAACAATCTGCACACAGAAAAATAGGCTCAATCTGATGAATAAATTATGTATTATGTTATGTATTCAGCATTAGACTATCACCTCACAACATAGCTATGAGGGAAGTGTTGTAAAAATTATGTAATATACATTTGCAAATAAACTGAGGCACTGAAATTAAATAACTTGCCTGAAGTCATAGAAGAAATAGTGGCAGAGCTGTAGAAACCCTGGCATCCTGATACATACTTTTGCATCTTAATCATAAGGACATCCTGCCATTCTTCTTTATCTTGATTCCTTATCTTCCTGTGATTGAATGTGGATGGAATTTGTTTTATAATGTTTGGAAGAATGTGTATTTTTCTCAGCCTTAACTTGTATTTCTAATATGGAAAAACTTTCTCTTGAGCTCAGGAAAAATGGCTTTATATAAATCAACACAATAGTTGTTCCAGTATGATCTCTACAAAACCAAAGACATTTTAAATATCTTTTGTACGTGTTCAAAAGCTTATATGAGAGCATTGCTTGCTATCAGGTAATTCTGACTATTATCTTCATGGAACATACAGAAAGTCCCACTCTAGCTTTGCATATTCAGTAGCTGTTTATATTTACACTGTCAGGCTTTTGCAATCAAAGTGTGAAGTAGCATCTCCTCGACAAAATTACAGCTATGCCCTACTGTCCTCTAATTTGTTAAAAACCTTATAGCCTTATGGCTTATCTGAATCAGTCCCCAAAATTGGGATTAACAGAACGAGTTGGTCTTTAACTGCAAAAAAAAATGTCTTGACTACAAGCACCCAACTTTTAAAACAAAGTATAGAACAGCAAATTCATTGAGTAAAAACATGGAACTTCTTTTGCCTAAGGGTTATGTGTGAAAGGATAAATAATCAAAAGGAACATTACAGTAGATCTATATTTTTTGTGATGATCAAAAACAAACCGGCTCCAATTCAACAAGGAATATCAATGCTCTTTAAAAACTCAGTTTTTCAACCATAGATAAAATAGAAAAGCCTCCACCTCTGAGCTATATCTAGTTTAAAATCCATTAGCTAATACCACATGCCCTAAGGTTAGTGAGAGTAAAAATTTGTGGGTGGACTAAGCATTTCAAATGGATTTTATGTATCGTACTGATTTTATGTAACCTTCTCAGTTCTTAGATGGATATTGAAATACCTGGCTTGTTCGGGTGATTGTTGGCACTACAGAACTTCTCGAAACTCATCTGATTTACCCCCACTCCTAAAAATAAGGAGCTTAGTAGCAACAGAAAATATCAGTAAGTTATAGCTGAGGGTGACGCTCTAGGACCAGAATTTAGCACTGCTGTCAAAGCACAAAGGGAGGGAGGGTGGAGACAATGTAAAGAGAAGAACCAGCAAAGAGAGCAACTCTTTCTGAAATATGTGGTTAACTTGTCCTAATTTAGACTAGATCCGAATTTCATTTATACAAGATTAGATCCAGAGTAATTCCACTGAAATCATGATGTAAAACTGGTGTGAAAAGAGACTCCAAAGCCCTTTTTTGCCCGTGGTTTCACCATTCCAAGCCATTCAGGCAACTGGCCTTTCAGTGTGCCCTGAAAAAGGGGTTAGCAGCAGCTCTTTCTCATACGCATGTTTTTATATGCATGATTGCAACAGTGCCTGAGATAGTGTTTGCTGGTTCAACAGGTTAAGAACAAAGGTGTAGATCCTCAGGTGGAGTAAAGCTGGCAGAGCTATATTAGCTTAATTCTGCTCCCATTGAACTAAATGAATCATTAACAGCAATGGAGATGGTTTGGCAAATGCTGAACACTTTTGAAAATCCCATCCATGTCCATCATTGTGGTATTCAAGAATTGATTAATGAATCAGACACTTAATTCAGTATGGAAACAAGCAAGCAAGGCATTATGCAAATGACATTTATGTGCCCAAATATATTCCAGACATAAAAATGGTGCATGCTTAAATGATGCCTTGGAAAGTATGGAAAATGTCTTGGTTGGATAACTGCAGTTTTCAGCTACAGCACTGTGCTGCCAATTTAAGTGTGCAAATTTGATCAAGTGCAATGTTGTTTTAATGTTCTTCATTTAAAGTCTTCAATTAATTTTTCTACAATTATCCCAACCTCTTTGCCAAGAAGCATTAAATATTTTTGGTAAGAAACATTCTAATTTTCCATATTCAGCACTCTTAATGTACCATCAAGCTTAGTATAAATATGTTCCTTCATGGAGCAAGTCACTAATGTGTCATTTTTGTTTTATTTTTAGTTGTATAAAATTTACATCACCCCGACAGTTAAGGAGCACTCTGTTTTCTGCTGTCTCACCTACTCTTTCATCGTTCTTCACTTGTTAAATAGAAAACTGCTAGATTTAAGACCTCATCGCACTCAATATTTATGTTTTAACAGATTGATTCCTCTAACAGATGTTAATTTAAGTGATCCATCTTTTATCTTTTTTATTTCTGCTGTTCTATGAACAATGGAGTACTTTAGTGCAAGTGCAATGTGATTTAGTACACAAAAATGTATTCACTCGGTCTATCAGTTTCCTTAATAGCACAAAAAAATCAGCAACACTTATGCCTTGTGCATTACATGCTGGACAAGCAAAGGTATAAACACATAGGCCTTCCTACAGCTCTGGTAGGCACCCACGTATTGGCATAAAATGTAATATTGTGTTATTCTAATTCCAAGTGGAAATCTTCTGTGAGTCAGTAGTAAGTGACAGTGGGGGGGATAGAAGAAAGCTCATCAGTTTAGAAGAAGGCATTAGAAGATGTTGGAAACCAAACCTAGACAATTTCACATTAAAAACAAGGGACATATGTTTAGGGTAATTAATTATTGGAATGAGTTACCTAGAGACATATTGGGTTCATCATCATTTGAAGTCTTTAAATCAAGTCCAGATATTTTCTAAAATATACAATCTAGCTCAGCCAGGTGATATAGTTTGATTCAGGAATCATGTGATATAATTCAATTGCCTGTCTTATGCAGGTGCTCACACTAAATTGCCATGATGGTCCCTTCTGGCCTTAAAATCTAGGAATTGATGAGTTAGTGGGGATTGACCATCTGAATGGTGTGGGTAGTTTAATTCAGCTGGTTTCAGATGTAGACGTATGTCCATGTGGGGAGATGTGTCTGCAAGATGGTATTCAGAGGATGCTATCTCTATGAAAAAGAGAGAAATAGCCTTGCCTCTCTTCCTCTCCCCTTGCTTTCATTTTTGTGCCTTTTTAAATGCTTCTCCCTAGGGCTACAACTACCTTCTTAGCTCTGCAAAAGTAGGCCCAGTGCCTAATTCCCATCCTTAATTCCTTTGAGGACTTGGCCTGAGGGCCTGATCAATAGGCCACAGAAACCAATGGGAAGACCCCATTATCAAGGACTATTTGTTAATAGTTGTGCTCAAGCTAATGGACAACACATCAAAACTTCAAAGAGAAACTGCAGAATTAGAACTGATATGCAAATTTGACTGTGCAAAAGCAGGATTAAATTGTGACAATGGATTATTTTCCCATTACAACAGGTGATTTGGCCTCACATTCCTCTATGTGCTGTTTCTCAGTGTTTAAATCTTAACCAACTGTTTTGATTTACTGTTACAGTATGATCTGATCCCATGACTTGCATTTATTTTCCTCCCATTCTGTAAGTTCCTCCATCTTCCAAGCATCTGAAAAAGTAAGATTTTCTCACACAAAAGCTCATGCAATAAATAAATTTGTTAGTCTTTAAGTGCCCCAGGACTCGTTGTTTGTTTTGCTGGACTAGACTAACACACCTACACCTTTGGAACTTCACTTAATATTAGTCCCCTGTTGCCCACTCCTTTCTTTCACAAAGCCCGGATCCCTAAACTAATACTAGTAATGTTGCTGTCAACCCATTCACTAGAAAATGAAGAAAAGAAAAAAAATTCTAATACAAAACATTCCTTTGAATTTCTAAGTGAATTATCTGTTTGATTTATTTGTGACTGTCCTTTGGAAGCACCTCAAGGACAAGGATTGTTTTCTTCTGCGTCATGTCCTGTGCAGAACACACTGTTGCTACTTAAAAATGATGATGATATAGTTAATGGTAATAAAACAGAACAGAATATTTAATGTTCTGAATCCTTTTGACACTTGTTTTGTTCTTCTTCCACTTCTAACTTTTAGACAGATTATAAACCATAATAAATATATAGGAAAAGATTTTCAAACGTGCTCGGCACCCAGCCATAGCCCTTGCTCTCAGTGCTCTTTTGAAAATCTAGCTACTTATTCAGGTACCTAAATGGCAACAGTTGACTCCTGATTTCTTTTGAAAATCTGATCTTTAACATCTGTTCTATTTTATTTCTGACTGAATCTATGAGGTTTAATAGATTTTTACCAGAACCCAAACCTTACAAATGACACAAAAGACTAGTTTTTCTCAAATTGTAAGGCAAAACCATAGTGATTTGTTTCTCACCATTTTCAGTCAGTTTTGTCTGGTTACCTTCCCCTGACCCCACCAATGAGCCAGGGTGTTTTAATGTATCTGTTCACAAACCTTTTTCACTAATCTTTTTGCACTTTTGGAAGTTCCCCAAGATAATTTTGGTTTCATCAGCTGGAACTGGCCTAAAAGATGGAAAGAAGAAAACAGGACTCCAGGCAGTCATTTAAGAAAGTAGCCTTGAATATTAAGCAAGTATATTGCTGTATGGTTGTGCAGTGATACTTTAATTAAGATGTTGTGGTTTTTGTTGAATATGGTAAGAACATCAATGTTTTGTGCTTATGTGTTCAAGATAAAGTACTATATAAACACAAACTAATACCTGTCTGGTACATAAAATGTTAAACAAATATTAGAAAGACTAGGTGGATGTGATAATATCTTTTACTGGACAATCTTTTGTTAGTGAGAGACATGCTTTCAAACCAGATAGAACTCTTCTATACGTCTGGGAAAGGTAATCCCGGCATCAAAGCAAATGCAAGGCAGAACAGATTTTTTTTCTCATAAATGGTTTAGCATGTATTGTAAGGGACCATTCACGACAGAGTAGTCCATTCTTCTGTAGTCATAAGACAAAAAGAGGGGGTTAGTGAGTTACAGAAGGCTATAATAGGTCATCAATTCAGCGTCTCTGTTCAGTCCATGATTTTTAGGTCTAGCAGAGTTCTGAATTTAAACTACCAGGTATGTCTTTTGAAAAGTTTTGTGCAGGTTTCCATTAAAGAAAGAAATTAGTGAAAAAACCCTATCAAATAACTGAACTAGTATATAATCTTTGAGAAGCATAACAGCTAGTTCTGGAGGGGTAGCCATGTTAGTTTAGTTCAGCAAAACAAACAAGGAGCCCTGTGGCACTTTTAAAGTTTATCTTTAATATTTATCATAGCGCTATTGCTTTATCACCTTTATTTTAAAGTGGTGTAAACTAGGAATGAGTTAACCAGTTCAGAAATATATCACTGCACTGAGTAAATTTTCATCCACCTCTTTAGAAAGAAAACTCAGTGATATATCGAAAAGAGTCTTTAATGCCTTTAAGTTGCTTTTTTGCTTGTTTCCACTTCTAATGTGTCTCCAGGATTGGTATCAAAGTAGATCAAATATATCAAGACAGGGTACAGCAGCTATGACCAGAAAAGGAAGATCCAGAAATCTTATAACAGGAACTGTTCTTGTGATTCCTATCACAATTTTGCAGGACCTAGAAATTAGGATAAATTTTGGAATTTTAGAGGCTTATCAAAATGTGAACTTGGAACCTTTGAGTTTCATCCATTAATAGTGCAGTTACTTTATTAGTTAAATTGTAGCACAAAGTGATTATGTTTGTTAGTATTTCATCACATTTCACAATGAGAACAATACTCTTTGTGATATAGGGCATGAAAAGTGACTTTCAACTCACACAAGCTAAGAGTATTCTGATTCAACCAGTATGATCTGATGTACTGCTCCTGGGCCATATAGTCTTAGTTGTAGGCTGTAAACTTCATTCTGTAAACATAGCAAAAAGGACACACACTAAGTTAAGACCATCTCTTGGAGGAAGGGTAGTATCCAGCAACAAATTAGCAGCCACAATGGTACATAAATAGGAAACGGTATTTATCGGATGGAATTGGGTGGGGAAGATTATGAGAAGGAAACTTAGCAAGAAATTTAAAAGCAGGTTTTTCTCTTTGACTGTAGAAAAATATAATAATCTTGCAGCCTATTTCTTCTCTTTGCAGATAAACTATTTTTATTTTAGTCCCTGCCATAATATGTGTGCATTAATATTTTAATGTATGCATTTTGAAGTGCAATTGGTTGCTCTTCCTACCTCAGTGAATTTTATTGTTAGGAAATTTCTTGTAGGGTTTATTTTTATTTACGTATTTTTGGTAATATCATTTATTGTATGTTTGTGAACAAGAGCCACCTGCTCCCACTGGGGAATAGACTAATGCTTGAGTGATAGATTCTAGAGAAAACCTTGCAGAAATTACAAGTAGACTTGCTTCAGATGTATTTGTTGTTTCTTCTTGGCCTCAGTAAGTAGCGCTGGCCAGGAAACAAGAATTCTGTTCTGTGATACGTTTTAAATTTCTGACATTAAATTTTCGTTCTGCCACAGAACAAAAGCTAGACTTCTTGAATTTTTTCATTCACACTAAAAGAGCAGAGACTAGAACTTGGGTGTCCCACATCCTAGAATAGTCATAACGCTGTGCTCTTGGCTAGTCTGAGATCAATTTTTCATTGTGACTAGATATTATATTCTGGATCTCTGAGTGTTTTGTCAGACTGAAAAAAAAAAGTTTTCATTTTGACTACTAGGTACTTTCTGATAGGAAAAAAAAGACCAGTCAAAAAATTTTCAACCACCCCTGATCAGGCCCATCCCTGGGGGGCACGGGGCCCCAGGCAAATCACCTTCTGTGGGGCCCCCACGCACCCTCCCAGCACTCGGGAGTGGGGCCAGCTGGCCCAGAGGAGGAGCAGGTCCCTGTTTCAGCCGTCCCATGCCAGGGACTGGGTGAGCTGGCCAAAAGCTGCAGGCCAGTTCAGCGCTGCCCATCTGCCCCCGTTCCCCAGCCACACGCACTGCTCTCAGCTCTGTGCCTGACCTGCCGGCCACCCGCTCTTGCCGCCTGGGCTCGTGAGAGGTGGGGTGACCCCTGGCAGGTCTGCCTGCTGCCCATGAGCCTTGCCCCTGCGCTAGGGGGAGGGGACCCCAGCCAGACCTGCCCACTGGTCTGGAGGGCAGGGGTTTGACCCCAGGCCATACATGACCACCAGCCCACTGGCCTGGGGTTTCACCCCTGGCCAGACCTTCCTGCCACCTGGGCTAGGGGGACACGTCTCCTGGCCTTGCTTCCTGGGCTTCTGGGGGGGAGTTGCTCCCCAATGCCTGCTCCCCAGCATTGCTGCCTTGGCTTGGGAGGTGACCCCTGGCCCAGCCTGCCCCCTGGGCTTGGGGAGGTGTGGGAGTTGACCCCTGACCAGGCCTGTGACCCTGGCCTTGCCATCCGGGCTGATGGTGGGGTAAACAAGCCCTGGTCCAGCTGCCCGTTGGCCTGCTGGCATCGCCACCTGGGCTTGCAGGAGGAGTGCAGATGATGCCTGACCCCTGGCCTCACTGCCTGGGCTTGTGGTGGACAACCCCAGGCCCGTGTGCCCCCAGCCCTGCCACCTTGGCTTTGGGAACAACTGGTGCCTGGGTCTGTCCTGTGCAGCTCACCACCAGAGCATCAGGGACCAGGGAGCAACCCTGGCCCTGACCTCGCCGCCTGGCCTTACAGGAGGTGACTCATGGCCCAGCCTGCCTGCTGGCTCCCCAGCCTCACCACCTGGGCTTTTGGGGGTGACCACTAGCCAAGTCTGGCCCCCAGCCTCACTGCCTGGGCTTATGGGGAGGAAGACCCCCGGCCTGGTCTGCCCACCCAGCCTCCCCACCTGGGCTTGGGGGAGGTGACCCATGGCCCAGCCTACCTGCTGGCCCCCCAAGCTTGCTGCCTGGGCTAGGTGGAGATGACCCCTGGCCCATCCTGCCCTCTGGTCTCACCACCTGGCCTGGGGGTGTGTGTCAATCCTTGGCCCAGCCTGCCTGCCATCCTGGGGTATGGGTGGTGGTGGGGCATCCTGGGCTGCCCATCCTTCTCTCATCTGGCCACCAGCATGACCTGGGGCCCAGAGGGGCATAATCCCTGATCTACCTGCCCCCAACTAGCCCAGTGTGACGTGGGGCCCAGGAAGAGTCCTGGATCTCCAGCCCTCCCGTCACCCTCCATCCTAGCCACTGGCCTGACCCAACGTCCAAGTGGGCCTGATCCCCGGCCACCTGCCCCACATTGGCCTGGTGAGATCCAGGGCCCATGGGGAGTCCTGGATTCCCAGGTCCCCCAGACTCCCACCCCCAACCTGACTGCTGGCTTGACCCAGAGCCTTGGCGGGCATAGATCCCCAGCCAATTCCCACCCACCTCAGGCTTCAGCTCCCACCAGACCCACCTCCCCCCAGTACTTACCCGGCTGTGTGTTCCCTAGGCTGGTGGGTCGAACCCCCTCTCCCTTCCAGCTAATCGCTCAGCTGCACACTCCACAGGGAGGGGCGGCAGGCAGCTCAGCTATTCACCAGCAGAGCAGGAGCTGAATGAGCCTGCATCTGCCAGCCAAAAACATTTGGGGCTCGCCGTGGGAGACCAGGGGCTCGTGCCTGTCCCTGGCATGGAGAGGCAGTGGTGCAGGCTCCCACAAGGCCCCCCAAAGCGCCCTGGGTGGCTGCCCCACTCATCCTACCCTAGGAACAGCCCTGGCCCTGATAATCAGATACTCTGGGAGCAGAGCTCAGTGAAAATCACAGCTCTTGCTATACAAATTATGGTAGACACATTAAATAGAAAAATTCTACGAACAAGAATGACTCTGTGATTAAGATGCTAGGATTCAGTTTCCAACTCCCAGAGTCTTCCACAGACTTAGAAAGGTCCCATCATGTCTCTACATTGAAAATCCACAGTTATAAAAAAGGGAGATAATAATGGTTCCTTTGTCTCTCTAGTCTATTTCAATTGGTAGCTCTTTTGGGAAATCAAAAAAAGCAAGGAGTCTTGTGGCACTTAAAGACCAACATTTATTTATTGCGTGAGCTTTCATGGGGGAAAATCCCACTTTGTCAGATGCTTTATGCAATAAATAAATTTGTTAGTCTTTAAGTGCTGCAGGATTCCTTGCTTCTTTTACAGGACTCCTTGTTTGTGTTGCCGCATTAAACTAATCTGGCTGCACCTTTGGAACTTCACAAGCGTTTACTGACCTCAGGACAGGATGGGGTCCAAGATGGGGCACAAGTCAGGAGGGAAATATTACTCAAGGATGAGAGTGTATTACAGAGCCTTTCCTTGCTAGGCCCTGGGTTTGTATCCTTCCAGATGCCTGAAAGGTGTTCTACTGATCATCCATCCTTGTGGAAGAGCCTAACGTCTAAATCCTCTTCCTAGTGGACTGTTGTCTGCTTTCAAAATACTGGCATAATTGGCACTAACTGGCAGCCTCATGAAGAAAGCTAAAGATTAAATAGATGCAGTAGTTAAGTTAAACTCTCACTCTTAAAGATTAACCTATCACTCAGAGTTATAATGCACGGGCAACTGTGATTCTGAGATGTTTGTACTGTTAACTCCCTGCTAGCCTAATATTTTCTAATGATCATTAGGTGGAGGCTGAACATTAGAAAATTAAAACAAGAATAGGGCTTATCAAGAAATAACTATATTGCTACTGCTGAGAGTACTAGAAATGTCACACTGCAGCTAGGATCAAGTCAGAGGAAACACCACCTGAGCCATCCTCCTGGCACAGAAGTAGAGTGTTATGCTGCTAATTGGGAGCCAGGAGTTCAAACGTGGGATTTTGCATTCCATCTATTGGACTAATGGATGCTGAACATATCAGAGCAGAGCGATGCTGCTTTCCAATACAGGGGCCCCCAGCCACATGGATGGCTGAGAATTCCTTCCTGCTGAGGTACTCTCGAGAATCTAGGCTGAAGACGAATTGTCAAAACAACAGTCTCCAGCTGGATGAAAGAGGGATAAAAATAGAAGGAGAAGGGGGAATGTTAAAGGTCATGTAGATTCACATTTTGCAGACCTAGAATAATGACTACAAAGTCGTGAATTTCTAGTTCCTCTTCCTTGTATGTTTAATATTAATTTGTTCCCTTTCTTTTGTTTGTTGCTTTATACCCAGATGCTGGGATCAGCAGCCAGCCTATGTAGTAGGCGGTGCGCTGTTGCTCTCCAATAGAGTAACCAAATGGGGAAGGAATCATCCTGACAGGCTGCAGAGCAGCTGTTAAGTTGCACTTTGGCTGCTACTGCACACAATAGCCCATGTGTTTCCTTAAAGGTTTAGTCTCTGTTCTGTGGGAGGCAAGGGGTTTGTGGAAGAACCAAACAGAAATGAATTGATCAGCCCCAGTCTTTGGCAAATCCTCATTAGGGCTCCCATTGTCCCCGGACTAACAATGTGAAATTGCACAGGTGCCCCTACAGAGCAGATCCTCAAACCATGCTATTTCCTGCATACAGTCTGCTCCACTGACAGTTACAATTACTTGATCATTCTTAGAAAGATTTGTGTATAAATGTGTGTGCAGGGCCGGATCAAGGCCCTGGGGCTGCCCATTCTTATGCCTCCCCACCACTACCACCACCGCCACGGTGATGACCAGCATTGGTGTGGCCCAGCCTAGCTGGTGGGGGGGGGGGGGGATCTGGGGTTAAGTGGGGCCCGTGGAGCAAGCTGGCACTGCAGGGAGTGGGGCTGAGGGGGCCCACAGCCTGGGAGGGTCAGAGCCTGTGGTACTGCAGGGAGTGGGGTCTGGTGCTCATGATCCGGCCAGCTGCTGGCAGTGGGGAACTTGGCCCAGAGTTCGCAGTGTCTGGAGCAGACCAGCCAGCCCTGGAGTGGCGGGGGCAGGTTGATGGTGGGCAGCAGCAGCAGCGGGTCACTCTGTCAGGACAGGAATTTGGTGGGGTCATAGGACCCCTGTTAGGCCAGGGCCCAGGGCTGCAGCCCCCAAAGTCCCTGCTTTAATCTGGCCCTGTGCATGCACATATAGGCATATAGCCATTCATACTTACGGCTAGCTTTGCAGAGACACATTTTTTTTACAATAGAAGTGAGTATTTCTAACACAGGACAATATTGATATAAATTTCATCTGTGTAATTTTTCATAAAGAAACCATTTTATGTTAATGAATTATGAAAAGTTCCCTTATCATTATCCTTTTTTTTTTTTGGCCAATTAGCCTCTAATACTTGCAAATTCTTAAACATTTATGATAAACTTAGGAATCTGCAAATACTTGCAAATTTCCCATGTGAGTGTTCTTGTATTAAACCTCATCTGGTAACTGCAAGTGTCAAAATTATTTCTATTCCGCTGAATCAGCTGAAGCCTGTCATTGCGTCTCAGAGAAGGGGAAAATTAAAATGAATTACTTTGCTTCCATGGTTTTCAAACATGAAAAAGCATCTGAAATGGGGTTTGCAAATCTCATATTGACCACCTATAGAACAGAAAGGAGAATTTTCCCTTCTTATGGGCAGTGAGGCTCACCAACCTGCTCCATCTTCAGCTGTTAAAATTGAAGGCAAGCACTCACAGCTCTGACAAATAAACCCAGCTATAAAGGAGGGAGTAAACAGAAAGGAAGGGATGGGCAGATAGGCCTGGGATAGTAGGTAGGTAACAGCCTTATGCCTGCTTGTGGGAAACTGATGAGGACCTTTAAAAAAGGCTGCAAGCTCTGGAGTTTCAGAATTAATAGATTTGATTTAGCATAAGAATATCTGGACTGGTCAAATTGTATGCAAATTGAAGGAGACAGGGAGACATCTATGACTCTTATTTCATCAAGAGTAGACAACGGCATGTAAAAGTGAATAGCATATACACAGATATTTAAGTATTAACATTCTTTAGGAACCCTTTCCTGACCTTTCTGGTAGTAAACTTAGTTTATACCACTAAACCCTATAATCCTTGATCATTCTCATGGGATTGGGGGAGGAGAAAAGAAAAGAGTTTCTTCTCAGGCCTTCACAGCAGTTCCTGACTTCAGTATACTGGATTCCTTAAATGAAATCAGTAGAAATTCAGTGAATTTGGCATGATTGGAATAAACAAATTGAGATGTGGTTTATAGCAATCTGGGGATTTTGATCCCAAGTAGTGAGATGAGAGTTTTAGCAGAGATGAATGATCAGAGAAACGCTTCTCCTGTCTAAATACTTTCCAGATATTTTTATTAATCTGACCGCCTTTATGTGTCACAAATGTGAAGTCAGATGTTTGATGTTATGTATCAGATGTCTGAGGAGAAGAAAAGGAGATTGAGAGGGCAATTGATAGCCTTTCAAAATAATCCTGCAAGTTTCCTCTGTCACTGGTTCCTAGTATTTTCTACCCCATCTCCTTACCTTTTCTACCCCACCTCCGTCTTCCTCTACCCAGCCACTGGCTCCCATTTACCTACTTTGACTCCAATCTCAGTGACATTGCTCAACCAGTTCCAGTCGCCCCACATCTGTCTCACAGTCTTTTTCTCCCATTCTCCCTCTTCCCACCTCCAACCACAGTGTTGCCCCCAAATTCCTGGAAGTCTCACTCCTGCTTCCTTTCTATTTGAATCAATTAGTTTCTCTTCCTTGTTCCTTGGGTTCAGCAGGGGCACCACTGAGATCACTGGAGATGTATGGATCCAAAAAGGCATAGGACTGGAGTAGGGAAAACAAGCTGTTGTCATGTTATCCTCATGATTTGCTAGCAAAGTCCCCAAGGAAGATAGCCGATCTAGTCAAAATTTCAGCAAAGAAAATGGAGAGGGAGATTGCTGACATCATGTTTCCTCATTTTGCAACCTGTTGTAAAAGAAACTGTGTTTATTAGGATCAAAATCCTACAGCAAGTCCAATTAACTTGACTTGACCTTAGCGGCCCTGTGGGAAAAAGAAGAGAAATCTAGCTCTGGAATTCTGGAACTGCTTTTCACAACAATGTAGCTTAATAGATTCAACAGTAAAGCCAAAGGGTATACTGTGATTATCTAGCCTGACCTTTTGCCAAGCATAGGCAAAGGGACTCCCCAAATTAATTTCAATGAAATGTATAGAATCTCTTTTAAAATAACATCCAGTCTTGATTTAAAACAATGCCAGTGATGGAGAATCCACTACAACATTTGGTTAATTGTTCTAGTGATTAAGTAAATGCATTGTTAAAATGTTGTGACTTATTCCTTACTTAGATATGTCTAGCTTCAATTTCCAGATATTGGATTTTGCTATATAATCTTTGTCTGCTAGACTGAAGGGCTCTTTATTATCAAATTTATGTTCCCCATGTAGATACTTACCCCTTAATCTTCTCTTAAAGTAAATGGATTGAGATTAATGATGGGAAAAGCCTCTAGAGCTCTAGTGCCCCATCTAAAGGAGGAGGATCAGAGGATTCTTGGAATGTTAATCCTCCAGTTTCACCATCATCCATCCACAGTCAGCCATTTTGCTGCTGCTTCTTCAAAGAATTATCAAAGTGCACAGCTCATCAGGACCTCAAAGTGGGCTCCCTCAAGCGTGCACACCTCTTTGCACAGAAGAACCTGTTCTGCCCTGATGGTCCTTCACCCACTAAAACAGCAGTTCATGGCTGATGGCCTCAGGCTATCTTCTACACGTAAACTATTACCTCTCTAAGACTCTGATATTAGAAAACGTCCCTGTTCAATACATCATTTGTTCATTTAAGTTGCATAGTACCTAGGAATCTTAGTCAAGAACTGGGACCCCGTTGTACAAGGCACTGTAAAAAAAATCCCTGCCTCCGAAGAGTTTACGATTTAAGCATAACAGAAGAGTCAACAGATGGAGGCAGACAGACAGTCAAAAGGGGATTAGGGGGTAAGGAAACAGTGTCTATGTCTACACTGGCAAGTTAGTCTAGACTAAGAAGGCTTAGTCCAGACTAATTTAGCCCATAACCACACTAGGCTTTCCCTAGTTCAAACTAAGAAATTTCTTAGTTTGAACTAAGGAAAACTTATCTCAAACTACTTAGTACCACTGGTTAGTCCAGATTTAACGACTAGGTGTGATGTGGCCACAGATTAATGCTAGTTCAGACTTAAGAAGTTAGAACTAAGCCGTTTAGTTCGAACTAACAACACATTCTTGTTCAAACTGAGAAGCACAATGTTAGTTCGAATTACCCCAAGGTTAGTTCAAACTAACAAGTCTGAACTAGCTTTGTCTGATGTAAACATAGCCAATGAGACAATATGGGTCAGCATGACACAGTGACAAGAGCACATCATCAGCCTAACCATTGCCAAGGCATTTTGTTTGGTTTTCAGCAAAGAAAAGTAACTGGAAATCAATGGAACCTAAATATGTGCTTAATGCCATCCAGAATGAGGGCCTAAGTATGAGAAGCACACATCCATGGTGGTAGTGAGATCAACACAGAAGAAATAAGAGCAAACCAACAATTGCAGTATTTGGCTGATGCTACTTATAGGAGCTGCTTGCACTGCATAGCCCCAGTCAAACCACTGTTCTTTTGAATATTTCCAAAGGGATAGCCGTGTTAGTCTAGTCCAGCAAAAAAAACAAGGAGTCATGTGGCACTTTAAGACTAACAGATTTATTTTTTGCATGAGCTTTCATGGGAGAAAATCCCACTTTATCAGATGCTTCGAAGATGGGTGAACTTACAGAATGGAATGAAAATAAATGCAAGGGGGTGTAAAACATAGGATCGGGTCATACAGTAAAAGCAAATCAAAGCAGTAGCCACTGGCTGCTTTGTTTTGCATGCAGTTTTAGTCAGTGTCATATATGCATTAGTGTGGATAGAAAGTTGCATTAATTTCACTCTTTAGTTCTTGGCTTTGTTTTTTGTATTGTGGATTCCATTCCTGCTATTTCCAATCTGAAAGTAGCTGGGCTGGGGGAGGAAGAAAGGATACTAATACCCATTGTTCCGGATAACTTGCTATCATGCTGCGTAAATGCCAGGAATTTAGAAAGCAACGGAGATAGCCCATACAGAAGTGTAGTAATGCAGTTATGAATTAGGTCCACAGTTCTTTCATACCCTTTGCACTGCTGTATTCCTAATGGAACCTTTGACAGTAATGCAGATTCATAAAGAGAGCAAAGGTTGGGAACTTCCCTTTCATTTGACTTGATAATTATGGGTAATTCCACTCTGCCATATTGGTTAATAAACTTCAAGATACTGTGTGGGTGAAAGGAAATATATTAATGCAAATTTCATTCATTCAAAAGTAGAAACACCGAAAAGTGCTTTTGGGGAATCACATTGCGTTAAAGAGTAAAAATATCAAATATTCAATTAATTATACCTCTGACATTTTGTATGTGAATATTTTATTCCTCACTCTGTGATTCCTCCAACTCTTATCTCTTGCCTTCAGTCCCACAGATGAATCTGGATGACAGAAACTGCATTTTAAAGTGTTGCTTTGGAGGTTATCCCATTCCCTTGGGTGACTTCTTTGTAAAGTAGTAAATAAAGAAAATATGCACATTCTTAAATGTTGTTTTGGAATTCAGGAGCTGTGACACAGGAGACAGCAAACAAAATTGAAAACAGGGGAATCTGAATGAAGGTCTCATAGACTGTAAGGTCAGAAGGGACCAATATGATCATCTTAGTCTGACCTCCTGCACAAGGCAGGCCACAAAACCTCACCCACCCATCCACTCTTGTAATAAACTCTATCCTAAGACTGAGTTATTAAAGACCTCAAATTATTATTTAAAGACTTTAAAGTACAGATGATCTACTAGCAAGTGAGCCATGCCCCATGCTATGGAAGAAGGTGAAGATTCTTCAGAAAAGAAATAAGGCAAGCCGCTGTTCTTTAGGAGCAATGAGTAAGTTCTTGAGAGTGCTTAGCTTGCTGGTTTGTCTTCTCTTTTCTGAGATCCTTAGGAGGATGTGTGTTGTGAGAGAAGCACAGCCTTTGGTCATAGGTGGAGCCCTGATTAGGAATTGGGACTCTCTGGTTAGGGTGCAGAACTTCCATAAACAGCAAGATTGTAAAGACAGCCAAGCAGAGGCTGAGGAACCCACAAAGGCAGTAACAGAAGGTTAGTGTTACTGTTCCCACAAGCCAATGAAGGTGCTCCAGACTCTGGCTCTGAATAGGTTAGAGGATGACTCGCAGAAGATTGCAAAATGAGAACAAAAGACAAGATGTTCAGCAAGAAATAACAGGAGGAAGGGTGGAAAATTGTGTCACCATTACCATTATGCAAGGCATTAGTAAGACCTCATCTGAAATATTATGTGCAGTTCTGGTGTCCCATGTTTAAGAAAGATGAATTCAGACTGGAACTGGCACAGTGGAGGATGATCAGAGGACATTCATAGAATCATAGAATCATAGGGTTGGAAGGGACCCCACAAGGTCATCTAGTCCAACCCCCTGCCAAAAAAAGCAGGACCACTCCCATTAGATCATCCCAGTCAGTGTTTTGTCCAGCTGGGCCTTGAACACCTCCAGAGATGGAGATTCCACCACCTCCCTAGGCAGCTTATTCCAATGCTTCACCACTCGCCTAGTAAGGAAGTTTTTCCTAATATCCAGCCTGGACCGCCCCAGCTGTAACTTGAAACCATTGCTTCTCGTTCTGCCCTCTGTTACTACCGAGAACAGTCGAGCTCCCTCCTCCTTGGAGCAACCCTTCAAGTAGTTGAAGGTTGCTATCAAATCCCCCCTCAGTCTTCTCTTCTGCAGGCTAAATAAGCCTAGTTCCTTCAGTCTTTCTTCATAGGGCTTGTGCTCCAGCCCTTTGATCATTTTGGTTGCCCTCCTCTGGACTCTCTCTAATTTGTCCATGTCCTTTTTGTAGTGGGGAGCCCAAAACTGGACACAGTATTCCAGATGTGGCCTCACTAGTGCAGAATAGAGGGGAATGATCACATCCCTCGATCTGCTGGTAACACTTCTTCTGATGCAGCCCAGTATGCCATTGGCCTTTTTGGCAGCAAGAGCACACTGCTGACTCATATCCAGCTTCCCATCCACCATGACTCCCAGGTCCTTTTCTCCAGTGCTGCTATTTAGCTGATCACTCCCCAGCCTGTAGCAGTACATGGGGTTTTTTCGTCCCAAGTGCAGGATTTTACACTTATCCTTGTTGAACCTCATGAGATTCCTCTTGGCCCACTGCTCCAGTTTGTCTAGGTCTCCCTGAATCCTGTCTCTGCCCTCTAGGGTGTCTACCGTTCCCCCCAGTTTGGTATCATCTGCAAACTTACTAAGTGTGCAATCTATCCCATCATCCAGATCATTAATGAAAACATTGAACAGAACTGGCCCCAGGACCGACCCCTGGGGCACACCACTCGTTACTGCCTGCCAACTTGACATGGAGCCATTGATTCCTACACGCTGAAACCGTTGTTCTAGCCAGTTTTCTATCCACCTTACAGTCCATGCATTTAACCCATACTTTCTTAATTTGCCAATGAGAATGCTGTGGGAAACCGTATCAAAAGCCTTGCTAAAGTCAAGGTATATGACATCAACGGCTCTTCCTGCATCCACAAATCCAGTCATCTCATCATAGAAGGCGATGAGGTTGGTCAGGCATGATTTACCCTTGGTAAATCCATGCTGACTGTTCCTGATTACTCTACGTTCCTCCAAGTGTTTCAGGATGGATTCTTTGAGAAGCTGCTCCATGATTTTTCCAGGGATTGAGGTGAGGCTGACAGGTCTGTAATTCCCTGGATCGTCCTTTTTGCCTTTCTTGAAGATAGGTACTATATTTGCTTTTTTCCAGTCCTCTGGCACCTCCCCCGTTCGCCACGAGTTTTCAAAGATAATGGCCAACGGTACTGCTATCTCATCAGCCAGCTCCCTCAGCACCCTCGGATGCAGTTCATCCGGCCCCATGGACTTGTGCACATCTAGTTTCTTTAAGCAGTCCCTAACCTGACCTACTGTCACCAAGGGCCTCTCTTCTTCTCCCCAGTCCCCCGTACCTAGTGTAGTGGGCTGGGAGCTGACCTTGCTTGTGAAAACTGAAGTAAAAAAAGCATTGAGCACTTCAGCTTTTTCCTCATCCTCTGTCACGAGGATGCCTGCCCCATTCAGTAAGGGACCTACACCATCCCTGATCCTCTTCTTGTTATTGATATACTTGTAGAACCCCTTCCTGTTATCCTTCACATCCCTTGCTAGTCGCAACTCCATTTGTCCTTTGGCCTTTCTGATTTTATCCTTGCAGTCCCGAGCAATGTCTTTATATGCCTCCTTAGTCATCTGTCCTAGCTTCCACTTCCTGTAAGCGTCCTTTTTATGCTTCAGCTCAGTGCAGAGCTCTCTGTTAAGCCACAGTGGGCGCCTTCCACATTTGCTGTGCTTTCTCCTTATCGGAATTGTATCTTGCTGTGCCCTTAGCAGGGTTTCTTTAAAATGCACCCAACTCTCTTGGACACCTTTCCCCTTCAGATCAGCCTCCCAAGGGATCCTGCCCATCAGTTCCCTGAGGGAGACAAAATCTGCTTTTCTGAAGTCCAGGGTCTGTGTTTTGCTTCTTTCCTTCTTTCCTTTAAACATCAACTTGAACTCAATCATTTCATGGTCACTGCTACCCAGGCTGCCATTCACTTCTACTTCCCTGATAAATTCTTCTCTATTTGTGAGCAGCAGATCGAGAAGGTACCTTTGATTGAGAAGGTACCTTTGCGAGAGCACTCATTGAAGTGTAGGATTGGAAGAGACCTCAATGGCTGTGTTCAGACGTGAATTTTATTTCAAAACAACAGCTGTTCTTTAGAAATAAAATATCTCATGTCCACACGACATACTGTTATTTCAAAACAATGGGACCCGTTGTTTCGAAATAATGGCCGTTGTTTTGAGACCATTAAACCTACCAGGAAATCGAAATAGCTGTTGTTTTGAAACGGTTGTTTCAAAACAACGGCGTTCAGACACATTGTTTTGAAACAACACCATTGTTTCGAAACAACATGTCCAAATGGCCTTATTTCAAAATAACCATTTTGAAATAACAGCCATTTCGAAAGCAGGCTTTCCCTTAATTCGAATTAACAAACTGTTAATTCGAATTAACTTATTTCAAAATAAGGATTTTATTTTGAAATGAGTTATTTCAAAATGAATTATTTCAAAATAACAGTTACTGTGTAGACATACCCAATAGGTCATCTAGACAAGTCTCCGGAAATCAAGGCAAGATTTGCCTAAGAAAATGAAGGCTAAGGAAAGATATCATTGCTGTCTATAAATACATCAGAGGGAAAAACATTGGGGATGAAAGGGAGTTATTTAAGAAGAATGCTTGCAAAAAGAACAAATGGAGTTTAGTTTTGAAATTAGATGAAAGTTTCTAACCATCAGAGAACTGAAGTTCTTCAGGATTCTTTCAGCGGAGCAACAGGGAAAATCCTAGCTGGCTTCAGACTGATTCTGATAAGTGTTTGGAGGTGATAATATGATGAGATTGCCTGCAGTGGCACATGACCAATCTGCATCTGCTAGCAGCAAACATTTCCAATGGCTAGAGAAGTGACATTAGATAAGAAGCCTTCTCAGTTAATACAATCAATTCTTTACCAGGGTTTGGCAGGTGGATCTCACAGATATGCTCAGAGTCTAATTCAGGGGTTGGCAACCATTGCTAACCCCTATGCCAGCCCTGCCCACCACACCCTCAGTGGGTGCCGGGGGCAAGGCCAAAGGGGGATGGAACAGGCCTCTGGTTTGGGGGTCAGGCCTGGCCTCCAGTTTGGGGGCAGGGTCAGCTCCCTCCCTCACTGCTGGGCAGCCCCTGGGTCCCGGCCGGGGCTGCCTATCTCCCCACAGCCTCCGGGTCTGGCCAAAGGTGCTTCTTGCCCCCGCCGGCAGGTGGCTTCTGGCTCTGCAGTCGGACCCAGAAGTCGGGGGGGAAGGACCTGCCTTGCTCCCCTCTAATCCTGCCCAGCAGGGGGCGGGGCCAGCAGGGGACTGGGCGCCGAGTACTGTGGCTTCTGCTGGTCTGGGGCCACAGCGCGCAGTTCATGCTGCGCAGCCACAGAGCGCTGGGAGACAGGGCCGGTGGAGGAGACTGAGTCGCACCGCATGCCACTAAGGCTTGTCTCCTGTGCCATTTTTGGCAGGGGTGCTGGGGGTTGCCAACCCCTGGTCTAATTGATCAGTGTATTTGGGGTAGGGAAGGAATTTTTCTCCAGGGAAGATAGACAGAGACCGTGGGGTTTTACTGTCTTCCTCTACAGCATGGGGCACAGGTAACTTGTAGATTTAAACTGTAAATGGTGGATTCAAAGCAACTCAAAGTCTTTAAGCCAGGATTTGTGACGTTTTTACAGGAGTAGGTGGGTGAGGGCCCATGGTCTGCAATGTGCAGACTAGATGATCATGATGGGCCCTCCCAGGGGTTAAAGTAGGCTGGAACATGGCAGAATGCCATTCCGGGGCCCACTATTTTTAGGAACCAGTGTTCCACGGCCCCTAAAAATAGAACATGAAGCCAGAATGCTGCGTTCCAGGGCCCACCATTGAAAAAAAACAGGCCCTGGAACGCAGCATTCCGGCACCATGTTCTATTTTTAGGGGCCTGAATGCTGGCCCCAAAAATAGCAGGCCCCATAGCAGCGTTCCCCTGTGGTCCGGCAGGCGAGGAGGGGGCGGGGCCAGGGACATGCCTGGGCAGGGCTCAAGCCCTGCTCCAAACCCCTCCCCTTCAAGGCCCTGCCCCAACCTGGGACTTGCGGCAGCGCCGCAGCCCAGACCCAGGGCCTACCACCCCCAGCTCCCCAGCTGTGCCACAGCCACCAGTAAGTGTGGGGGCGGCCTGGCTCACACTGGAGAGGTATTAGGGAAGGGATGGGGCACTGATAATTGTGTGGGGAACAGGAGCAGGGGCCTGGGGGGCCCACTGGCATGGGGGTCCCACCGTGCGGGGGTGGCACTTGCACCAGAGGGGGGCCCACTGGCATGGGAGCATTCCGGGGCCCCCAAATTATACTCTGACCCCTGGGCCCTTCTCAACTTAAAGTCTACAAGATATACCACTGCAGTTGTGCTCTCCTCGAGCTGTACTGTAGCCACATGCTACACCCACATTTTTTTATTGCAGCAGTAAGACCATCTCCTTGAGAGGTCAATGGAAGAATTCTTCTGTCACCGTCAAGATGTATACACTGTTGCTTAACTCAGCTTAACCAGGCCAAACACACCTCCACATTTCTCTGATGTAGGCAGGCTCTTAGTTTCTTAAATTCCTTTCAGAAATCAGACACTGATCAGTTCTTTATATGCTGCTTTTGAGAATCTTTTCACCTTCCTCTTGCTGTCTTCTGGATACTTAGCTAAACAATTAAGATGATTTTCGAGGACTCAGTTCATATTACTACTCTTCTGTCTTTATACTTTATACTGCAACTCTCTAGCCTTATTATTGTGTTCTCAGTCTGACAAAAATATACCAAGCTATTAATTTTCATTTTGTGGACCTGATATTGTTTATAAGGCTTCTGATTTTGCAGGTGCACCTGCAATTAATTATAGATGCAAAACTGGAGATGATGTAAACTGCAAGAGCAAATACCAATATTTTGATGACTTAGTATTTGGGTGCACTTATAAATCAATATTCCTACATCTAAATATTAGCATTTGCATCTGCAATTGTTTTTCTGCTTGGGCCTAGAAAACTGCTGGCCAAATTGAATCCTTTTTGAAAAGCTAAAATTAGGATTCTTTGTATGTGAAAATGACAGTTATCTGCTCAAAATAGTAGATGAAAAATATCATTGTATTGGAACCTACCAAAATATGATTTTTGGTCTTGCCAACATTGACAATCATTTCAAAAGTGTGGATTCAGTCAACCTCATTCTAAGATGCACAGAGCAATGCCTGCTCCCCTTGCTCCCAATTCTTATAGCCTGTGGCCTTTTGCTATACCATAGCAATAGGGCAGTATCTCTAATTTTTATCATAAATGAAAGGCCATTCTGCTCACTGCACACGTACCCAGCAAGAGGTGAAAGCTTACAGCCCTCAGTCTGAAGGGCATTCCTGGACTGGACTATGGAGGTAAGGTTAAAGTTGTACTTATCCTAAAACTATGATATATGGATCCAACAATTTGGATGAGAGATTTTATGAGAATTCTTTTTAAGCGTTTGTGTCCTGCCACTTTTGGTTTGAGCCCCAGAAGATCTTTCAGATGAGGTGGAGGGAGAGACCCAATTTTAGGTCTGTGCCATGGTAACTTGGAAAATAATCTTCAGGGAGCGTCAAAAGGTACTCCAATGTTTTAGATTGCTAATCTCAGTTTGCTCTGTGAGCAGAACATTAGCACATTTATATATAGATATTCAGAGTACAAGTTTTCATCCTTTTGCTTCATATTTTTGTGTCTAAAAATATCTCTTGCATATATGTTATTCCACCTTAAAGGTCGGGTTTGTTTGTCTTCCTGGGCTGAAATTATAAATGAGTGGCTTTTATTGACATGTAATTTATAATTAAATAAGAAGGAGGATTTTTTTTTTCTGAAGAAAGCCTGCAGGATAGGATGTCTGTAAGAATGTGCAGCTAAGGAGAATGTGAGACCCGTCTAGAGACAGAAGAGTTAATTGTTAGATGTACATTTTTGCAGCCCAAGAACATTATTTAAAGGATTGGAAATTTACCAGTTGATTAAATAATATTCCATCTTTGGTAGGGCACATGCTGTTCAGGGATCCAGAAAAGATGCAACTTAAAAGCTTCACAAATTGGTGTAGATTTTATATTGTATTTCCTATTTAGTGTTGTATGACTGCTTATTCCCAGTTCACTTTATAGACTGGCTAGGAAAATGACTACTCAGATCCTCTGTTAATCTTGCATTATCATTTTGTTTTTATGTTAACAATCTTTTAAAAATATTCCATGCACTTTATGGCCTTTAAACATGTTCCATTTTCACTCTTGTTTATGTTGACATCAAACGGCAGTGCTACTAATGCAGTCTTATTACACTGTGTGCATGTATACACACTTCAGTTAGTTCTTGCTCTCCAGCTTCAAGGGGAAATGATTATCTGCTTCCTAGTCAAATCACTTAAACCTAAAAACCCAGTTAAATCACTTAACCCTTGTGTTCTCTTTCTGACCCTGCCACGAGGTTTCTAGGTAACTCTGGACAAGTCACATAGGCTATTAAAAAATTAAGGAGGTTTAATTCAAACTAACTTTGCCCCTGTCTACACTAGGCTTTCATTAGTTTGAACTAATAAGTGCTTAGCTTGAACTAGTAACTACCGCCAGTTAGTTCAAACTAAGGGCTTAGTTCGAGTGTTAGTTCAAGCTAGTAAGTACAGTATATAGAGTAGGACTAATCCTTCGTTCAAACTTAATAAGGGCAGTTAGTTTGAACGACCAAAGTGGACTAATTCAAACTAATGTTAGTTTGAATTAGTCCAAATTGTTAATTCGAACTAACAAGTTTGAGGTTAGTTAGAACTAACCTCAAAATTATTAGTTTGAATGAACGAATTTCAAACTAACTTTCTGTAGTGTAAACATAGCCATAAACGTTCTGTGACTCTGTTTCTCTATGTTTAAAATAAAGATAATGATCCCTAAACACCACTTATCGTGAGACCAAAACAATTGTGTGGCCAGCATGTTACTATTCTTCTACAGACTGCAGTGTGTAATTGTCAAGTAGTAATACTGGTATGTTCCAAAGTGGTAGCTGTGTTAGTCTAGCCCAGCAAAATAAACAAGGCGTCTGGTGGCACTTTTAAAGAATAATATCTGACGAAATGGGATCTCTTCCATGAAAGCTCATGTGATAAATAAATTTTTTAGTCTTTAAAAGCACCACCAGACTCCTAGTTTGTATTTCTGGTATGTGTGTGCATGTTTGTGTAAATAAATACACACCACTGTTCCCTCTAAGCTGTGCGCATGTGCGTGCGCACACAGGTCATGAAACCTGCGCACAAAAAAGTAAAGTGTGCACAAAAAAATTCAATAGTGCTAATATTGGTGCTCACAAAGAAATGTTTTTGCGCACACAAAGAAATTGTTCGCGCACAGTCTACAAGTAATTAGAGGGAACATTGATACACACATGTACACACACATGCAGACACATACACACACAGTGACATTTAATTTATCACCATAGGTGGAGCAGGGGGAGGTTCCATAAAATACAGTTCATTGGTCATCATTGCTTGTTTTCACCTCACCCCGCCATTACTGCCATCTTGTTATCATTAGTTTCACTGATTTTTAACTGCTGTGAGGCAGACAGAACAAATAAGTAATAATTAATAACGCTAATAGCTCATTTTGACACACCATTTTCCTCAGTGGATCTTTAGTGCTTTATGCTAAAGGGAGGTAAGCATCACTATCCCCTTTTTACACATGGGAAAACTGAGGCACAGAGGGGGGAAGTGATTTACCCAGTGTCACTCAGCAGGTCAGTGGCAAAGCCAGGAAGAGAATTCAGTTCCCTGAGTTCCCATGCAATGCTTCATCCTTTAGGCCACACGGTCTGTCTATATATCAACACACACTGAATTTCATAACTTGGAGTAAAAGAATGAAAATAAGAAAAAAGCTGTGAACATCTGGGAAAGAAAATACTAAAAATGAGACTGTAAAATAATCTACCATAGGAACCTCGCTTTTGGAAATTTTAAAGCTACTCTGGACAATGCATTCAGATGTGTATTGTTGGGGAAAAATCCTGCACTGAGAGCAGGATGAATTAGAAAACCATAATTAGTTTTGTTTTTATTTTCCTTTTCTAGTTTCTGTGACTGAGTAGTTCAATGAAACATGAATCCAATAACTCCTGTGTGCAGTTCAGACCTAGATCTGTGACATGGAAAACATCTTTACTCTTCTTGTTGTTGTAACCACTATTTTCAGATCCCATAGCACCCAATTAAAGCCATTATGAAGACACAAAGGCATGAACTATAACACGCTCAAGGGGTGGTTTAAGGTTGGCAGCAATCTGTAAGTGGCGCAATCCCTTTTGGTTGCTGTACCAGTAAAGAATGTGTATCCCTAAGTGATCTTGTTAGAACCTTGTTACTTTCAGAATTGTTGGAATCTGTTCCAGGAATATTTATAACAGAAGACTTTGCAACCAAATTTCCATCTCAGCTACAATAAACTGCATTACAACATCTGTATCTCTGCAATTAGTTGTATTAAACAGTGGTCAAATTTGGATGCTAAAGTGGTCCTTTAAAATGAAGACTTCAAAACTAACGGAGTGGAATGCAGGAATGTGTGATTAATTCTCTGGCAAAGATTTTTCTTTATTAAAACTCTAATTAGATTTTTATGTTTCCAACTATCAGTTAACAAAATATTAATATTTGGTATTTATCTGCTGCCAAATAATAATAGCACACACTAGCCCAACTCTGCACTGGCTTTGACTGACATTTCTGTAATAAACTCTCTCCTGGAATTACATTTTAGTTGTTTTAATTGCCATTCAGCCTCACCACAGCATAAAATATGTCAAGCAGCATACAAAAGGGATCATTTAAATAGGTGCAAATCTACTGTCTTCATTAGGTATATGTGTGCCCTGAGGATACAAATCAGGGACTTATGTGCTTGTCGTTTAGAGATGGTCTTTGCGCTGCAGACCTTGCAATCTAAATAGACAAAACAGATAAGGGTGGGATAAAGAGAGCATAAAGAGAGCATTATTCCGATGTTATAGAGCTGGAGCAGCAAAAACAGCAAGTGACTTGCTTGAGATTACCCAGAAAGTCTATGGCCAAATTGAGAATTGAAGCCAGATCTTCTGAGTCCAAAAGATAATAGTTTTTACGTACTGGAGCACATTTATGTGCATATAAAAGAAAGCAGATCCAGGCCAGCTTTCTTAAGCTCTTTGTTAAAAATAATCTTAAGAGAAAACTGCTCCTTAGTGTGAACTGATAGCATTTGTTCAGGGCGTGTTTTCTTTTTTAAATCCCAAATGTAAAATTGTTAGCTCCATTGAAGCTGTTGCTTATTCTGAAGAGCAACTGTACAATAGCTACTGGTTATTTTGTAGCACCAATGGTACAAACATAACAGAAAAATAAAACATAACAGAAAAATCTCCTACTTCCAATGTCATATTACATCTGAAGGACTTATAACTCCATGTGATGTCAGTGGAAGTCATATACCTCTGTCTTGTGTCCTGCTGGTTTCTTAGAACATGCTAGTGGAGTCTGTTCCATTGATCTTATAATATATTTTCAGCAAAAGTGTCTCACATCGTGAGTAAATCATAGTATTTCAAACACATCTGAAATAGCTACAACTACAAGCTGGTGTCAGCCCCAGTTTATTTCCTATACACACCTTGACAGTTACACACTGCAATGATGTCAGTAGGCTATGCCTTATATGATGTAAATGACATTTTAAAATATTTCATTAAGATTCTATGAATTTGGGGCCAGCCTGGGAACCCCTTACCACACAAGGTAGTAGTTAATTGTTATTGTCATGAATAGTTGTCTAGAAACTAAGGGAATTAATCCTGGAAGTAAAAGTTTACAATTATGTGTAAGAGCTCCATCTTTACTGAAATTATTTTTTAAAGAAAAACAGAAATCAATTAATAAAAAAATTAAAACAATTCATTGCTTCATTTCAATTAGGTATAATGACTAAGCAAAGTTTTAATTGTGACCTCTGTTGTACAAGTCTGATATAATCTTCATAGGTGTTATGAAAACAAAGAAATAAACAAAGGGAAAGTTACTCAAGTGGTGTAAATCAGCATTAATGTCATAGCTTTCCTTGGAATCAATGGAGCTAGGCCAATATACAACAGCTGAGGAAATATCCCATTATTTCTAACGGAGAAAAAATAGGTAGATTGGTAAAGTCAAGTAAGAGCAGGATTTCAAATGTGAATTACTGGGATTTTTTTTTTTTTTTTTAAGTAACCCAGTGATTCTGTGGGATGTCCTAGGAACCACTGTCTGAGAAACTGGAAAGTCAGAGATTTTTAATGTAACTGATCCCTGAAACAGTGTGATCAATCCATTTAAAGCCAGACCGTGAAGTGGTACAGTGACAGAAAATTCTAGCCCCTTACCACTTGGTTCTGAGTTAAACGCCATTATTAGGTAGTTGAAAAATGGAAAGGGGACAAGTTGAAAAAAATTAGAAGTAGAAGTCAGTCAGGAATAATTAGGCGAGGGATGACTGATGCCTTGATTCTTTAGGCTCTTGCGAAACTAAAATTGGGTTTTACTTGTCAGATGACAGACATTAAAAATAGTGCAGAGAGCAATTTAATAATAAACATTAAGGCAAAAAGAGAAGTGTTATTGATTGACGACTTGAAAGACTAATTGCCTGATTTTGCTCTTGTACCACCAAGTATCTGGAGTAATTACATTGGCTTCGGTGGAGCTACTCTGGTTTTAGTCTAGTGCCAGTGAGGGCAGAATATGGCCTGATATCTGTAATGTTAATGGCATCTGTTATGTACTGTAAGACATACAGAAATAGGAACAATTGTTAAATATCATATCCTTAAATGGCTACAGCTAGGAGTCTCAAACCTTCCTCAGACTTTTTGAAAACATCCTGCAAATGTTGCTTTGGCTGGGCAGTAAAATGTAACACAAAAACATTTCCTCCTAACAGCTTAATACAATAAGGGCAATATAAAAAGGAGGGAGCAGAATGACAAGAGAGCATGCATAGAGGCACTGCAGTCCAGTTGGGAAAGAGAAAGAGAAGGGGAAAAGAGAACAGGTCCCAGAAAATCAGAGGAAGGATGAGAAAGCTGTAAAAAGCATAAAGAAGGACAGATAGAGATAGTCAGGGCAAAAGAGGTTGATGGGGGGTGGGGAGAAGTAATTAGGAGAGAAGAGACGCATGAACTCTCTACGGTCCAGGGACTAAGGATGAGAAAGGGAAAGAAACAGAGATACAGACCATTGCAAAAGTTGCTGATTCAGCAGGGACTAATTCAGGCTTCTGGAAGGGCATGAACAATACATTAGAAACATCATTTTTACTCTGTGTCTGTATGGAGCTTCCCACAATGGGATCCTGATCCATGACTGTGACTCCTAGGTGCTATTGCAATACAGATTATAAATAGTAATAAGCAGAATCGGCTACATTGCCAAATGGCTGCCTGTAGCTCCCTTCTTAAGGTTAGCTACTGGGAAAAACTGAAGCAGAAGGAGCTTCGCTCCCACCTCCACCACCTCCCAATAAGTTTCCATGGAAATGTTTCAGTAGGTGGATCATGGATCCAGCATCTAGAAATCTACCATTTGTTGGAACAGATTTTAAGGTGACATAATCATGTAGCGCTGTACACAGTAGCAGAGCTAGACTCCTTTACACCAGCTGACAACTCATCCTGATACTTTCAGAGGTATCAGATTATTACATTATTAAACTGTAAAAACCACTGAAGGGAAAATATAGTGAAAATACATAATGTGCATATAGAATAATTCTATTTTGTGTTGCAATTTGAATTTGTTGGGGTTTTTTAATGATACAATTCAGTGCTAAGCTAATTTTCTTTTTTATTTGTTTTTAACTGAGAGACAGCTATTCCTTTTTATTTCAAGGTTGTCTTCAACAACACATCCATTCCAAGAAAGTTTTAGCATGAAAGTCGTATAGATGTGGAGGGGTCAGCAATGACAGGAATACTTTATAATTCTAATATATTATCTTACAGGCTGTCCCTCGCTGTCACCGCTATTGTCTAAACACTGTCTGCTTTGATTGTTTCTATTTACAAATTGTCTCTTCTGTTCTAAAGTTTAAATATTCCATGCATGTCTTGGTTTCATTTAATTAAACGCATTAAACTTTTCAATAACAGCTGCCCTTTGTATTGGGCTGAACCAAAGTCAATGGAGATTGTGTGTGTGTTCATCTGTGCACAGAATATCATCAGGCTAATTCAAGATAGGCTTGTTGTGTCACAGCAGAGGTGGATAGCTGTACTTCTGTGTACATGTGGATCATACTGCTGTATTCCTTAGCTGACAAAAGCCAGAAAACACAGCAAGCTAGAACTGAATGTGTGCATTAGCACTTCCTACAAGGAAGGTACTTTCCAGAAGCCCAGAAGAATGCAATAGTCTGGCCAATCATCAGCTGATGATTGATGGCTACCACTCATTTCCACAGTCTAGTCAACTACTGCCTCAGCGCCAAACTCCCACTCCTGGACAGACTCACTGAGAATGCAATGTGAAGGAAACTCTAGTAACAGCTGATCTCTGTCAAGACCTTCACATTGAGGATGCTAGCAAGGAAGTAAGGTAAAGAAAGAGAAAAAGCTGTGATATGCTGTAACCCAGTGGCTCCCAAACTCTGTTCTGGGAGCCACAAGTGGCCCTCGGGGGCTTTCAGAGTGGCTCTCAAGCTCCCCTTCTGCTGGCTGCAGAATGGAGTCACAGCCTAAGGACCTAAAAACCAATGCAGGCCAAAAAACCAATGCAGGCTCCTTGCTACAGCCAAAGGGACAGGAGATTAGCACTCCCATCCTCCTGGCTGTATGAGGGAGCACTGCAAAGTGCTCTGCCTAGGTCCATAGGTGTTAGGGTCCTTGTTGGAGCCAGAGGGAGGAGAGAGGAGCACTGATCTTCCATCTTCCTGGCTGCAAAATGGAGCCAGATAAAGTGTGCAGAGCTGCAGGATGTGTGCAGTTTCCCTTCTACAGCCAGGGAGATGGGAGATCAGCAAGCAAGGAGGCAAATTGCTTTTTGGGCAGGGGCAGGAGGGTGGTGGCCCTTCAGGGCTGTAAAAATGGGATCTGTGGTCCTCAAAGCCAAAAAGGCTGGGAACCACTGCATAACATCCTCTTCCAATTGGGAGAAGGTTCTCCTCTTGTCCAGGGATTGAAGACAATTGTCTGTGGCAAGGTCTTCCCTCACTGTTGATTAGTTCTAAACTCCCATCTCTGGCCTGTGGAAGGAGAAAACCACTACAATCTTTGGGGAGATAGGAATTCACCTGGATAGCGTACTATCACCATTATCAGCAAGTAACCTTCATTAGTCCCAGTGCCCCACAGGCCCCAATCTCTTACTCCCAGATACTCAATGGTATTCAGTCTGCTAAATTCTGTTTAAATCAATGGAAGTCAGATGATTAAATATCCTTGAGGATCTGCCTTCTGCTGGTCACTGATGCATAGGCACAGCGCAAACTCAGCGTGCTGAGTTCTGTTCTTTGCTGCATTGCTTGGAGCCTATCTCGGTGGTTACCGTGATGATCAGAACTCCTCTACTGGTTCATCCTGATTGTGTCCCTGACCTGCTCCTTGGGCTGATCACTTTGCCCAGGATCCAAGTTATGCTTGAGCCTGCTCCTCAGTGACACCAACACAAGTTCTAGTTTCAGTATGTCTGTCCTTTTTCTCACCCTATCCCAAAGGCCGTCAAGGCTATTCAGATGGCCCGCAGGAAATCTCTTGTCCTAGATCTGAAGTGACAATCATCAGCTCCAGTGGAGCAGTTGATTGGCAGCAAGAAGTTTGCAGTGGGATTTCTCCTAGTTCTCGAGGGCCAGTTCATCTTTCTGTATTTGCATACTCCCTCAGCAATCCAGGGGATAACCATGATATGCCCACTCCACATATCTATCCACATACTTCATGATCGCTCAGCAGATTGGCACACTGATCACAATACGCTGATATCTTTAGTTCAAAATCTAGAAGGAGCGGGTGGCACAGTAATAAGATGTATTCATTGCTCTTGGCTAGATCCCAGAAAGTCCAGTTCTCCTTCTGCAAAAGCCTTTACCTGCAGATCACAGAGTATACTCCTATCTTCTCTGTTCTTCTACATTCATGCAACACCTTTAATAGATGATATGAAGCACCATGAGCTCCAGTGTTAATAAGCCATAACCAAAGAGTTGTTCATCTCAGCAGACTCAGGCAGCATGTGCACTCAAAGTCCCAGAGACTAAATGAAATAAACCCTTGGATGAAAAAATTTCACCTTCAACTCAATCCAGACAAAAATAGGGCTGTTGGTGAAAGAATCAAACAGAAACAATTTGAAGAGCTAGCTTCCACTGAAGATATCTGTCATGAAAGTAGCACATTTCTAAGGATTCTACTGTACACTTTGGCCCAGATTTTTAAAGATATTTAGGCATTGCTGTGCTCAGGGTCACAATGCCTAACCGATGTAGTGGACTAAATCATATGTTTAAAAGGGATTTAGGCACTTAGGAATCTAAATCCCATTGACTGTTGACAGAAATTAAACTCTACTATCCCTGTTCAAAATTAGGCTCCTACATCAGTCAGGTATTGCCTGGCTATCTGTAAAAATCTGGGCCTGTGCCTAGACATATTGACAAATACAATGGCAAGAAATGACTTCCTCCATTTTTTGCTACTTAGAAGATTGCTCCCATTCTTTCCTCTCTGGTGTAAAACCACTGCAAGTAAAAGGAAACTGTGGAGGGAAGGCATAGATACATTATATATTAGAATTGTTTTGCTAAGCTATAAAGGTTGTATAAATAGTGCACAGAAGGCACTTTCTAAAATTCCAGACCTACATTTTGTCTGATTTGGAAGCCATAAATCCTACCGAAGTCACTGAGAGACTTAATAAATGAAAGTACTGCAGGATCATGCATTATATGTGGCTCTGGCTCATATCATTCCAGCCGTGAAAACAATGTTGACAAAAAGGGGTTCTGACTTCAACTGAATAATTTTTTTCTCAGTATGACTTGCAGATTAATACCAGTACTTAAATGACCCTAACTAGGTTGCGAATTCAAACTCCTCAGTGACACTAAACTTGCATCTTTATTGATACTGCTGGCTGTGGATAGTTTCTGTAAAACTGACTCAACAAGGTGAAGAGATATTAAGTTTAGGGTCTTTACTGCAGTGAAAAGTGCTACAAGCATGGAAGCATTGATTCTGTACTTTACATAGGGTCCATTATTTTTATACACTAGTTATTCTTAACATGCCCTGGGCATGAGCAGCAATCGGAAAGTTGTTTAATGTACAAAAGAATATCCACAGGGAATATTATATAATAACATCTCTAATATATAAACATAGAACATTCCTGATAAAAATCTGAAAAGTACTTGTAGCCAAAATGTTATAAATTTAAACTCAACACTTTTGTAATTGAGACTGTAAATTAACAGATATATTAATTGTCATTATGCTTGGAATAATAGTAAATGAGAGCCCAGCTGCATATTAGAAATAAAAAAAGAGAGAGAGATTATTAAAAATGTGAATTAGATCTATGGCGATCTATAACCATGGGATCTAGGCATGGAATTCTAGCTATCTTTAATTGAAACTACAATGGCAAGAGCCAGTTCCAAATCAGTTTCCAAACAATGCCAAATAAATTACACCCATATTAAAGCTCTGAGAAAATATCAACTAAATACTCAAATAATAAAACATACAATAAAATTATGTCACTATTAGAACAAATATCCATTGGCTATCCATATGCAGAGAGAAACATACTATGCCACTATTTGTGGAATGTACTAGAACTCCATTTGACTTCACTGAGGTCAGGATTTCACCCCTGGTTTTAAGAATTAACCTTTTGGGGGGCATTCCCTATACCATAGTTATCTGAATATATATTAAAGTATTAATGGCACAATTGTTTTACCTTTAGTTCTATTAAGAAGGCACTTTGAAAGCAAAAAAATGGCCATCAATTATCATAACTTCTGTTATAGTACAGAGAATATAAATATTGTACATATTGATTCCAGGAATTATTACTATAGTAGTAATAGGATACAAGGATACTTCAGAAGCTTTTATGATACCTTTCAACTACATCTGGACTTTGCTGTACAGGTCATAAAGTAATTATGTTAAAGTTAAACAACAGTTGAAAAATAGAAAGTTGGCCATTTAACTGACAATGACATATTGAGTCTTAAAATGTCAGCCAAATGCACTAGATGGTCTATTGTGCAACAGTAAAAGTACAAATTCAGCTTCACCTTAGCACCAAGTGGTTATTGTACTTCAGAACCAATTAGAATATAATTAGAAAATATTATAGTTTTGGCTAGTGAACATAATGCAATGAATCACAGCTGATCATTCCATCCATTCTGTATTTCAAGGTGATTTTTTTATCATTTATTTGCTCATGACAGAATATAAACTACTAAGTGATCAGAACCACAAATTATATGTAAAAACAGATGTATAACGTCTGAGGAATTTGTATTAACGTTTTCTCTGTTTTTGTGTTCGGATTATTGAGCCTTATGACAAATAAAAAACAAGCTTTGAAACTATTTTTGAGTTTAAGTAAAGGAAAAGGCCCTCCCATCCACAGTTCTTCAGCAAACTGAACCATTTAGAACATCGCGGCCAGATGAGGTATTATGTTCTATTACATTATGTCAGTTTACCTCAGTATGACACATAAATGCACCCATTCATTAAGGCAAAGAAATTAAAAAGACACATGGTATGCTGAGAATTACATCTTCAGCAACTTTCGAACCTTCGGGGCACCCATAAAAATTATGTAGCCTGGGCAGCCTTCCTACACAGCAGCTCACTAGCCTAGGGTTTCTCTCTCATGTTGCTTCACTAATAGATTTGCAGGTTCACAAGCACAGGTCAGTGGGTACATGCCATAATTTGACCATAAGTGATTTTTTTTCCTGTAGTCATCCTACACAGCAATATGGTAAAAGTAACATGGTTTGAATGACAGGCAAGAAGGCCAGTGAAAGCAACCACAGTCAAAGCTGGAATTTCAACTCAGGAGTTCTTGTTTGTGTGTCTTCTGCTCCTTTTACCACTAAACCATATTGCTTTTCCTTTCACAGGCAATTGTTATTTCTCTATTTTATTGGTAGCAAGGAGTTCTTTGAGCTTCAGTTTCGTATAATGAAAAAAATGAAGAATGACATTTGGCAGAACACATTTACGCTTGGTCTACGCTGCCAAGGACATAATTAGGATGCACAGAGTAGCTTGCCAAACAAGGAGTCCTGTGGCATTTTTAAAGACTAACAAATATATTTATTGCATGAGCTTTCGTGGGAGAAAATGAGTCTTAGTCAGATGCATTGAAGTGCTCTTTTCTCCCATGAAACCTCATGCAATAAATAAATGTGTTAGTCTTTAAAAGTGCCACAGGACTCCTTGCTTATTTTGCTGAACTAAACTAACACAGTTACCCCTTTGGAACTTGTCAGAGTAGCTTTTATGACTACCATCAATGCCCTAACTTTCCTGCACCGCGATGTCTTCATTGTACTGTGTCAGCTGAAGGGGTGGTTTTACTAAGTTAATTTCCAGATCAATTTACTGAGTCTTGACTGATGGCTAAGTTGACCAAAAAGATCAATCCGTGGGCGGTGACTTTACTGTCATCAGTGTAGATGTGGCCTTACTCAAAAAACTGAAAAATCTCTGTAAACTATGAGCCCCTGAGTTTGAGAACGAATGACAGACTAAGGATTATGCAGTTCTCAGGACTGATACCTGAAGTTGGGCATTTAAACAAAAACAATCAACCCTGTAGTAGACACCAGCCATAGTGTGTTGCATAACTTTACCAGTCTTCTCTCCTTTTGAATAAACTGCAGTAAAGATACAAAATTCAATAGTGGGGTAAGGAGGTATTTTAAGAAGTTAACATACCTCCTTCATTATGACTGTTCCTCTAAAATGTCTAGTCCTAATCTCATGCATGGTTCTTATGTTTCAATAAAAAAAGACTTGCTGGTGCTGTTAGACCTGAAGCTTAGCTCAGAAAAGAAAGCAGCCTCAGCTATAAAACCTCACTCACCAGGGTGCAAACTCTTTTCCTTTAGTCATGCAGTATTTGGGTTAAGTGTGCTGTTTTTTCCATAAATTCAACAAGACCCGGACAATCTGATGGGGTCATAGCAATCCCAAACATGCAGAGGATGCCATTTGACAAAATAGCCTCCTCCACACAGCGTGACCTCACACACACCATATGAACGCAATCATGTTGCAAAGAGGATGCTATTTTGCTCTGCAAAACGGTGACCTTCATGCAGCATTACCTCACATGCACCTCATGTGTGCCAAATTATAAGGTCCAGCGGACACCATTTTAGCAAAAGGCATCCTCTTTGCAGTGTGACCTTGCCTGTACAGTGCATGTGAGGTCACATGGCAGGGAGGACACCATTTTTAAACTCTAACTTCCATGTTGTGTGGAGTAGTGGGAAACAAAACATCTGAAAATCGATGCATGCAGGACAAATGTCTGGGAACCACGGGTCTAAGGAACAGCCTACTGCACAAATCTGCTACGAACAAGGAAGTGGTTGCTCGTGTGACTGACTAGATGACACAGCAGATTTAGAACACTTATGTCCATCCTAATTTTCTTTTTTTTTTTTTTTTTTGTTCTTTGGAGCCAAAACCTGAAGTTCTCTCACATGCAAAGGTCCCATTGACTTGAAGTCAAATCCAGTGAAAGACCTCATGAACAAAACACTTTGGCTATGTCTACATCTATGTATTTAGTTCAAACTTGCAAGTCCAAACTAAATAAGTCTGAGTTTAGTCAGAACTACAAAGTGAGGCTAGTTTGAACTGAAAAGTTAGTTCAAACTAGCAAGAATGGCTAGTTCAAACTTGCCACTTAGTTTGAACATGTTAAATTCGAACTAGCATGAGTACATCACGCTAGTTCAACTTAAAATTCAAACTAAGTGGCTAGTTCGAATTCATTGTTTGAACTAAGCTTTGCCTAGTTCGAACTAAAGAATTTTTTAGTTTGAACTAGCCAAAGGCTAGTGTAGACACAGACCAAATTAGTCCAGACTAAGCCTCCTTAACTCAGACTAATTTAGCAGTGTAGGCATAGCCCTAGGGATTTAGCTTTGCTATTATTCAAATAAATCTGTCCATACAATTTATAGAAATTTTGATAACAGCACTTATTCAAAAACAATGAATGTTACTGTTGCTTAGTTTAGCTACCACAGTATATACCAAGCTCTATTCTCCTTAGTGCCTGGTTACTAATTCTATTCATGAATTCAGTACGTGGTTTCCCCTAGATTAAATCAGTTACAGTAAACTTACTTAATTATTATATTTAAGAATTTAAATCAACAGTTCTATCCATGGCTTTTATATTATTATATAAATTACACTAAATAACAGTGTGTTAGAAACCAGAGAGCAAATAAAATAAGTTAAATGATGCTTTATCTACAGTGAAGTGGCTTAAATAAATGCAGCTGTCTTAGATGTCACTGACATAAATAATATACATTGTCTACCACATGCTAAACTGGGGCTAGAAGCTCACTGGTGCAAATCAATGGTGCTCCATTGAGTTCAGCAGAAGTACACAACTTGCCTCAGTCAGAGGATTTGGTCTTTGATTTTTAAATACAATGACATACTCTTTGTGTCTCATGGAAAAAAGAAGAGAGGGCTAGTCAAATAATAGGTCGTATGAATGGATAAAAATATTCATTAGCATGTACAAAAAACCTACACCACCATTTCTATAAAAGCATATGTAACAAATCAATTCATGAATAACTATCAAACAGCCTTCTTCATCTAGTATATTTTAAGTACTCAGGGAAGTTAATTCTGGAAAGTGGCAAAGTTAACTGAGACTTTGCATGTTTAACGAGGAGGATGCTTTCTCCAGTGTTGTTACAAATGAACACATGAAAAAAACTTGACAGTAACTGATGCAGAATTGGTCCAGCATGTTGTAAAATCATTTTTGACTTGAGATTGAATATGTAAAAAATTAACACCCCCCCCAATTTTAAATATTGCATCTTTATTACATTAATAGATAGCTTTCACATCAAAAGTCAATAAATTAGAGCATTATAGATTTGGAGAAATGAAAAAGAATCCAAAAAATGATATTCCATTATGGGTGTGCCACATATTTCCCTTTAAATAAGTGAGCTGTTTTTTGCACACCTATTTTCAGGCTTTAAGCAGAAGTCATGAGAATACTGCATCCTTGAGGGGGAGTGCAGAAAGAAGGGACTTTTCAGCAGAGAGAGAATGGTCTTGTGGTTAGGCTCTGGATTAGGATTCAGATTATCTGAATTCAATTCCTTGCCCTATCACAGATTTCTCATGTGACCCCCAAGAAAATATTTCTGGGACTGAGTTCCCCATCGGTGAAAAGGGGATACTTTTAATACATTCTTTTCTGTCTTGTCTGTTAAGACTGTGAGCTCTTATGGGTAGGGAGTGTTTCTTATTATATATTCATATAGCAATTTATACAAAAGGACCATCATTTCAGTTGGGATATCTAGCAGTAATTAAAAGGAGGATAAAACCAGCACCATGTTAAAAATGAATGGTATTTCCATGTGGGGAAAACATTACCCATGACAAGAGGTCCGGCAACTTTACAGGGATACCCTTCGTCAGTGCTTGCAATCCAAGAGCCAATAAAATACATACATAAAGACAGTTAAACACAGATGCAGTGACAGCCAGTGAATGGCTGTATGTTAAGCTAACAATGAGATTAAACACGTAATAGAAAACTTAAATCTGCTTGAACAGCTCTATAGCAAATACAGTAATAATAGAAATCTCAAAAGCCAGCTTCTCTCACTTCATGTTTTCGTTGAATAGGCCCTCTGCTCATCCATTGCAGATAAGACTAACATCCAACAGACATAATTACTTAACTGGGACTACTCAGAACTAACTTATTTTTTTTTAAAATGATAGAAGTTTGCCAGCTTCTAGGTGGTGAGGCCTCTTCTTATGGGGAATGGATAACAGAGATCAGGTTAGGGGATAGGCTGTATGAGCATGGAGATCTTCCAGAAACTAGTCTCTTTGTAGGAGTGATGTTGTGGAACTTCCTCAGATTTGTGGCAGAAGGTTCCTCAGAACCACTAAAAGTTCCCATCTTTCTAACTGGGGACAAGAACCCAGCTTCTGAGAAGGGCAGGTGAGGCAGTACCTGATCAAGGTCTTTCGTATCTTTTTTTTCTTTTGCCCAGTGTTTTCCCTGAAGTCTTTACTGAGCCAGTCAGTAAACACACAGGGACAGAGTCCCCGTGTCTTATTAGAAATGACTGGAGATCTCTGGCTGAGTCCTCCATTCCCCTAGGAGTTCCAGGAGATGCAAATGGGTTCTCATTCCAATGACAACCCAAGCAAAAACGAGAGCAAGCGTTGGGGCAATTTCTGTCTTGCCAGTGTTGCAAGTAAGGTGGTAAAGCATTTACATTGCACAGTAGGTGAGACTGGTGGGGCTCATAAACCTCATGTGGGTAGCTTGTTTTTAAAAATTACTTAGTTCAAGCTGCTGGAATAACTTAACAACCTAAAGGGAAATATACACTGAAATACAAGGAATCAGGCATACCTCTTCCATAAACAATTACAAGATTTCTGGGCCAAATTTCTTGGAGAAGATACCCCTAGTGGCTTCAACCTGATCTTAGATGTTCAGCCATGTATTATCCTGACCCAATTTTCAAAATTTATGTAGGGCATATGTTCATATAGTACTCTTGCACAGTAACTGTTTGTATATGGCACATGTTGACAGAGCTCCTGATGCTATCTAAGAACCCAATCAATCCCTTAGAACATGGACAACAAAAGCTGACAACCTGATATAGGAATAGCATTAATCCCTTTATTAATTTAAAATAAGTAAATCTTGCCCACTTCCGAAGTATGATTAAGTATTCTTCATTCTTTGGGTACGCTCCCTGGATAGATTTGTCAGTAATATAGTAACAATAATAGTAATATTAGATTCCAGTCTGCAGCACTTCCAGCTCAGAGTTTGTAAAAGATGTGGTTGAGACACTGCTGCATGCTGACATATTCTCAACTAAATCTTAGTCTCAAATTCTGCTGAACTATCCCCCACTGCCTTCAATTACTACTGCAGAACTTTGGAATTGGATCAGCAATGGCTTTTTCTGAGGAACATGATGATGCAATTTTTATTATTCACAGTCAGCCATGGACTGCCAGTTTATACTGTAACAAGCTTTAATACTTATTTTTAGTTATAGCTTTACAGTAATGGATAGTTATCAATAAGGCAGTGCCTCTTCCCTGAGTTTTGTAAGAGTATGTCTATAGTGACGGCACCGTCAGCCCAACATTTTGGGTGAAATTAGCGGCGAGTATGTACTCACTCCTTCACTCCCAGAAGTCAGCGCCAGATATCCTGTCCCCCAGGAGACATAGGGGAGAGCTGATGTCAAGGCATTTGTGGTCAGCTTTCCTGAATATGTCCCAGTGACTTAGGAAGTTGCTGAAAGTTACAGAAGGCATTTTAGGTGCCTTGTGTAAATGCCGGTCAACTGCTGCCAAAAAGCACCTTCAGCAGGGCTAAGAGAGAATGACCATCTTTAGGAAGAACCAAACCAAACAAAAGACCCCTCATCTTAACTGAGCAAACTCACTTTACTTTTAAAGAAACAAAAGTTGTACAGTTTCCCCCTGTTCACTGTCTTGGACAGAACTGAATGAACAATTTGTTGAATTTAATCTTTTTTCCTCCTATTTGCAAATTGGCTGCAAACAGATTTTGAGTTTTATGCATATTCTTTATCTACCATTTTTCAATAGCACTATTCGAGCTTTGGTTTCTTTATGATGCAGTCTGTGGCAAAATTTATGCAACTGTTATTAATAATTTGCTATTCTTGTGTGATTGGTCACTCTCATGTCGCCAGACTGTTTCTCTTCTCTATCATTGTGGTCCTCACTTTTATTAATGGTAGAGCCTTATTAAATCCACTTAGGTTCAGAATCTCTCTAGCACAGAGTGGATGGTTTGGCTCAGTGGCCAAAAGGATGTTTTGCTTTTTTTCCCTGAGGGATATGCAGCATGGCAGGATGAATCCAGCTTAGTGTGAGACACAGCAGAAGCACCAACAGTGTCATAAGCATCCAACGCTAAATATCCATAAAACTCATCACCTTGCTGAAAGCACTTTCAGAAGGTCTGACAATATGCTCTCCAGTTACTGAATACCATCCTGCCAAATATCCTGCTGCTTGACCTACTCTCTTTCTACAATGTGAAGGCCAAGGACTTCTCAAAATGCCTAGAAATCCTTTGATTTTTCAACATGGTTGTGTCAAAGGTCTGTCCTGCACTGAAGGCTGAAGTACAACAACCTTCTGAGAGCTGTGGGGTTGGCAAAGGTACACCTACCATAGACATTTGGACTACGATTCCTAACACTAACTACATGACTGTTAGGGATCAGATCTGTAGAGTAAAAGGTGTCGTTTTTATATGGTCACATGTCTGCTTTTTGAGTATGTGGAGTGGGTTAGTGGCACAAAAGCCACAGGAAAGAAAAAGCAGCATAGGACCTGAGGGAGGGGTTTGTGACTATTTCAAATGAACTGTTTAAAAAGCATATTCTCAGGAGCTATGGATAACAGAAATGAATCATCGAACTTATTAGTTCGAATTAACACAGTGTAGACTGATTCAAACTAATGTTAGTTCGAATAGTCCACTTTGTTAATTCAAACTAACTGCCCTCAGTTTGAACTTGTTAATTTTGAACTAAGGGTTAATCCTTGTCTATCTCATCCTTAATTTGAACTAACGATTGAACTAAGGGCTTAGTTCTAACTAACTGGCAGGTCTTACTAGTTCAAACTAAGCTTTCATTAGTTCAAATTAAGGAATTCCTTAGTTCAAACTAATGAAAGCCTAACGTAGACAGGGACTAAGTCAGTTCAAGTTAAGCCTCCTTAATTCAAACTAACTTGCAAGTGTAGACGTACTGCAAGATGTTACATATTAAAACTAATTAATTAAGTATTAAAACTAATCCATGATATTTTCTTTTAAAACTCACACTAGGATTGCAAGCTTTTCTCTTTCTTTCTTTCTTTCTTTCTTAACCGAGTTTTCTCAGCTCATTTGGCAGGTTTTTCCTTCCATCTTAAGCTACCAGAAGTCATTTTGAAGTCAGGCTTCCCCTTTAGCTATAACGATGATTCTTCATACGAAAACGTTTCTTCTACATCTGAATTATTTTACATAATATTAAAAGCACTACTAAGCTGACTCCAGAAATATTTATTATGGGGAACCATTATGATGCAAGTTGACATATGATGTGCAACTTGCAAATTCCAAAGATATCAATATGAAATTGTGGTCATTTAAAAAAAGAAAACCCTCCTCGCATATTCACATTGCAGTATTTTACTCTTTATGGATTTTACCATCCTTTTCCTATAAACATTGTCTGGCATCCCTAATGTACTTCACCCTAAACAGTCTTTTGTCAGAACGAAGTTAGTGACTAACTCTCCTCACAATAATGTGCATGTAGTTTGGCAGCAGTGGGACTGTTTATGGTTGTAAGCACTGTGCTCCGTAATAATTTTTTGTAGGACTGGCATCTTAGTCTTTAAAGGTAGCTTCAGTTGTCTCTATATCCTCATGGCTGAGTGGATTGATACTTTTGGTATAATACCAATAGGCCATGTTGTTTCAATAAATAGAGTAGACTGTTTTATTAGTAAGCAATTTAAATTAAGGCATTGAAACTCACTAACAACATACATCAATTTGACCTTTACTGACCATTAAATGAGAACATTCACACAATGCTACCTGCATTTTCAAACTCCTGCCCCAACTTTTACTTGACTCAGTGAAAAATCTGGGATGGATTAACTGGGCTTAGTCTCTTCTTTGCTTGCTCCAAAAATCAAATTAGACATCCCCAGGGTGTTATGACAAAAACAAAATGGAGACCTGTCAAGAAAGGAAAATATATAGTCAGGAACCACACTGTGAGGGAAAGAAGGGACAACAAAACCAGGAGCTACTCTGGAACATGGAAGAGGGTAATTTTCACTCTGGTTGCCCAGTATCTTTGGGTTTAGAAGGATGTATGGACTCCAAAATTGAGATCTCCCCTAAACTCTTATACCAGAAAGTAAATTTCTTCCTTCACTAACCAGCCTTTGCCTGCAGATTTGTCAGCACTACAGTGCAACTCCTTCACGTCTGCGTATGACTCTGTATGCCAGCACTCTGTGGTGAATAGCCCTGTTTAACTGTGCTTTGGAACAGGAAGTTCTAGCGTTCCATCCCCACTGTTACCGTTAAGTTCCAGGTGATTATGGTGTACAATGTAGTGACAGCCTTGAAACCTTTGTCTTTCCGTATAGTAATGTACTTCTTTTCCTGTTGTGAAGTGACAATTGCTCATGAAAAAATTCTGTTTAACTGATTGGGTTGGAAACTGTGCTTTTTTCTTGATTAAGTAAATTCTTGGGAAATGGGTGTAGCAGAAGTCCAGCTCTAGCAAATTCATCTCAGCAAAATGGCATCCAGTGAACAGCTGTTCTGTCACTACCAATTCTGATCTCAGCTATACCGGTATATCTGTGGAATAACTCCGTTGACTACACCTCAAGTTTACACTGTCATCAGAGTGTTGCTCAAAGATTTTTTTACAGTCAAAATCCCAGAAGCCTTCTAATTAATAGGGAATTACAATAAATATGTGAAACAGTAAACATAAATTATGATGGTTAGAAAAAAGCAACAGGGCCCGAAGAAGATAGTGCTACATAAAGCACAATTGATGTTAAACTTCATAAAGTTTTTCTTTGGCTGGCTGAACATTAGGAGACCCAGAAATAATGTGACTCAAAAACTTAAATGAGGAAGAAAAATTAGATACTTTTGTGTTGAAAAGATTTCTTGGAGATCAGAACGACTAGAAAACTGATCCAAATAAACGTTACATGTTTAAACAAAAAAGTCTATTAGATGTAACATTGGTCAAAATATAATATGTGAAGGACTAAGGGAAAAAAACTTACACTTATAGGCAAAGTGGGTTCAGACAAAAAATTAATATGTGAAACCTAATATAATGCAACTAAAGTAACAATTCATACATTATTCGTGGACTCATGAATGGTTTCCACAAGACTACTACTAAAGACAGAGTATTTCATGACAGGTTAATATTTTATCGGTTTTATGCTAACTTCCCCCCCAAAAATACAGAGAGGAGGAAGAGGGCTTTAGACTTAATAACATTAGACATTAGAAGGAGATGGAAATAATTAATGTAAGGAATCACATGTAGTCAGGGTCTTGTTAGGGATCTCAAGACTTCTTATCTCAATGTAGTTCATGTGTTTAAGAAACACATCAGGGCTTAGGTCATTTCTAGTATGATATCAGAGAGATCTGTATTCCTGGAGCTGGCTATTTCCTTATTGGGAGAGAAATGAATGGACAGAGACAGAATACTCTATCCTAACCCAATTTATACTTCACAACAGAAATATTAAGTGAGAAAAATCAAAACGCAGGTTAAAGCTCAAAGGACTCCAGACAATAGTCCAATTCTCATTCCTAGCAATGCTGTTTTTAAGCATCTTCTCTCTTCCCAACAATTTTCAACTACTCTTTACTTACAAAAGCTCCCAGCTCTAAACTCATCCCTCTCATATCACACTGCATTGCTTACATGTATTTGGGTAATAACTGCACTCCAATTAAATCTCACCCAGCTATGGGATAAATAAATACAAACTATTATCCTTATTTTGCTAATAGGAAAACTGAGTTAGCGATTTACATGCCTTGCCCAAGTCATGAAGAGCATCGAGCTCAGAGCCATAAGTAAATCCCCTTTAGTTTTCTGTTTGATATTTTCCTATAGCATGAATCACAGTATTATTAAAAAAGAATGCACTCTTTTATGTGAAGACACTTGGCACCTCCTAGGAAATTCTGAGAACACTAAATTTCCAAAAGTTGCTCAAATGCTCTCAAGACTGGACCAAAAGTCTCTTATCTCCCAGTGACCTTGTTAGAGTTCATTTGCTAATGTTTGAAAAGGGCTTTACAGAGGAAAAATGTTCTTTTTTTTATTCATTCTGTTACTGTATCAAGTATCAGTTCTGGTCAAGACTGAATCTCCATTTTACTAGGTGTACAAATATATAACAATGGACAATCTCGGTCTCAGATAGCTTACTATATAAATAGACACACAAATAAAGACTGAAAGAAAAAGGAAATGGGGAAACAAAGTAACAGAGAAACTAGGAAAATTGCCTAACATCACGCAGCTATGAGATAACAAATTTGAGAGCTGACCCCAGATCACTTGAGTCTCAGGCAGTGAGTGACTTAACCACAAAATTATCCTTCCTCTTTAAGAATTAGAGTGGATTACCACATGTGTGAAAAGTCTTAGCAAATCTAAAAGTCCATAACGTCTATTGAACTCCGAAGAAGGTACACAAGATTTACATTGATGTAATAGTGAGGATACTATGTCCCGTAATTGCTAACTCTATGCAATTTTTTTTCGCATTTACTTGTTTTCAACAACTTACTTGGTATACCTGCTTTCCTTATTTAAAAATTTAAAGACCCCAAAACAAAACAAATAACTCTTTGCCACTCCCTGAAAAAATGATGCCAGTTGTCTCTCTGTCATCCAACAATACAATAACAAGACAATCTGTACACATAAACTATATAGTAAGCAATCAGATTACCTTTCAAATAATATAAGAATGCTTTTGTAAATATTAAAAAAACACCTTTACACCTTTACCTTTACAAAATCCCCATAATAGTCCAGTCATGAAGTGACTCACACCTCATATTTTAGCAATAAAATATTTCTTCCCAGAAGTATGACCTAAAAATGTCAGCAGTATCTCCTAGCTGTTCATATGGTAATCGTTATTATATAGTATTTGCACTGCAGAAGCACTCAAAGGCTACAATTAGGATTGGGTCTCTGTTGAGATAGGTGTTATAAAAATGCACAGGAAGACATGATTACGGCCTTGAAGAGTTGTACTGTGAACTGTAATGGGAAATGTTTTATATCTCTCTTTAAGCCTGGATTTGACTTCAGTAGGCACTGCTAACCAAATCTACCTCTGGTGTAATGTCAGTGACTTCACTGAAACTTCATCAGGGATAAATTTGACTAGAAGTGTCAAAGAAACTTCTTGTATTACCTTGAAATGTAGCCATTTAATGATTGATTATCTTGCAGACAATACCTGGAAACGGAGTTTCTGTCTCTTCTGAATGAACATTAGAAGCTTTGTTAACATTAGAAAATGAGATACTGAAGCATAGAAACTTAGCCAAACAGTAACTTAAGCAGTGTGTCGTACACTTTGGCTATGTCTACACAGCCAAATTAGACTGGACTAAGCTTAGTCTGGACTAATTTGGCCCATGGCCACACAAGGCTTTGCCTAGTCCAAACTGAGAAATTTCTTAGTCAGACTAGCCAAAGCTTAGTCTGAACTAGTAAAACACCTTGCTTAGTCTGGACTAGCCAGGTTAGTTTGAACTGTAGTTCCCCTCTTGCACTTGCGAGATGCAAAATAATAGCTAGTTCAAAGTCATTAGTTTGAACTGCCATGGGTTCTAGTTTGAACTAAAAAGTTAGTTCAAAGTAGGATACACAGCTAGTTCAAACTAAAAAGCCATGTGGCTTGTCTGAACTAGCCCAAGTTTAGTTTGGACTAACCTCAGACTTTTTTAGTTTGGACTAGCAAAGTCCAAACTAAAAAGTAAGGTGCAGACACAGCCTTTTTGGCCACCAGTATGCCATATCCCTGTGCATAGTGTTCAACAGCAAATGCGCCTTGTTAGATCAGTGGTTCTCCACCACTGTGTCATATTACTGTCGCCACACATTACATTCATTACTATGTCGCATTACTGTTGCCACACAGTAGTAATTGTGTCATGGAGAGCCAAGGAAATGGCTGTATTTTGCCTGGGGGAGGTGGGCTGGTATGTCTGTTAGGATTGTGATATGACATCAAGTGTGTCGTGACCTGCAAAAGGTTGAGAACCACTATGTTAGACAATACTGCTTCCGTACAGCTTGAATATGGTTCATCTGTGTCCATACCACTAAATCTCATCAATCACTTTGAGAACAAGAGCAGAAAAGAGCTCATTCTGACACTCAATAGCAAACATGGATCAATTCCTAGTGTACACATAAAAGAAGTATGGATTATGACATCAAGAGGAATCCTTTATCTTACCAAAACTGACACAGACCACTCTATGTTTAGCTTTTTTTGCCAGGACATTTCTGGTGTTGCTTCCACCAGTTCCTTGTAGGGTAATAATGAAGGAAGTTGTAGTCTGACAAGAGTTCCAGGCAATCAACAGCATCTTAAGCATCATGTAATCTAAACCTGTTCAAAGCAAATCCACACACAATAATGGTCTACGTGCCAGCAGCTACCTATTTGACTCTGTCAATGCTTTAATGTTGTTAACACAAGTCAGGCCAAAATTATGGTGACAAAGGTGGACCTTTGGAGCAAAAAGTGTATTTCAACTAAGACCAAAGAGATGACTGTAAGCTCTTTGGGACCACCTTTCTGTCCTGTGTTTTTACAGCACCACGCACTAGGAGGTCTGGCCCTAGGTCATGCTGGAATCAACAACATAGCAGCTCACAATCTTGGAAACTTAATGATTTTCTCATACTTTGTTACACTACTGTGCTATTTATGTTTTTAAACAGCAGCTGCATACCTCTTTCCTGTTCTGAGAATTTATAAACAAGATCTTTCATTTCCAGCCACACCTTCAAAATTCAATTATTCCCAGAGTATTAGTGGAAGTACCTATGTATGCTGGAGGTGTGGGCAGTTTATTTACTGAGTTTAGCAGCAGAAAGCCTAAAGTCAATCAGCTCAGCTTTACCTGTATATGAGAAGGCAATGCCACATGCCAGGGATGGCCAAACGTTGAACTCAAGAGCTACACAACTCAATTATTAAACCTTTGAGAGCTGCACTGAGGCATATAACCACATACTTTTACCTACTCCAAAATTACAAAGCTTAAAATTCATTGTGCACTTTAATTTTATCACAGACACAGGGCAAATATTGATCCTCCTAATGTCAGATTCTAATAATTACTTAAAGTTACCATGAAAACTAGGCCTATATAGTAAAAACTTAGCTGTCGCTAGATGTAGAACACTGCAGGCTAGTGGCGAGTTTTTTAAAATCTGGACAGGAACTTGTCAATGCAGTACGTAAAAGCTCTCTCAGGTGCTGATCTCTAAGCATTGCACAATGTTTCGATTTAACAAATGTCATTGTGGAATACATTGCTTCACAGCAGTAATTTATGCCAAAAATTAAAAGTAATCTACATTTAGTTTTAAACTTTTCTCCTTCATATTTTCATTTCTTAATATTCCACTTGGTATTGCTTTAACAAAGAGTAAACTGCCTTAGGGCCTATGACAAGACCTAAACATGCCACAGCTTCCCTGACCATGCCGGGCTTCTGCCCCCCCATCTCTGACCATGCTGCTGCTTCCATGCCATCTCTTATCATGCTATTGCTTCTCTGCTGCCCTGACCATGCCACACGTCTCCCCACTGTCTCCAACCATGCCGTGCTTCCCTGCTGTGCTCTTCCACGAACTGCACTTTTTCTTTCGAGAGCTGCATGTGGCTCACGAGCCGCAGTTTGGCCATGCCTACCATATACTATGAGATGGTAAGGATGAAAAGTCTTATCAGGAATGTCTGTACATCAATCATCTCATTGTTTGCACATCGATGGCAGAGCATTGCAATTCATGGTATTTTTTTGAATATTACTCTGGCACTCTGGATCTGGGAGGGGCTTCCTACTTTTTTCCACATAATCCCAGGTCAGTCAATAATTAATCCCATAGCTGGATAATAACACATGCATTCTTGATTGGATGGTTTTCCTGTTCCATATCAGGGAATGTGAATCTGTGTGTAGAAGGGAATTCCAGAAAAAAAAAACACTAAGTTTAACCAGTGCAACGTCATAGTATTTTGTAAAAATTTCATGTTCCACATACTAAATATTTTTGTCTCCCTCTACTTGTTTGTTTGTTTGTGTTGAGTGCAATCCATTCTTATTCTAGGCTGATTATAAGAATGTACCACAACAGGGCTCATTCTCTATGCAGCCATCATGGGAACATCTTCCTCGTTCCCACTTCCCCCATGAATGCCCCAAATTGATTCCCCAAATACAACAAAGCCAGTAAAACCCCTTTCCTCTACTTTCCAAGTCACTAAAAACACAGAGCATAAAAATGAATTGAGATGGACAGTGTAAAACTGTTCGAAATCCTTCCAGGGTTGTATAATTTTATAATTCTTCTTGGATTCATCAAACAATTTGGGGGTTTGTGGGGTTTTCTTTTTTTGGTTGGGGGTGGGGCTAGGTTGAATTGATGTAGCAAAATCTCGCTGCCTGTACATAAAGAAAACACCAGCACTCTACTGTGTATTTTACAACCATGTCATAATTGGACAATTTCATTTTATGAGAGTTCCATAAAACCTCTTTGTTATGAAAACCATTTCATATTTGATTTCAGAATTGTGAAATATACAGATCTGAAGTTACAAAAAAAAAATTCAGGAATCATTTCCAGGCAGTGGATGTTTAGGACTGGATTGTGCCTTTAAAATGCAGTCTTACAATGCAGATCCACCCCCATCTCAAACTGTGTCTTGCTAGATTCTGCAATATGAGAATTGTACAGATTCCAAGTATGTTCTGTTCAGAGTTTACCACATGTTATATCCATAGTCTGAGCTGCATCAGATTTTCATACAAGAACCTTTCTGAATGTGAGAAGAACCAGAGATTCAGCTTTGGCCAAGTATAGTTTAAAGGTTGTGCTTTAGCATGGCCTCAGGCACTCCTGGGATCTATTGTTAAAAATCTCTCCATTGGGTCAACATTTTTAAAACTTGTTTCCCAAAAGCAATTTTCAGGCACGTACATTAAAGTGGGCATATTTTCAAGGGTGCTTCACTACTCACGATAACTCCTTTTGACCTCTTCACTGCTGAAAAACAGGTGATATAGCCAGAGCCCTAAATATGGTCTTAAGTACTTCAGACACTCAAGTTTGAAAAATTCATCCACATCAGGATTTTCCCCTTATATTTTTCAGTGACAAAATGTAAATGTTTCCAGAAAGTGAAGTTTGATATGAGTTTGTTTGCTGAGTTCTCTTGTGCACTTCCTAGATTGTGGTGAAGGCAGAGCAGTTTAATTTAATCAGGAAATCAAAAAACTAGATTCACTGCTCTGTCTCACAACTTCAGTCCACTTGCTCAGAGGCAGCTCACAGAGTCTGTGTGTGAATTTCAAAATTAAGAAGTATATCAATGTATTTGTTTTCTCCAATTAGAGAATTAACAATAATAATGGCAGTAAAGTTCCAAAGGGGGAGCCGTATTAGTCTAGTTCAGCAAAACAAACAAGGACTCCGGTGGCACTTTTAAATTTGTTAGTCTTTAAAAGTGCCACAGGAGTCCTTTGAGTGGCAGCAAAGACAGTGTCATAAAAGGGAATGGAAACTACCACCAAGTAAAAACATCCCAGAGTCACACTTAGCTTTTATTGATTATCAAGGAAGTAGGTCTCAGTATTAAATCGTTATCTGCCTAGTCCTATGATCCTGAAATGTTTTCTCTTGTCACATGCATATTTGCAGCTTGTTAGAGTGGCAATGTGACAGTAAAAAAGAATGGGGTTTATTTCTGTTCTTGCATGGTGAGAATCAAATTTAGATTCTCTGAGGTAAGGTTTTGTAGTCAGATGGCAGATGAAGGAAAATAGGCTTCTATGTCTTACCAGATAATAAAAGGAAAATATGAAGCAGCCAAACTGTATAGAAGAAACTCTGCAGTGCTTCACTGAATATTATAAAATATGGCTGAAAATGCCTGCTTTTTCTTGATCTCATGTCCTTCAAAATAAATAAATAAATGACCAAATGTTAGAGATGATCTGAATTTATACTGAGAGAAAGCACATACTTCCACCATTATCTCTTTTACTGCTTCCCATATAAATCCAAACTGGATAGCATCCAATTTCTCATTTCAACAGCCTCTGGAAATGAAAGAGAGCCTGAATAGAGGTGGAGATGAGCTGCTTTAAATGCTTTTTTCATAGTTTTTCTCACTGCTATGAAAGCTCCATTAGAAGCTGCAGCTTGCTTGTTTTCTGACTCTGAAAGTAATGAACATATAATTGCACTGAAAAGCTGGGAGAAGGAAAGTATCCTTGTAAATGAAATATGGAAAAGACATTATTTTTCAAATCATTTTGTACTTCCTTGGGAAATGGAGCCCCACTCTATCATTATTAATCCAGGACAATCCAGAAGAAAAGGTGTCTTTTTAAATGTGGGGTGATTAAAAAGTCTGAATATACTTCAATTGGTCCTTCATTAGCTGCCAAGCATGAGTCTATTTTGTACTGTGGAAGTACTGTGCCTGTGTTGCTTTAGTCACAATCCTTCATTACCTAAATATATCAAAACCAGTTATCTTGGTGCTACATAATTAGTAAAGACTTATTTTATTACCTTTAACAGAGGTATTTACCTTTGCTGAGATGATGAGGTGGAGAAACAAACACAGCAATGAGGGAAATTTGCTATATAATTGTGATCTTGAATCAACAACACACATTACAGGGTATTCAGAAAATTCAGCTACTGTGCTAATGTGCACATGTGCTGCAAATGATTACACAAGTTTGAGTCTAATGTCTGCTGTCATTTGAAATCAGAATTCTGCATCTATAAAGGAATAATTGCTTTTTAAAACAGCTGGTTATGATCTTAGAGCTTGATGTTAATGCATGTAACTTAAGATGGCCACCCTCTTGGCAGACATACCAGGGACTGAACTGAGGAGCTCTGCTCCAGGGCTAAAAGCATGAACTTGCTACAGCTTGTGCTGAAAAGCTAAAAACAAACTTTTGTAGCTGGGGGCTGTAACAATTCATGTCCTTTGTGGCACAGGGAAGGCCTATAACACCTTCACCACTGGGTTACATATGCATTGAATAAAACTACCTATAGCAACAAAAATCTTTCAACTATAGTTGCTGTAGATTTTTATACTCACTCTATTCTTGTGTTTTCTTATGGGATATCTACTCTCCACAAGACCTGATCTTGTGAAGTGTGGCATGCCACCTGGGAAGTGATTCCCACACTCTGTAGCAAAAGCCATAGGTGTCGAGAGTTATCAGGCTTTTATCATCATCGTATGACAAAAGTGAAACTGTGTAACCCTGGTTCCTGTCAGATCAGTCTTTTTCTTCTCACATCCCTGTGGCACACCATTATTTACACACCTAGGAACTGAAGGCGTTGGGCATTTCAGGGGAGGCTGGTAGCAGCTTGCAGGATTTTATCTAGGTATTTACATGGCCCTCACCATAGCATCTGAGATCGAGGCCCAGGCCAATCATATGTAAATCCCAGTAAGATTAATGGATGTTAGAACTCTTATCACTATATATATTTAGCAATGTCGATTCTGTGCATCTAAATACACACATTTCTTTAGAGTTTCCTCTGTAACCACGTCTTCTGTCTGCCCAAAGTATTCATTATACCATATAAAGATCAAAGACTCTAAATTGTTACTTTGAACCTCTGTTTATAGTATATAAATCTCCTCATTTCCAATTTGCTTCTAGGACCTCAGTGAAAAATCCTTTCTAACTTATAATGAAGTAGATTCTTTAGGTTCATGTCTTGTGAAAATTCATGAAGCCATGTATTTCAAATGGATTTCTTTCTCCAGACAGAACACTGATAACATTGCCCCTCAAGCCTTTCTCTAGTTAAATCTGCATTAGTGTTCAGCAATAGTAAAGTGGTGTTTGCATTTGTGGCCTTTGTTTCACAGCTCAATAAACAAGTGGCCTTTCCAGAAAATTAAAAGTCACTATTTAAAAAAAAACAAACCAATCTTTGGGGACAAATGCAGATTTTGCTCCTTCTTGTGTCAATGGGAGTTTCTTCATTTATTTTAATAAAAGCATGGTCAAAGCTACTGTGTGAAAAATCAAGTGATTTTTTTTCTGTCTCTCTTCAATACAGATTTTGCACTCGAGGCAGAGTCCCAAAGCCCTTACTCGACTATCATTCATCCTTGACTAATGTAAAATTCCTACTGAAGCCAATGGTAAAATTCACTGTATAAGGAAGGATGGAATATAAATTATGTATCCAATGGTCCCTCTGAGAGCTACATATGAAGAAGTCCCTCCACTAAGGTGTCCTACAACTTCCCCATGATAGAGAAAGTCAACCATCTCTATGCCATTGTGTAACACCCCCCCCCCTTTTCCTGAACAGATGAAGGCATCTCCACAGCTCTGTACCTATACGTGGGCTGGAATAGAGGTTCCCTACAGAATCCCTCATTACGATAAAGAATTAGGGATGCTATAGTATGATTTTAAATAGGAACTTGGGGTATATCCACACACAGTCTTTAAATTGCAATAATGAAAATTATTTTGTTTTAAAAGGTTGCAGGTCTACACTACTTTTCCTTATATTGATATAAGGAGCTCCCTTATCTTGCAATAAGGAAAGTCAGTTTGTTATAGTAAAACCCAGTGTTATATCAGAATGACAGTTAAATCAAAACTGTTATTTCAAAATAATGCTGTGTGGACATGTTATTTCGATTTAACTGTTATTTTCATTTAACACTTCTGCCCTTCTCCTTCCCAGAGTGCTGTTCTTTCTCTATATATTGGGTGGGGGCATGGCCCTTCTAGGGGGACATCTTGCCACACCTCCCAAGGTGCCCCTCTCCTAAATCAAACTAGCAAGTCCTGTCCATGGACATGCTAGTTTGGTCTGGGTTTCTAGTAGGGACATGTTAAATCTTTTTAACTTAAATCAATTTAATTATTGTTCTTTCGATTCAATTATATTGATTTAAGTTAAATCAATTTAACACTTTATGTGTAGACATAGACATAGCCTTAGAGAACTTTACATTCTGGAAGTGCTTGATAAGGAAGCACAATGTATGTGAAAGAAGGAACAGAGCATGAATGTTGTGCTGTCTTGTTTCTCTTGCTGTGGATTTACACAAAGAACATCTCTCATCTCTGGAGAATTTACTTACGAGTAAATACAGGCTCAGACTGTAATAACTCCTAAGCAGACCCCAACGGGCATTTGCAGATAAGAGAAGCACTGTCAGCACAGCCCAATTAGGAAGGGCAGGGGTGCAGAACCAACCCGTGACCCTCAACAACATCCTTGAGATTCAGAAGTTTCTTGGAAAATGCATCTTCCTTCAAATCCCTCATTTTACCAGGATCATTTGCTTGTATAGCCCCATATTTCATCCTTTGTCTTTAGACTGTAAGCCCTTCAGGGCAGATTGTCTCTTTTCTAAGGGCAGAGCTCCCAATCCCAATGCAAACTTTTGGGAATAATAATAATTCATAAGCAGTCTGGATTTTTCATTTGTTTCATTGTAGGAAAAATTCCATCCCCCATGGAAAAAATGGAAGGAAAAGCAACAAGGGGAAACTTCCAGAATATTCCTACACTTAGTACTCTTTCTCACCTTTTTATGAGTTTTCCATGTGAAGGATGGGCTCTTAGTAATGACTTCAAGATTAGTATTAGCAAGACTTACTAGAAAAATGCCCTGAAAATTCAAAGTGCCATAGAAATGACACTTCTTGATAATGATACTTAAGAGAGTACAAAATCTAGTTTGATTTTTCATAGGCATATTACCGCTGCAGTTCAAACAATAGCAGATAATTTTGTATATGCATCAGGTTTCAAAGATGCCAGGAACTAGATTTCAAATCTGGATGTATGCAGCTACAGACCTAATTTATGCACCAGATCTAAAGGTTGCTTGTGCATACTGGATATTTGTATACGAATATAATTATCAAGTAGGCGTTCAACTGAAAACCTTGTATATAAGTCAAGTTATGCATATGGTCATAAATATTTGCCTGAATAAATTAAGATTGTACAATTCTGAGCATGCATTTCTTACCCTCTTTTAAAATCTAAGCCCCAGAGAGAAGAATTCCGGGGTAAGATGGTGACATTTTTAGTTAGATACATTCTTCTCTTCCTAAATACTTTTAAGATTTAAAAAGTGGCATTTTAATATCAATTACACCAATTTCATTTTGTGAACATCTGGACAGAGTTGCCAAGGCTGTTCTCAATCAATGTAGGGACCTGGATAGGGAAGACATAGAGTCTGGATCCAAAAGATACTGCCCTACTTTACTCAGTAGCAAGGCTGTACAGCTGTGGAAATCAATGCAGTAAATAAAACTCACAACATGGGTTTTTAAAATGGGGCTTTGTGCACAGATGTGCAGTTTCTTTGAAGTACATTTAGGATTCCTTTTTTTCCTCTTGTGCTTAATTTTGGAATCTAGTGAGGAAATGAAGGAAATGTTTGCTTTTCCATCTGCACACCATGCTGTATGTTTGCATAAAAAAATCTCAGACACGTTCAGGTAGAACAATCCTTTGACAAGCCCAGAAGCAATTAATATTGTCTGTTTTCATAAACACTTTCCGCCCATGCCTGTTTGTCATGGAAACTGTACAAATTTCATCTTCAGAGTATTTTTAAAGCACTGACTGCTTATCCCAAAGCTGATGAGATGACCAAGAGATAGAGAGTTCATAAAGTGTTTTGACATCACCATCTATATCAACACCATGCTGCTAATGAGCGTTATTTCGGCCGTTGGCTAGAGTGACATGCCAGCTCAACAGTGAAGGGGCAAATAGGTGGAATACAAATGACCCACACCTGAATGGCCCTGTCATTTTCTTTCTTTTAATAAAAAAAAATGACTTTACCCCTTTCGTTAAGAAAGAAGCCCTAAACTGATGCAATTGGAAAAGCAGACTTTTCCCCAGCTGATAAAGAATATAATGGATATCAGTGAGTTAAGGAAGTTAATTAAAGGTGCAGTTTTAGATTGGCCAAAAAAAAAGAGAGAGTATGTCAATATTTGAGTCTACTTCTCTTATTATTCAAGTGGAAGTAAAGACAAATAGTTGGCAATAAACCCCTCCACACACTTTCCTTTTCTAACAAGAGAAACAGCAGGTAGGAAAAAGAGGTAGATTAACAAATAACGAAGCATATGAATGTTAATGTTAGCATGCACTATGTTTCTTATTTGTTACCAGAACACTTCTCAGACCTTCAGGAATCTTTTCAGAATAACTGATATCTATTTCTTAGGCTAGTGAAGGAAGAACCTATCCTTATATTAAGCTACTTGAGTTGCATTCCCCGAGTATTATGGGTGGAATTAGGGACTCCATTTGGAAAAAGAGGTGATGCAGAATGCCTTCATGAACTACGATTAACCCTGCAGAAAAGGAGGCCCATAGATCAGCAGTTAAGGTAGCAGATTTTGTTTAACTGAGCCGCAGAGGAGAAGACAAATTCTGGTGTTTACTGCCTTTAATTTTCAAAATAAAACTGAAAAGACTTTTTCTGGTTCAAAAAAAATCATTTCAAATGTTCCCGTTTCCATTAATTCATCAGCACACATTGAACCTTCCTTTTCCTGTTGGACAATAACAGCAACATGTAAATAATTTGCTGTCAGAAACTAAGAAAGGGTTAGGGGAGTACATGATGAATGTAGCTTTTTTATTCCTAAATACTCAATAGTGCAAGCAATAATGCACTGTAGTGTCTTGGCATCACATCACATTTTCTTTGCTTGTGTAAGTACAACCTGTAAGCAGGTTCTGTGCCCAAGGAGTAAATCAGTCAGTCAGAGCGAGGGAGATGAAGGCAGAGCGGCTTTTGCTAATAATATGTACAGGTGTCTAAGGAGACCTGAACATTTTTCCTCTATGCCCAAATTTTACAATGCTTGCCAGGCTGAGTGGCTTTGTCATGCATGATTTGAATATGTCCAAATGATGCTTTATGTGTTCAGGCTTACTGTATCATTAGTATGTAATGTTATGCAATGGCATGGTACTAAGTGTTTATTAATGGGAATATTTTGTTATTTTCTAACACTGAATGAATAAATAATTATGTAATTCGGCCTGTATATCTGCTTGAATGAGAGACAGAGACCCGACATAATAAAACAGCTTTAGTCACATAAAATCAGTAAAAAAATCATTAAAAGCTACTAAAATTTTTCAAGATTACAACTGATACACAAAAGACATAAAATAAAGCAAAACACATCTTCAGCTAACATCAGACATGTCATTAAAGCATGATCACAACCAAGTTCACTCTAAATGATAACACTCCAGGTCATACGAAAAGAGTTCAGGTTTCAAATCAATTTACAAAAAGTGAAATCAGTCTGCAGTTGGGCTCCACTCAGTGTGCAGAACAGCCCCATACCATTCCACCCTGGCCATTCTGTTCTAGTGAGATTTCAAAATGACTTGTTTTCCCTAGCTCAGCAAGAAGTTAAGCAGCTGAATATAAGGACTGTACTTCACCCTAAGATCAGTCAGGGAGCTGGAGAAATCCAGTCCCAAACTGCAGAAAAATGCTGCAAAAAAAGAAAGAAAGAAAAAAACAGAAAGAGGAAACAAATGGGGGCAACGTAGGAAAAAAATGAAACATCACGTCTGAAGCCAAACAAAAAGGGCACTACACAGACACTTTAGATACATGGTGCACATACCTATTGATTGCTACAATGCTGTGGAGAACTCTCCATTGCAAGCCGTTGGTGCATTTAGGAAGAGGAGGTTTGTAAAACGTCTTCCAACCAGGGACATAGAGTCACCCAGGGATACAGGAATCCTTCTGGCTATATCAAGGGAGATCATAAAGGGTGGCATAAAAACACACCTTGACATACCATGAGCTACTTCTTGGTTATGGTTGCCAAAGGAACATTCACCAGCCTCTTCCAGAACAACAATCTACTGGGTTGCAACACAATCTCTTCCACAGAAGGGGACACAGCTGGTGAGGGGAACACAGGACTTCCATTTGGAAGACTAATCCATGAAAAAAAATTCAACACATACTGAACAGCCTGCTACAGGAGGGCTGCCTAGAATTCAGAAAGAATTTCATCTAAAAACTGCACCGGCAGGATTCTGATTTAAATAGCAAGAACTGTCACTAACTTCCAGCTTGACAAGCTAGAAATAATCAGGTAAGACAGCTTGGTCAACCCACCCTTAGTAAAGTCAGAAAACAGGCACTTCAAGGAAAGAATTTAAGTGGGAAAAAGTTGGTTAAAAACAGTAGCTCTTCCAAAATCCATAATCTGGAAAATGCCTGGTCTGATCACACATCATGCAGATGTAACCAGGCATTAAAAAGACCATTATGCAATAGAGAAAATCTAGACTCTGTGGTCTATCAAGTGCCAACAAAAATAGGTGAAAGTCAAAGCCCATCTCCCCACATAATGGAGGAGAGAGAAGGCAAATGATTTCTGTCTAGAGAGGAGTCAGAGTACAGCAACCTATGAAAAGACCAGAAACAAAAATCCACCACCCTGATGACTAAGTCAGTGAGCACATGGATTCATCTGTCTTATGGCAGAAATAGCAAAGGGCACATCCTGAGATAATTATTTCCCCTCAGAATGAGAATATGCCTCTGAATCTAGTCCAAAAGGCCAGGGGAGGCTCCATACTCATTAACCAGTGCCAAAACATTGAGATTACAAGGTTATTGGCCATCCCAATCCATCCATGGAAAAAGAACCCAGAATTCAATACCTTTTCTGTAGGAGGCCTTGCATCTTCTTTTTCCTCATCCCCCTCCCAACTCTATATCAGGGTGGACAAAATTACTGACCTTCCAAGCCACATAAGACAACCTTCAGAAGTTTGAGAACTGGGGCACACTGCCAGAGCTTGCGGCTTCAGCCCTTCAGGCCTGCCTCATGGAGCTAAAGCCTCAAGACTTCCCATCCCCATTGGGAAGAAAGCTGTAGCCCCACCACCCCTCTGCAGGGCAGAAGCACAAAATCTCCCTACCCTGGTAGGAGAAGACTAGGGTGGGGGTTCTGTGAGCATCATTTTAACTGTAAAAGACCCAGACATGATTCACAAGCTGCAGTTTAGCCTCTCCTGACATATATGTTTAGATCCAAAAAAGACTCCACCTCCCTATTTTAATCCCAGAGGTTCCCCACTGCAATAGTTGAGGCAACAAAAGGGAATTGTGACACTGCCAAAAGTCCAGTAAGACCAAATTTCTGTTAGGGCAGTTTATGCAAGCAGAAGATGCTTGTTCATACACTTGTAAACAAGCATAAAGTGCTTGCACATCACTGTCAGATGTGATGAAAACTGATATATCATCTGCATAGGCCAACAGATGAACCGGGAAAGCATCCAGCACCTCTGGCACAGAAAGGCCAGTCAGATGGTTTCTGAGAGACTCAGGAATGGCTCCAAACTCAGCATATAGCATCCCAAGCATCCCTGATGAATGACTCTGTGAACTTGGAAACAGCGGTTAAGATACCCATTAATCTTCAGGACACCAGAAACCTTATGGTACAATAAAGAAATATGTGAAGAGAACACTGGCCCAATTCTAAACACTTATAATTTTTTTTTAAATGATAACTATGGTTAACTCTATCAAAGGTCTTCTAATCCATTGAAACAAGCCCCACATCCAGATCATGAAGTTTTCTAACAGTAAAAATGTCATGAATTAAAAACAAATGATGAAAAATACAGAATTAGAAAGATAATATGTATTAGGGAATATCAACAAGTCCAGGAAGCTCTTCAGTCAATTGGCTAAGACCCTGGAAAAAATCTGTAAATCAGCAGAGAAGGGAAATAGGTCTTCAGTTCCATGAGTCAGAGAGATTCACTTTTTTATTTGTTTGTTTGTTTGTTTGTTTTTCCACTACAGGGTGATCACCGTCTGGCAGCAACTGAGGGGCAGCTCTTTTTCCTGGATACAAACCAGCACCACTAGAAAAAAGTCAGGACTGATAAGATGCCAGAAACTCTTGTAAAATTATGATGGCAGACCATCAATACCTTAGGCCTTGACTATAGAGAGTGGCCGGACTGCAAAAGACTACAGTGGCAGTGTGTCATCCAGGCTGTTCAACACCAGTCAGATGAGGGAATAATTTGTGCAGCTCTTCCACTGCCAGGTAGATAAAAGAACAGTAAAAACAAAAAGCTGCATTCCAGATTTCATCTGGATCAGCCATCATGTGACCATTCAGCAACCATAGGCAAAAAATCTGCCACTGATCTATACACATTTTCACCAATCTGCAAAAGAAGCTGTGGAAGCGTCAGTTTCCTGCAGCTGCCACCAAAAGATGTGAAAGTATTACTGAAAGATGCAAATGTTAGGTCATGGGCATACGTGATTTTTTTCCACTGGGTCCCAAGGAAAAAGTTTGAAAACCACTGTTCTAGGGCACCCATGACCTGATGCAAGCACCATATGGCAGTCTGGGTACCTTCTGATGGAACTACTGGATATGGACCTTCCTATTATCCCACTGTCATTTCAGGAACCCATGCACAGGCGTGTACTGCTGCCACCACTTCTAAAACACACAAAATATTTGAGTGAAATTCCACTCCTGTAGTAATTTGGCATTAAAGTGCCAGTGAGAAACAGCGTAAAACATGATGATTAGACAGGTGAGTGGGAGACGTTAAAGACTGAACAAACATATCTACACTGGCTAACATGGAATGAAAGTGCCCTGATTAGGCCCCCCCACCCCACCACCAATACCTTGATCTGGTCTAGAGCAAATTTCAGCCAAGAGTACTGCCTAGCAGTGGAGTGAGAGAACCTCCAAACCTCTACTAAGCTCTGCAGAAGATGACACAATTCCATGGCTGACTGAGGGTATGGGTCCTGGTAGTTCCTATCTATAACATAAACTACTGTGCAGTTGAAATCTCCTCCCAGAACAATAATAGTGATGCGCTGGGGGTAGATCGGGGGTCAGACAATACAGCTAGTGTATGCATAGAATATACCAAACAGAGCTTCACTCTCAGAAAATCTCACAATCCTAAAGAAAGAGAATTCATTGGCTGGAACGATAAGGATGGTCAGGACTTAAAAATGTCCTCATACAAGCCAAAGTCTTGACAATTTTTATATTGGGATACCACATATTTCAATGAAAGTGATAACAAATGTCTCAATATAGTACAATATAAACTTTAAAAAAGAAAAAGCAAAATTCTTGCATATCAGCAACTTGACTCACAGCCACCTCTCCATTTTTTTTCAAGTAAGCAGGTGCCCCAAGTTTCTCTGTGAGCTAAACCACTAGCTTGTCCATAATCTACTAAATATTAAATTTTTACGGATGTAAAACAGACAAAAAAAGAAACATTAACTCTGAATATTATTTAGGGAAAATCATTTATTCTGGGTTCCAATTTGCTGGTAATATAACTTCTCCCTAATTTCACAGAGAGGCAGGAGCCAGTGATCAGCAGTGCAGAAGTCAGTTGCCAAGTGCAATGTAATGAAAAACAAGGAGGAGTCATTGTCTGCAGCCAAAGGAAAGCCATATGATACCTTCATTTTTATGACTTCCATGTTGACACTTACGTACTAAATAAATGAATCTGAGGTAAGTCTGAAGCAATTCAGCCACCAACTTCTCTAGCAGCTAGCGAAAAAACAAAATAGGTCAACTGAAGAATGGGAATATTTCTTAATTAGTAGTGATCCCCCTCGAAGCCTGAGAACAGATGCTGCATGACTAGAAGCTAGAGAGGCATTGACAATTATGGTAATGTTGAGACCCATCACTACAAGGCTCTTTCTGAACAGCTGCATTGTCCATTGGTCCAGCCTCCAGATGGTTTATCTCAGCCTGAGGACCTAATAGCATACAGAGGAAATGTTTTAAAATCAGAAGGTCCTTTTAGCTGTCATAGAGAGAAAACATACATAGAAAATGACTGGCAGTTCTGTACAGTAGAATTAATCATAAAATTGAGACAAATAGAAGAGATACAGTAGCTACACTAAAGTAGGCTCAATATTTTTCTTTGTAAAAGATCTGCAAATTAGTTCTGATTGGACAAAAGAACAACCTGCCATTTTAATGTCATTCCACATTTCAGAAGAGAAACATGCAAAAATAAAGGAACAATTACTTTCAGAGACAACTAAATTACTGTACAATGAAGTCATTCGGAGAAAGAAGAACATCTTTCTGTCACACATGTAACACATTTTCAACACCATGAAGTGTTTTAAAGATATAATTCAGACACCAATGAAGTTAGTATAAGACTGTTCATTGACTTTAATGGGCTTTGGATCAGTTCCCATCTTGACACAGGGCTTGTCTTCATTACAGAGTTTAGTTGGTCTTTTATTCTGTTGTTGTCCGTAACATGGCTCCCATTCACATACAAAATTCTTTGACTGATAGCTATTTTATCTCCACCCAAGAGGTCTCCTTGGCACCTCACTGAGCTGTTGATCTTTTACAAGGACTGTCTCAGGGCTTGAAAGTCACCAGGTCTGTAGCGGCAGCCAAGAAAGAAGACATCCTCACAGAATCCTTGCTTCATAATCCACATCTTTGTGTGCACCAACCTCTAAACAATGGTTCTAGTTGATGCAATCAGAATTAGACCTCCTGGATTATAATCTGAGGGACCAGAAGGATCTTTTCTCACCTTTCAGATAGGTGCCACCTTGTGTGTCCCTTGTGGTATGCTCCAGGAGGTGAGAGCAGCCTTGCCTCCTACTTCTCTTACATTCCTCAAGTAAGTCATGTGGGATTGTTGTCCCCAACTGCCCACTCCACCCCCTTACCATCCTAACCTTATCACTGCTCTCTGGAACTTGATGATGCACTGCTGCTTGTGAGCCTCCCTGGCTGTTCCCAACCATGACATCCAGCTGATCTGCCTCTGAACCACACATAGAGGACAGCTGTACTTTCTTGTGCTTTTTACCATCTGCTCCCTCATCCTCGTATCCCACCCTGACACCAAATATCAGGACCTGTTATCCCCTCTAGTGTGGTTCTGTGGCCTTCCAGGAATATTAATTGATAGGTCTTTCACAAAGCTCTGAGTATGGATGTGTATTTGCGTGGTTCACAAGCTCCCTGACACCTGTTTCTTCCAATGTGAGAAGGATACCCTGGTGCATGTCTATGTAGAGTGCATCAGGTAGCCATTCTGGATGCACTTTTCCCTTCACTTTCAGGCTGTTTCACATCCCATCCATATCCTCCAAAGTTATGAGGTCTCCTCTTCAATCCCCTCCTGGCATTGGCCAAGATAGCTAGCCAGCCCTTCAGGAGAAGAAAGCTGAATGTGAAGGTGCTCTGTGACTTTTGGGGCCTCTTCCTGGCCCCTTATTCAATCACATCTCCAGGCAGAGTTCCTCTAGACAGCATCCACTACCTCCTTAATCACCTCTGAGGAGCAGTAACAGATGTTTGGTCCCATTCTTGGTCCCTGATTTTTAACTTTTGACTTCACATTCCCATTCCTATTGTCTCCTTTGTTGTCCCAGCCTGGGTCCAGTGTTTCCCAATGTTCCCCCTAAGCTGTGTGTATGTGTGCACACGCACAGGTCATGAAACCTGCACACACAACAAAATAAAGTGTGCACAAAAAAATTCAACAGTACTAATTTTAGCACCCACAAAGAAATTTTTTGCAAACACAAAGAAATTTTCTGTGCACACAGTCTACGAAAAATTAGAGGGAACGTTGGGTGTTTTCCCTTATTTACATAAAGCAATGGGCCTTTAGTTTTCGACAGACCTAGATCAGTATGTCCCCGTATGTGTCCCAATAGTACACAAAACCCTCTGGCGTGTGTGCTAGTACTTGGCACCCAAGCTACTTCTCAAGATCTGGAATATAGGCTAAAGCTTGAATGCTGCTTATGCCTGTGTTGGTAGCCTGCTTACCTTACAGAGAGGACACAGGTTGAGTCAGTTGATTGCTGATAGTCCTCCAGTGACTGCCCAGAACAGCCCTTGTGTACCTCAAAGGACAGACAAGTTCTCCCACAATTCACTGGGAAATAATCATAGATGAACCTAATTGCTAAGTACTAAAAACCATGGGATGGTCTCCCAGGTGTGAAAAAAAATGCATATACCCTGATGATGGGTATAGAGGTGGATGAAGATATCTGACCCATCTTTGAACTTTGAGAGTTACCCAGGCTAAGTCTAGGTAGATTGTAAAGTAATCAAGATATTTCATGATATGAGTCAACAGTGTAACACTGTCGAGGCCAAAAAAAGGCAAAACATCATTCTGGAATGTATCGACAGGCAAATTGCTTGTTGTAACCAAGACAGAAGAAGTAAATCTTCCACTCTACTCTGTTCTAATAAGGTCTCAGCTGGACTATTTTGGAAAGAAAAAATATGGACAAATTGCAGAAGGTCCAGAGGTGAGGAACATAAATGATTAAAAGTCTGGAAAATATGACTTACAAGGAAAGATTTGTTCTGTTTAGTCTGGAGAAGAGAAGACTAAGTGGGGCCATGATAACGGTTTTCAAATATAAAAAAGGTTGTTACAGGGAGGAAGGTGAAAAATTGTTCTCCTTAACTTCTGAGGATAGAACAAGTAACAATGGGTTTAAATTGTAGCAAGAGAGATTTAGGTTGGAGGTTAGGAAGAGCTTCCTAACTGTCAGGGTGGTTAAGCACTGAAACAAATTGCAGAGGGAGGTTGTGGAATCTTTGTTGTTGGAGGTTTTTAAGGACAGATTAGACAAACACCTATCAGGCAGGACCAGATTAAGGCACCTGGGGCTACCCACTCTTGTGCCTCCCTCCCCATGAAGGCAGCACCCAGTCTTGGAGAGGTGGGCTAGCACTCAGCACTGTAAAGGCTCAGCCAGTGCTGTGGGGGGATCAGAGCCCAAAGACCAGCGTTCTTCACGGGGCAAGCGCTTCACACTGGAGAGGTCTAGCCAGAGCTGGGGCTGGGAGGGGATGCTGGGGCCAGAGGCCATGGTCCGTATCATTCCTGTCTCATTACCAGGATGGCTGGTCTGACGCAGCAGGCCAGGGTGGTCCAGGAGTGGGGCTGGCTGACAAACAGTGTCTCCTCCAGTGATGGTACTAGGGGGCTAGGAGTACTGTAGGTCCACCATGCCAGGGCCACCAGGAGGCCTGAGACTGGTGAGGCCAACCTGAGTCACAGGGGCCCTGGTATGGAGGTCCAACAACACTGCTTCTAGCCCTGGACCACTGCCGCTGAAGAATGCACCACACACCAGTTGGCTCCACCTCTGGCTCCAGCACCTCCAGGCCTGTTCGGCTCTCTACCAGCCTGAGCGGGGCTGGATTTTTGTGGTGTGGTAGGGCTACCCTTTAGCCAAAGGGCCAGGGCTGCAGCCCCTAAAGTCCCTTCCTTAATCCCTGCTGTCAGGAATGGTTTATAATAACTCAGCCTCTTTCAGAAGGTTGATTTACCTTACATAACCCAAGTTTCATCTCACTTAAAAACCACTTGTTTACAAAATCAGACATAAAAATACAGAAGTGTCACAGCACACAATTACTGAAAAATTGCATACTTTCACTTTTACCATATAATTATAAAATAAATCAATCGGAATATAAATATTGTACTTATATTTCAGTGTGTAGTATATAGAGCAGTATAAACAAGTCATTGTATGAAGTTATAGTTTGTAATGATTTCGCTGCAGCTTTTATGTAGCTTGTTGTAAAACTAGGGAAATATCTAGATTAGTTGATGTACTTTCTGGAAGACCTGTGTGTACCCCCAGGGATATGTGTACCCTTGGTTGAGGCTCACTGGACTATATGATTACTAGAGGTCCCTTCTAACTCCATGATTCTACAGTCCATTAAGAAAGAAATAAGATTACTATTTCTATTTTTAAATATTTAGGATGTGATCAGATAATAACTAATGTGAGACATGGGACTGACAAGCAACCACAATAAGAGCTGCAGGGTATTTTACTTTTAAAGGTAAGATTAGTATTGTCAGGTCATCAATCACCAAATGGTTAGCATATGACGACACAAGATCTGTAGTATTTTTTTTTTTAGGAGAGGGAAAACGTTGCTAACAGATGCAGAACAATCAAGGGCTTGTTATTCATGTGAGTAGTCACATTAATGTCAATGGAATATTCATGTATTTCACAAATGGCTCTATTTTTTATTTTATTTTCAAACGTACAACTCTTGCAGATGGGCTCTGGGTAGATTTCATCAGCAAAGCCACATCTTCAGGCTTGCACTTAGAAGCAAACAGCCAAGGTTCCTATCATCACTTTTTTCTTGGACAATTACCTGTGCCTTAACTCAAAATAGCCTAGACACTGCTTTGTTCCTAATCTCAGCTCCCTCCCTCCCATCCACCAAAGAGTGTTAGTACTTCTGTCATGAGTATATCCAAGTCCCTTTCGTCCATGGTTAGCCTCATGATGTCAGAGAGTATTATTTTAGTATTTCCTTCCATTCCATTCTGCTTGAGTGCAGTCAATGGCCTAGATTTTCAAAAGTCTACATTCATATGGGGTGACAGCTAATGTATATGGTCCATAGCATACAGGGTTCCCAAAGCTTTGTGTCTGTAGCTAGAACAGCTGTTCCATTTCCAGAACTTAGCATTTAAGATAGTGTATGGGATGGGAAAGAATTCACCCATGGAGTTAGTGCATTTCCATGATCACTGTACTCCAAACTAGTAATACAGATACCCAAGTTTCTGTCTAAAAATCTGTATTTTAGCAGATTACTATTCCTCGGAATACTACAGTAAACAAATTTTGAGTTTAATTAAACAGCCACGGCTTCTCTAACAGCTGCCACTTTTAAATTTCAAAGCTTTTTTTAATGATATCAGAGCATACAACTCTGTAGAGGTTTGTGCTAGGTTCCTCCCCCTCCCCCAGAGGACACTGGAAAATAACAGAGTGGCATCCTAAATACTTAAGATCAGAATTTACTTTAACAACCGGCTAGTCACACTGTGGTAAAAATGGACTCACTGACGGAAAAAGCGAGAATAAAGGCAAGCCGGGGCCATGGACACATATAATTCTCCTACCACCCTGTTGAGTTGGGTGTTTCCCCTCCAAGACAGCCAAGGAGAGTGGCATTAAGCACTCTTAGCCCCCTGAAGAAAGGCAATTTCACCCCTTCTTGGAGATGCCAGCATTGTAGAAAGGATCTCCTATGCTGTGCAGAGAGATAAGAATGACAGGGAGAGGGATGCCCATTATTAATGCCAGTAACTGGCATATAGATGCATGGAGGCAGGCTTGGTGCACCCTTTTCTGCCTTGAGAGATCTTTCTTGGGATGAGTCTTGAAAGTGATGTACAAGGCAGCTCCTTATTTTGGATTTATTCTTTCAGGCTATCTGCAGATTCAGGCAATTGTCACTGAATCTGTTACATTCAAGTCTCATTTTCAAGATTTTCTTTTTCTTTCCCAACCGTAACAACTGAAATAAAAAAGCTGAAAGTTTATAGTTATCACATGACTCCAGCATTTGGGGCCCCAGTCATAAGCCTATCAGATCCATGTTCTCACTAACACCAGAGCAGCTAAGTTCATTGCAATGGACTATCTCCTAATTTACCTCAGTGTAAGTCACATCAGAATTTGGCCCATTGTATTTCCATTGATGAAAGAGTCATGCTAGGTAAAGTGACAATACTTTTAAGTGATAAATTTGGCCCCTAATTTGAGTTTTTAAAAAAACAAGCTGTTTTAAAACCTAGCTCATTTAATAAATGAGTAGATAATTAATTAAATAAATAAATAAGTTATAATGAAAAGAGTTGCTAAACAAATAAATATTCCCTTGCAACATTAAAAACCCTTACAGCACTAAGAATCTGATTCAGATCCTCAAAGCTATTTAGGCACCTAAATATCATTGAGGATCCAGGCCAACCTGAAGAAAACTGAAACTGACTACACTGTTTTTCATTGTCCAGGCTGGGCAAAAAGTATAGGAGCCAAAATGGTGGTAACCTGCATTTTAAAAATTATTTGATTTTTAATTATTGAATGTGGTTTTAGTAACAAAAGTAAATGTTATGTTTACACCAGATGATTTTAACTTCGGTTGATGGTATGTCTTTAAATACAATCCTAAGACTTGTGTGTTTTTAAAATGCTCCTGCAGCATCATGCCACCGGTTTACTAATTATTTTTAAATAAAAATTTGTGCCAGATAAGTTCAGAAGTTCCTTACTGCTGTACATTCTATAAATTTCCTCTGGTGATTTTTACTTTGAATTCCTTTTCATTTGCCTCACTCTGCACTGCTAATTTTAAAGTCAAGTCTGAACCTTCAATGGATTATTGCAATAATCAGAGCATCTGAAAGCCACTGAATTTTGAAGAGTTTTATATTTCCATTAAAACTTCTAACTCTGTGTAAAACACCTAGGTTGTCTTTTTCTGTATTAGCTAATGCTAAACATTTATTTCCTGAAAAACATGCTTGATGATTTTAACAACAGAACAGGTTGTGTTTTCTTGATTTGCAATTATTAGGTTAAGTTTGCACAGGGGATTCAGTGTAGGAGGCTCAGGTGGCTGGGATTTAGAAAATATGTTGTAAATTGGAAATCAGCTTTTTGATGAGGAGGCATGGAGGATAAAAGGCAGGTTTCTGGGGAAGAACAAGTGTTTGAAAGTTGTTGTATCAGCTGGGAGGAGAATTTTGGTAGGAACTTTTCTCTACTAGCACAGATAATTTTTTCTTAGGAATTTCAAATAAAATGAACAGGAGATTATCTGCCTCAGCCTGAGAGTACACAGCATATTTGCTAGTATAATTTTGGGAAAAATAAACTGATGAAAAAATAAGAAATGTATAACAGCCAAAAATGACCCTATGGCTCCCCTGATCTTATAAATAACTTCAAAAATTTAATTGTTTATAGCTATTTGTGTATAAAAACCCACAATTTTTTTGTCAAATAAATGCAGATTTCTCTGATTAAACCCCCCTGATTTTTGCTCTTTTAAAAATCATAGAAAAATTGCATGTTCATTCAAAGGCCATTCTTTCAATAGTGCAGGATTTTTCTCTGCACTTTTGTGTTGCATAAGGAAGCAAACTTTGTTCAGTGATACAACTCTGCCTTCTTAACATTTAAGTTTTCTTGTTTGTTTTTTGTATGCTAGCTCTTCAATCAGCATTTCATTGTGTTGACACAAGTTGATTTATAAATAAAATGATTATTTTACTAATTCTGGAATGAGATCTCCCAGTAGCACAGTTGAGATATTTTCTTAGAGTAGTATTAAACCTGGAATTTAAGTGTGATTCCTTTTTAAAATAAAAGCTACTCTTCTCATTTTCTGCCTCCTTCAGGGGAATGACACCCTGCATTTGACCATGTTGTTTCTTTCACTGATGCATAGTTCTTAATGTAAGTCTATGTGGACACAACAGACTGAGTAAATGGAAAATGTCCAATGAAGTATTGCTTCAGATGGAGATCAATTCAGGGAATCAACCGACATTTAAAACCTGCTCTGGTAAATAGAAGTAATTTCCTGACAAAACTACCATTAATACTAGGAACTGTTTCTATAACTGCACTTGAACATCATCACAGATTTACAGGGTCAAAGGAGATTTTTATAAGAAGGCATCAGATGTAAAGTATGCATACTTAATCTGATACTTGGCACAATGTTGCACAAAGCATGGCAGTGATTAATAAAAAACAATTCAATTCCTATGTATAAAAAGAAAATGTAGCAGGGGCATCAAAGAGACCCAGTCATTTCTGAGTAAATACTTTAAGGACAATTTCTCAAAAAGGGAGGCTGTTGACTTCAATCCAGTATTGCTAGGGGAAAAGGGAACTGAAAATGTCCACAAACTTGATAAATTAACAATTCCAGTTCAGAAATTTTCATTGCATCCTAAATGCTATTTCTTTGTGATTATTCTTTCAGGGGAGAGCTATTGTCATTCAGACCTGCATTTTCAAAAACACTCACCCACCCTAATTTTGGGTGCCTCTCCTTATGTTTCCTTCCTGTTCTGGGTCTCACTCAAGTATTAGTCAAGAAGCAGTGGGAGAAAAGTCCAACCTGGCTGTGCCATGGGCACCATAATTAGAGAATGCTGCCTCCAATTTATTGTCAAATACTTAAGCTGGATCCCTATTAAAAGCTGAATTTCAATACAGTCCTCGGTTTAATGGGTCTACATTTACAGTCAAGGTTTCATTTCAAGCTGCAGGAGACGATCAACTTTTACAGGATCACTGCTATTTGTTTTGCTGAGGAAAAGAAAGTCATTGAGAAAAGTCCAATGTTTGTATTTTCCATTTTGCTTAGAATCCTCATGACGATGATGATATTCATTAACAGTAGCACCCGACAACCCATTTAAGGCTCTAGGACACCAATAGTGCTAGGCACTGTATAAACGTGTAACTTAATAGCTCCTGCTCCAGAGAGTTTATAAACTAGATGAGATACAAGGAGATTAACAGAGGTAGGGCATTAGATCAAAGGAAAGTAAAAATTTACCATCTTTGCTTTGTGAATGAAACATTGTAGACCTACTGGCAAGAAGTTATAAAATCATTTGTGATTACAGTGACATTTGAGAATGAGTTATTTATCATTCCTTTGAATTTATTGGGTCAGCAACAAATGAGCAATCTGAGGCAACAATATTTATCACATTCCCTATTCCTGTCAGAAGTCCAGCGGCAATGACCCATTACCTGATTGAGAATCATGATTTCAAATGCATAAATAAATAATCATTTGTTCAAGATCTTTTCTTAATCTTTGTATCAACCCTTCTGCACCCCTGAAATTCTGTCTTTGACACTATCATATGTACACAGTCAAGATATTTCAATCTAAATATATCAGATAGGTACCTGAGCATAGTGTTAAGGGTCACTGAACTGCAGGCAGTGATCTCTTTCTGGTGAGACAGAAAATCAAAATCGAGTTGTTGATTTTCAAAAATCCCATGAGACTTTACAAGAGCATCAGAGTGAGCCCAAATGTAGAGGTTAAGTGGAATCAATTCTCATGCTCCATGTATATACACTAGCATATTAATCATTATATACCTAGGGGTGACTCCAGGGGCAAAATCCCTCACAGTGTGAGGATCAGAGATGCAGCAGAGATATGAGACTTCTAAAAAGTAAGGACATTGTCTCCCTGGGACTCCCAGAACAGGAGGATCCTAGAGGATTGTTTTGCCTCATATTCACCAGCCTATCCAGTGGGGAAACAAAACCTACTCCCAGTGAAAAAACAGATGCATGATGAAAAGACACAGGGAGGTTAAGGGACTTCCACAAGGTCATAATATGATTTAATGGCAGAGCAATGAGGGGAGTTTTGATTCCCAGTACCCTGTAGTATGGGACAATAATCTCATTTTAAGGGTATTGTAATGTTAATTGTATACTTCTTTCTGCTAAATGAGACAAATTGTGTCTTTCTCAACCCCTTCAGTGTTATTTCAGAGTGACAGCAGTCTAATAAGCAAAGCCACTCATCTATTTTTATTTGCTTATAATAAAGTGCTTATATTAAATACATCATGAACAGGACATGTTGAGAGTTTGTTCTGCAAATGGAAGAGCCTGCATAGCATAAAGTGTCTTGTATGTTGCTGGAGAATTTTAAAAATAAACAAGGAACTAATAAACCATAAAGATTTATTTTGTTTACAGTTATAATCTCTAGAAAAACATAGCGCAGAACATGATTTGGATTTACTTCTTATTTATAGATTTGGGGAGAATTTAAATTTGTGCACAATTACTGGCAACATCCTAAAATGTGTAAATATTTCATTTGCTTTCCTGAAAATCAACCAGACCTACCCAATGATATGTGACCTTTCATTTACATGCTAATTTTCATGAACGGTCTTGGAGTTACATTCACAAATAGTAACAAAAATGATACAAAATGTCACTTTTTATTTACATGTTACCCCTGCCAAAGAGTGGAGCTTGATCAGGGTTCTCCATCAACTTCTGACAATATTTTTTTCCCAAAAAGATTCAAGACCAAAGACACCCATAGAATATATTACATAATTATTTTGCCTAATGGAAAAACTTCATCTTGCTAACAGTCTTAAATTATTGCTGCCTTAAAGGCAAATGCTTTACTTTATTAGGGATTTGAACATTGGTTGATTAGTGGTGCAATCTTGAGCAGAAAGGGTAGTCAAAGCCCACATTTGGTCCACTCATTCACTTCACCACTGAGCAACTTGCAAGCATTTAATCATCTATTTAGCTATTGTTTTATTGTATGTGCATATGTTCTTCCTATATTACGTGATGAATTTCATTATTTTTCATCCTTTAATTCTTTTTTATTTAAACATACTAATAAAACCTGTTAGGCTGTTCTGTTGGCCTGATATACTTATAGTAAGGAAATTACGTATTTGGGGGAAGGAATTGTTTGTTTGTATTTAACTGAATCCAGTTCTTAAATTAAAATATACTTGGGAAAACAAAAGATTACCATATGTGATTTATAATGACTCATTGAATTATTACCTATTTACAGTATCTAAATTATCTTGTGATATGTAGTACTTGGTTTTAACAACACCGGAGGATCATTAGTCTCACTTTTCAGTAAAATTTAAGTGATCTTATCTAAGGAGAAAATTCTGACCCTTTTCAAGAAAAGTACAAAAGAGAAAAATGTCTATATAGCTTTGTGGCCCTACTAAAGCACTGCATTTATATTTCATTCTTCCTTTTGAATTTGAATTTCATGACTTTGCCATTCAGGACTTGTACCACGGCGTGTGTTTACAATTAATGACTAACTTTGTCTATGTTTAAGTCTGTACTTAATACCTTGTGTGCTTATTATGCGCTTCATTCTGCTCTCCAAATTGGAAGGAGGAAAGTCAACTTTTAAGTACAGTGTCTGATATAAGCTCATAAAATGCATAATTTTTCCAATTTTCTGAGCCTGATAGGTTGGGTCTGAGAGCAAAATTTGACCCTAAAAATAGTGTCTTGTGCCTCAGCAATATTAACTACAGGAAGCAAAAGGCATGAGGAACTCAAGCAACTATTCAGTTTGAGGGGGAAAAAAATGTTCAGCCTTTAACGCTGTAGGAATTTGTACAAGACCATGGAAACTACAGAAAATTGATTTCTCCAGTTTCTGCAGTCTAGCACATGCTTTGGGTGTGACAATCCAATGTATTTAGGATTAAATCAAACACTTTGAAAGGAGAAAACTCAAAAACAAACCCACACCACCGTGTTTCTTAGTTTTATATTTGTGTGCCACTATTTGGGCTGAATACTCAGCACTCTTGCTTCTCCAAAACTAACATCTTAGACAGCTTTCCAAGCTGCTGATAAAATTTAAAAGGAATCTGAATAAGAAAGCATGTAGTGTCCTCATGATTCTCCAACATGGGAAACCACTTCCTCAGCAAAATTAGCAGCTGAGCAGGGAAAGTGAACGGCCCTCATGAGGAACTTTAAGGCAGCACGTACAGCCAGAAGCGTGCTATCTCCTGGCTGCTTTGCTGAGACTTGTCAACCAGCTGGAAGAAATGGAGGTTTCATTGGACTGAGAGCCCTCTGGGGGCAGAGAGTGTAAGGAGGCAGCCTCCCACCACCCCCCATTCCACCCAAAAGGCTCCTGTTTGTGATATTTTAATTGTCACTAGAAGCCAATTAAGGAACTTGCTGCTCTGCTTGCAAGCCTCCTTCTTAGGCAGGTAGGGGCAACTGAAAGGGAGTTGAGAGAGGAAGCGAAGGGGAATGGAGGAGAACTGCTCGGAGTAAGTTGGAGGGATTGATTGCTGTGTGACACAACACCAGCAAGGTACAGGGTTTGGGAGAAGCCCCTGCAGACAGGGCCCAGAGCTATTAGGCTCAATACCCTGGAGGAGGACCCTGCCATACAGAGAACTAAGCAAGGGAGTGGAGATGGGGCAACTGCACCCAAACGGGGAAGATGGCAGAGACTGAAAGACTCCAGGCAAGGAGGCTGTGAATACCCTCTCAGATCAAGGGTAGACCAAGAGCAGTGGGGCCAAGGACCAGTAACCCAGGCAAGGCAGTGACACTCCTGGTCTCAGTTGTTGGAAGCTGCTATTCATAGGGTCACTGGGTGAGGACCTCGAGTAGAGGGCAGGACCTTCCCCTACCCCCTTTCCTCCTCTGCCATTTGGCCATAGCTAGGGTTGGCTGAACAGAGAAGAAACCCCAACAAGGAGGCCAGCAAAGCTATAACTTGGACTAGTCCCGAAAGGGAGACCCCCACATTAGAAAAATCATAAGTAAGGGACCAGATTAGACCAGGCCACAGAATAGAAGTGCAAAACCTGCAGAGGCTGACTAGGCCTTGCTCCATCCCCCCATGTAAAAGGGAAAAGGCACTTTCCCTATTAAACCCCCCCCCCCCAACATTTCTGCATTAATTTTTTTTTTTATAGTCAGCTAGAGTTTAAGGCCAAGAGAGATCATCTGGTTAGCCTGATATCTTGAACATCTCAGGCCATTACATCTAATCCAGTTACCCCTGTAGGGAGCCCAATAACTTGTATCAGGCTTATGGTTATCTTAAAGACATCCAATATGCTGTACTGTGCGGTTTGTAAATACCTTTCCCACTTTCTCATCCACATACTCACTGCCTCAGATTGTCTCCAGCACTGACATTATGGGTCTAAACAACCCCTTAGACCCATGGGCACAGTTCCCATTGGGTCTGATTGTAAGACTATTGAAGACAAAGCCTCCCATTGACTGAGCCTACTGAGTCTCAAAGTTCAGTAGGAGATGTTTCCTATATATTTGAGAGCAGTCTTGGGCCTGTGCTGCTAGTTTAGTCAATAGTTTTGGGGTAAAGAGCACTGCTGTCCCCATTTAATCAACTGGAAGTTTTTGCCAAAGAAAAGGAAATTCAATCTTAAGTGCATTTTAATGAAATTTTAATGTTAATGGAAAAACCATAGTACTACAAATTTATTGTTTTAAAAAAGTAGTAGTTTCCAACAACTCAGATAAATGCATTTTATATCACAGAATGTTCTCATCCCAACATCTTTTAAAATCTAAACTGGAATGTAAAATAGATTTCTTTTAAGTACTGTTTTAATGAGGTGTTTAGTTTAGCACGTTTAGCTTCTCCAGATCACCTCAAGGGGATTCATATGTTAACAAACTACCCAGCTGTTGTTTGTGAAATCAGTCTAGCACACACAGCTCATCTTGTGCAAAGATTTAAATGTTCCATTGTCCAGGTCATTACACTCTTTTATCTGCTATTGATTATTAATAATAGATCATTAGTTAATTTTCAGCACTAAGATGAAACACTAGCTGATTTTTGTTACCTTGGGAAAAGTGAAGGATTGACATCACAAAATGATTTAATTTTAAGCAACTGATGAAACATTTTAGGGTGGCAAAAGTAATGAAGTTTCATTTTCTGATGGTGAACTAAAGAGAGTGCATTGAAGAGAGCTCACGTTTGGAACGATGATGGTTTTATAAACATGACTTGATATACTTCTAAAGCTTTAATACAGATTTTTTTTTTTTTTTTTTAAGAATTAGGCAGGATTTGCTCCTGGAAATCAATATAAACTGCTTTTGTTTTAGGGATGCCACTTTACATTCTATGGAATCAATAACTGGGGGGTGAGGGGGGCACGACACATCATTTGATAGCTAAGGACCAGATTCGTTTGAGTTGTACTTTCTTACTTAAGTCGTAGCCTAAAAATCAAAGGGAAAGCTTGCAGAATAATCTGTTCCTCTACATGAGAAAGAATGGCAGAATCTAACCCATTGAGGGTACCACTCACATGTGACGTTCTAGGGCTCCTTTTATGTAATTCCAATGTTTAGGTAATGTAATCATTAAAGTAATTTTGTTTTATTTCCTTCATATTTTTAAGTTCATTTAACCTCCTAGTTTAATCGCTAACCTAACAGCAACCTCTGCTGGCAGATGGATGCTGAGATCTTTACTTTCTCTGTACCTACTGTTTTACTACACTGGGAGCCAGTTGATTACAATATGTCTGCTGTTGTGATAAAGATTCCACTATTCATAATTTCTTCTCTTTCTTCCAAGAAAAATCATTTATATTAACTTGAGACTAAAGGCCATCATATAACTGTAAACAGTACATTGCAGATTTATAAAAACCTGAATAGTGTTCACAGTAGTATGGTGTATCAAAACAATTATTGCCATGAAGTCTTTTTAACTTATGAGCCACAATAAAGGTATACCTCAGCATTTCTCAATGTACATTTATTGAAAAGTTATAAATCATGAAAAGTAAAATTGAAGTTAAAGCCTTCAGTTTAGCTAGTACCCAGCACTTATGCTGTTTGGTTAGTTCTTCATTTAATTTAGTGCTCTGAAAAGTCATGATATTTGTAGCCCTAGAGATCGTTTTCTGTTTAGCTATGGAACAGATTTGCCTATCTTTGGTGCACTACTATTGTATATGAGTGCCTTCCAGTCTTCAGTGTATTTATCCTCACAACACCCCATGTGATAGAGAAGTGCTATTTTTCTTATTTACAGATGAGGAATTTAGGGATGTAGAAAAGTGGCTTGCCCAAGTTGAGACAAGAAATCTGTGGTGGAGTAAGAATCTGGGTCTCCTCAGTTACATTGACAGAACATGTGAGAACCAGAGCAAGCATCATTACCCAACCCCACCAGCTTGCTTTAACACCAATGAAGGGGGAACAAGCTTGGGAGTCGGCTGATAGCCGACATTCTGTTCCAGTTCAAATCTTGGTTGATAATGACATCCAGAAGGATCATTACTGCCACCTGCAGGCCTGGCGTATGTGACTTGGATGTGTCTGCAGAGACCTGGAGTGAAATTAACAATTCGTTTCAGATAGCCTCTAAACCGCAATCAGATCCAAGCTTTTGTTCATTAAGAACAACAGGTGGATTTGAACAGGTAATCTACAAGGCAAAGGCTTTGTTTTGCCATTCCCAGTTGCCAAGGTGCCTTCCCCTCACATATGGGGACTGTGTATGAGGACTGTGTAATTGTGACTTATTATTTAGAGAAGAGTTAAATACTGTTATGAAATGTCGTGCACAAGACAGGCTCTATGAAGTGACTAGCAGTTATGATTATTTATTACATGTACATCACCATAAAGGTTGTGTAATGTACTGGAGAGGGAACCCTGAGGCTGTTTTATTTTGTAGTATGTAAATGTTGAACCAAAATGACTGAAAATATGAATTAAATGATCTTCTTTTGCAAGTTCATTACTTACAAAAAATGTATTTCCTTGTGGATGCTGGGTTTGTAGGGTCATATTAGCCTATCAGACATCAGAATCTATGGAAAGCAACAGATCCAGTCCAGGTGCCTTAGAAGTGTTGCTGATGAACTATCATTCCCATCTATATGCAGCTGCACCCCCAGGGTCAAGCAACAGCACCCACTTTTAGCCTTCGGCTTCTACTCATCATCTCTCTTAGGTAGAGACCCCTACCTCTCTTCCTCCTGACCAGAGTTTTTCCAAGCTGCTCAGTTCCCTGCCTACTCTGTGTTATTCTCAGCAAGCCAGACTGACTAAACTGGCCAGCATCCACACTTCAGGGAATGTCTAGACTGACAGCAGCAAAATCGCTGCCATCAGCGCAATATTCCAGGCGCAATTCAGCAGCAAGTATGAACTTGCTGAATTGCTCCAGAAATTGTTTCAGCAACTCCAGTCCCATAACTGGACGTGCTGAAAGCCAAGTGCAAATGCCTTATAGTTGGCTTCCCCTAGTGTGTCTTGGCAGCTTAGAAAGTCGTCAGCAGATATGCAAGGTATTTTATGTGCCTCAGTCTCTCTCTTCAGAAGTTGTAAACAGTGTAATTGCTCATAATTAGAGGTTGACACAGTTCTTTCCATGCAAGCACATTTATTTTTAAGGTTTATTCTTAAGGCATTATATAGAAAACGTATTTAATTTATTATATATAATAAAAGAACCTACACACGTGCCAATAAACAGTGCTGGAACTAGGTATTTTGGTGCTAGGGGCAAGCAGTATGAAATGTGCCCTCAAACTGAGCAGTGAAATGGAGCCACTTGACTGAAATCACCGTCTAAATATGGTGCCCGTGGCAAAGCCCTGGTCACCCCGCCCTAGTTATGGCCCTGCCAATAAGCTTACTGGAGGTCTCACACATAAACATATGCAACAATGCCACTAAGGGCTCCAGCAGAAGATAGTGGTTGAACTAGTTTGTGGTTACAAGTTCATAACAGCTTCAGCTCAGAACAAGAAGTCTCATGCATAGGTTAGTCTTTCTTTTGTACACCTTAGGCCTTTGACCTTCAGATTCTGGAACAGATGATCAGCAGACAATAACCCCTTCTACAGGGTGTAACTTCAAAAGACTGGATTTTGCATTTCTGGGAGGAAGGAATTTACATTCACTTCTTCCTAGATATTTCCCAGGACTTGCACTTCACATGTATTATCCCTAAAGATCCTTCTTGTCTCCCATATTGCTCAGTACAATAACACATAAACTTTTTGTTTAACACAGTGGATGCTACTGATAATTAGCATTAACCACATAAGGTTTTTCAAGGATATTGTAGGAAATTGGCACATATGTCAAATTATATCCCAGCCTGCAGCTGCACCACTAGTGAAAATCAGCACTCTCAATAGCACAGCTTTCTTCACATCCGTAAGAATTTAACTTAATGTCTCCTTCAACAATGCAAAACTCTTGAGGGTCTTTTGGGGCAAAAGCCATTGATGGAGTCTTTGGCTTCCTAAAGGAGTTATGCTGCCAAGGGGCTCGCAGAAACTTGAGAGTTAGTGCAGTGACTCAGGATCTCCAACCATATCATCTTGTGGCCCCATGGATCCCTCGAGATCGTGATGTAGCTATCAGAGCAGGGATCTATTACTTTGCTAAGAAGAAAACCCAGTCCTGGAGGAAAGAATTCACCGGAAATACCATGAGCACACTGAATCACCTGTGTGGTTAGCCCACTTAAGGAATGGTATGGCCTTTAGTGTCATAAAATGCTAAAGTCGAAATACTGTTAAATTTGCACGAAGAATTCACTGTTGGCTTAGCTCCCACTGAAGCCTATACTGAAATTTCCATTGACTTCATTAGGAGCAGAGTTAGGCCAAAGCTGACAGCTTTTAAAATTCTCAGCCATACTGTATAATTCGCACTAGGGAACATTTATCCACGATGTATTCTTTTCAATTACTTTTAATTTTTGTACAGATCTGCTATATTAGTATGTTAAATTCAGTGACATTTTCCGTCAGGAGTTCACAAATAAAGGCTGTGGAAAATTATGGAAGCCAACTTCATAGAATTCTTTAAACAAAAATGTGTACTGTACTAGGAGATGCAAATTAACTTCTGTTTTGTGATCACAACAAACTCCATAGCAATTAGCACATTCTTTTTTCTATTCTTCATTAAGTGCATAAGCTCTTTCTTCTGAGGAAGCTATTAAATCCGCTTATATTTAAATATACCATTAGGTGCACTGATGCATCACTGTTTATTTTTTATAAAATATCAACTCTATTTCTGTATCAAAATTAAATTATTGGTCAATAATTTAGTGATACAGCTCTTCCTTTATGTGGGGTCTCAAAATATCTCAGTAACAGTTTCAAAAATTACCACAATAACTTCTGCTGACATGCTTATTTACTGTCATTTATGAATAAATCTGGTTGACATGACTAAAGAGATATTTCAGGGAGCCTCAGACTGAGAACAAGGTTCACTTAACTAGAACACCTCAAAATGGAAATTTTCTTGAGCACAAAAACTTTACTTCAAGAATGTGCGAGATGCAGTTTTTTGAAAAAACATACATTCAGATTATGTATGCTGACACTAGCATGAAGAAAGGATTGTAGAAATATTCTGCCTTCCCACTCAAGCCAGTGATTTCAGCACTCTCCACCATCTGGCGAAAGACTTCAGAAAAGAAAATAGTCTTGCAATGTTTAATTTTCCTGCATTTTAGAACATTATTTTAATGGTCTTTATGTCATTAAGTATGATTACTTGTCCTCCAAGGAAGTTCCTGTTTACAGTGAAATAGTATTGGAGCAAGGCCAGATAAATTTTAAATGAAATGGTATAAAATACTGCATTTTATTACAAAGGCTCAAAAACAGTTACAGAGTGGAAATACAGCTAGCATTTTTGTTTCTGGTGGCGTTCTGTTTTAATATTATTGCAGTGTTAAATAAACAAAAATGAATTAATTAGCATAATTAGCAGTTAAATTTTACAGAACACCAAAGAAATGGAGGGCCTAATTTGAAGGGGTGGTAGTCATGTAAATAATTGTCACATTGTTTTCATTTTCATATTACATATTGTTTCCTGGAGCCAATAATGGCATGAGGCAAAGTGAACTCAGTACTAAAGCTAGACAGATAGGAAGGAAAATTATTCATGAATATTTTGAGGATTCTAATTAGAATTTTTCTGCAGCAGCTTTCATTAGCTCTTTTCTTCCCTTTTTGTGAACATTTATATGGGAAAATATTTATCTCGAAGAATGTATACAGAAGCAGAAAGTGGCACAAAATTATATTTACAATAGAAGTGTCATACAGCCATTTTATTTGGTAGTTCTAATGAAGGCCAGTCTCTCAGCATTATCTGGAGCAATTGGTGTTTTGTGAAACATAGTGGACACACATCATCTTGAGCTGCCACTTTGCAACGTCAGATGCAACAGCGGTGCATACGTGTGTGACCCTGGCCTCAAATGGCCCTTCCTAGAGCTGGGATGAACAATGACAACAAACCTAAAGTCCTGTAGGCTGTCCCACAGGGACCTTTCTAACTCTGAATTGTTGTTTGCACATTGGTGATGCTCTAGAGATTTCCTTCATGCGGCACTACAGTAAGCTTTTGGGTCTTGTCTCTATCAAATTTACTAAGAGAATAGTTTACTGGAAATAGACCATTCTCTCCTTTTCTCGATCTTCATTCCTTTGGCAAAAGGTTTTTTTTGTTTGTTTGTTTGTTTGTTTGTTTTTAATATCTGTGGTCCACTTCTATAGTCATAATACAAAGATGTCATACATTTCCAAATTGGTGTTGCCCAGTCATGCTGCATCCAATGCTTTTTGAGTCAACACCAACCTGTTTTCTTATTTTTACTGTGTATTATTCTACCAGGCAGCTCACTTTTCCAATAGATACTTATTCCAACAGGTAAAAAATATTAACATCAAAACTACTGAACTTCAAATGTTCATTTTAGGGCTTCTTTCAGGAAAAGGAGACTGGTAAATTGAATGAATGTATGTGGTAGATACAGTAAATTGTTTTTGTGGGAAGGACAGTTACCATAGCAGAGGACATTGGGCCTGATTCCCCACTATATTACTCCACTTTTACAATTGTAGCTCCTTTCAGTGAACTCGCATAAAGCTGGAATAACACGGTGGTGATTCAGGTCCATGAAACCCTATAGTATATAGGCTGAGAGAACTACCATGGCAATTCTTCTCATTTGGAATATTGAATTTGCAAAGAAGCAGTTATAGCAAACGGCTCACAAATAATTGCCAGGCTGAAATTTGTTTCTATGAAAAATTCAGCAATCAACATTGAACAAAGAACAGATACTTAAAAATTATTATCTGTTCCTGGAAAATCCATGCAGACAAAATTCATTGAATAACTTCACCAGTACAGTTCAGTCTACCCACAATAACATTGTTTAGATCAAACATGAAAAACAGATTCCTTGCATTTCATCAACTTAAAGGAATCAACCCTTCCCCAGTGAACAAGAATATTCCCACGGACACAAACGAGACTTAAATGCATTCACTGAAAGGAGAGAAAAATCCATTAAGACCCATAACTCTTACTCACACTCCTTATGTGTGTAGGTCAGTGAAACTACTCATACATGCAGGATTGCTCACGAGTATGAATTGCAGTATCAAGCTCTTGCTAATAGGCAATATCCAAATTCCAATATGCAAATTCAATAAGCATTGACCAATGTGCATAAAAACTATTAGTTAACACAGCTGTACAGGAGTCAGAAAGTTAAGAGTCTTTGGGTCTTCTAATTCACTCTTTGTTCTTCACACAGCCTGCAGGAAAAGTTGCCGACTAATGTAATGTTCTCTCTCCTTCCTCTCTCAGTGCAGTGGAGCACAACAGCTACATAGCACTACTGGCCTCTGCTGCCAGCATATGAGCGAGAAAGAGAAAATACTAAACATGGGTCTCCCCAACTTACTTCAGCAGCTAAAGGAATCTGTGCTGGAGGAAAAATAATCTTTCAAAATTTAGAATGAAGATATAATGTACAGTTCTGTCCACACTATAGTGACACTGCTGTGGCTAGCAGATTTATCAACAAAGCTAGCTAACAACAGCCATGGTTAAGCACAGTTGTTGTTAGTATGCTTTCAGCCGTAGATCCAGGCGTCTAAATGATTTTATCATGTGAGGACACTACCAGTGCATTCGATTAACAAGCATACAGAGAGCAAGTGCATGTAAAAACATGAATAGAAATCAATAAAATGCGAATTTTGCACAGCTTTAAGTGCTGTTATCCTCTTAGCTCTTTATAAAATGCAACAAATGTCATTTGATCATATTTTTAGCCTAGGCAAATAATCTTTAACTGGGAAATTATTGTCTTTTGTTTTACATCATCTGCCCTTATCCTCTCCAGTATACATCAATGGTAGGTTTGAGACAAACACAAATTTAGCTAAAGATGCCCAGAACTCCAATTAGTTTCACATGCGTGTCATGCCCCACAAGATATGTTGCAGCTACAGGGACTGTGTGCTTCTTTTCATACCAAAGATTTCATGGAAATACTGAGGCCACGAGCCCAGTTCCTACTGACTCAGGTTTACAAATCAGGGCCATTCATGGGCATGTTTACACTCAGCCCAGATCTGTAGGATATGAGCTTGAGGGTGTTTCCAAGCCCGTGTTGGCGGTCCACATTGCATTGTAAACCTGAATTTACTAGGATGTAGGTCTCACGGCCATGCTCATGCTTCCATACAGCAGACTTTCTGACTCAGGTCTGTGGCATGACCTGTGTCCACACAGCAAAATGGCATGGCTTAGATCCAGATCAAAGCAGGACTTGGGCTCTGCCCCACACACTCAGCAGGGTCCTTGGTCATGAGTGCTTGCTGATCCAAGTCAGACTGATCTGGGTGTGGGTGGAATGGGGGGTTGGGCTTGTGCTCAAACCTAAGTCAAAGCCCAGGGTTAGTGTACAATGTAGACATATCCAGGACTTCTCGCAGAGTTAAGAAGAGGCCGAATTCTCTGAAGGGACTGAGATCAGCTCAACAGATAGAGCAGAGTCTATCAAGGACAAATTATGATTCCCTGATTCTCTGCCTGACTACCCAAGCTACAACACTGGTGTTCAAGGAACCTACCTTCTAACCTATAACAGCTAACTACAGTCCCAAAGAAACTGTCCACTAGCTGAAGATAGCTGCAGAGCCATTTGCTCTTGCCACACTCATTCCCTGTCTCTGACACAGACTCTGGTAAATACCCTAAACTGTCTTTGTGTCCACTTGTGGAGATATTTTCCAGTCCCTCAGGATAGATTCAAAATCTATAGCTCTTAATATGGCTATTCCTCTCTTTCTCATTTGCAGTATAGAGCCAGATAAAACTAAAGAGGAAGACCATGTATAGATCATGTAATTTAGCCTGCAAAATCTGATATATTGGATTTCTTACTTATTAAATTCTTTCAATCCCTGGGTTTTGTATGTATGGGTTTATCTTCATGCACTGACAAAATACATTGCCATTGTATCAAGAAATGGCATTCAGAAGATTTTTTAGTAATAGAAGGATAGTAACTTCAGTGAACTGTTCAGTTTGATAGACTCTTCAATCCAGCAAATAAAGTTATAATAGAGCCCAATAGCTGGAAACTGAAGCTAGATAAATTCAGACTGGAAATAAGGCATACATTTTTTAACAGTGAGGGTAATTAACCATTGGGAAATTTACCAAAGTCACGGTGGTTTTTCTCTTAATGGCATTTTTTAAAGTAAGATTGGATGTTTTTCTAAAAGATCTGTTCTAGGAAATACACTGGAGAAGTTCAGGAGCCTTCATTAGAGAGGAGTCTGACTGAATGATCACAGTGGTCCCTTGGAAACTATTAATGAAAACAGTAACTATACTTTCCTGAAACATAATTTAGTCACGTGAGTGGGCTAACAACCTTTGTTGATTCTTCAGTGACCAGAAAAAGTCAAGACCTATTTTTATACATCCTCAAAAATAATGCCTCCACTGGTGTTATGCTCATTGGGATGTTGCTTCAATATTGACAACAACATTAGGTCCTGGACCAAAGGGACCAGGCCAGTGCCCAACTGTACATTATATTTTAGCCTATTCTCCTCTTCAGTTTACAAACAATATAATATCATGATCTCTGATTTAACTGAATGGGATCCATTCTGCTGTAACTTACAGTATACAGCTGCATTTCCCAACCGGTGTACCATGGCGCACACGTGTGCTGTCAGGCGTGACCAGTTGTGCCATGGAATTTTTTGAAAAACTACTCAAAGAGTTCTGGATTGGCTCATGAATATTCATAAGTTCATTTTTAGACTACACAGTGGTGTGCCTCAAAATAATTAAAGATACCAAGGTGTGCCATGGCAGAGAAAAGGTTGGGAACCCCTCATATATGGTATAAACTGGGATAACTATGGGATACGGCAGATCTATCTGTCTCTCTCTCTCTGTCTATCTGGCACCCATCTTTTCATTATGTTGAGCATTAAATCTATGTAACTGAGAGCCGAATTAGACTGTATGCAGATACCCTGTTTGTTGTCAAAAAGCTGCTGATGTGTGATTAAAGATGTGACCTTTCCTGCCAGTAAGCATGTTTCTGATTGATTAGTAAAGACGAGCTCAAGTGTGGAAGCATGCCATTGTTAACCTGATACAGCCACAGGCAAAGTGAATCGAGTGTTTTTGTTTATTTTGAACATCTTCTTAATGAGAAAACATTCCAATCAAAACAATGCATTTCTTTCAGCTCTCTCCACAGAAGTGTTGTGCTGCTTGAGAAGAATACACTTCAACTGTCCCTGTTTTCTTCCTAAAATAGAAAAAAGAAGTAATTAGAATTATTAAATATACTTCTTAGCAATTGCTCATTTACATTCAGTATTAATTATTTAATCTCTTCTGATTATTTTTCATCAGGTAAGTGAGAAGGGAATGGAGTCTTTTTACTCCAGTTTTCATTTCTCAAAATGTTGGCACAGGTGGAGCTAAGTTTTCAAAGCAATCTACAAAATGCACAGAAATAAATGCACACATGGATCTGCAAAAATATTTTCACAAAGCCAAGTAAAATGATTAATATAACTGAAGATAATAGGGGCCTGAGATTTTTTTATACGTGCATTTTGACACCTCACCAAGCACTTAGATAAGGACCAATTTGAGGTTTTTTCTGATTAGATGAATAAGAAGGGAGCAAGGATCCAGGGAGGTTTCCCTGGAATGCACATCCATACCCATGCACAGGGGCAAGCCAGAATATGGTTCAGAAATAGAGCTCCATCATAACCTCCATAAAGGGGCTGACACAATGACCTTTTAATCTGTTCAAACAAAATCCTACCTGAGGTGTTGAGTACCACCCAAACAATCACATAACTTTATTTTGGGGATTCCTCTCTGTCCCTCTTTCCTGGTATTATTATCTTTTCTGGTGTTTTCTCATGCTGTGCTCAGTTTAGGTTGTAAGGTAACATTTTCAAAAGCAAGTAAGTTATTCTGAAAAAAAAAGACTTAAGATACTTGAGTCATAAAACATAAGCACCTTAAGAGACTAAACTGCTTTTTAAAATCTGTTCTGTAAACTCTTTAGTGCAGGGATGGGGGCCTCAGCTATCATGTAAAGTAACATGCAAATCCAAAACCCCATGAAGAAAGGAAGGAATGTGAACTAAGTTGAAACTCAGCTACTAGCTTTAGTTTGCAAAATCTTGGGAACCAGTATGAATGAGTTTTGCAAAGCTCATAATAGATCATAGAAGATTAGGGTTGGAAGGAATCTCAGGAGATCATCTAGTTCAACACCCTGCTCAAAGGAGGACCAACCCCAACTTAATCATCCCAGCCAGAGCTCTGTCAAGACAGACCTAGAATTGGACATGAATAAAGTCTATTTACATAGAATGGGCATTAATAAATATCTCATTTGTGACTATATTTGTTAGTGAAAAACAAGGAGTCTTGTGGCACTTCTAAACATTAACAAATTTATTTATGCATGAACTTCTGTGGGAGAAAATCCCACTTCTAGAACTTGTCAATAGGTTTGTTAGGTTGACTTAATCTGTCTTGTCTTATTCCTATACAATCTTTATACTAATTTGTTTCTTTTAAAGGTGTATATTTCATATCAGCTGGTGGTGTGTGTGTGAGTGCCTATACAATATGTTGATTTACAACTTTATAAACATATAATGCAAATATCTCATTATATTAGCACATGGAAAATCAATCTGAGTTAACAGTCTTTTGTTCTCAAAAACTGGAGCTAAACAGCTCAGGACAGGGAGCCTGAGAAGGAAGTAAAAAAGAATGTGACAACACAATGGTCCCTTCTCTTTGCCAGTCAAGAAAACTGAAATCACTGTGCCACATGACTGCATTTCTCTCCTTGGCAGAGTAATACCTCAATGCTGGCTTGAATAAAGGAGAAATGAGGACAATCCTGCCAAAGCAGGCAGACTGCTCTTTGTCAGTTACTAATGATGGGAAAGGTGAAGAGAGAGGTTTAAAGAGAAAACATGTAGCATGTTATGAAGCCAAAGTATAGCTTAGTTTATGTGCTGTATATCTAATGTATCATTTAGGAAGAATTATCACTACTATCTATTACTTAATTTATAACATATATCATTGTGATATCTGCACTAACACTGGAAACTTCAGATCAAGACCAAACAATGATGTGCCTGATTGACTTGGAACAGCTTTGACAAGTCCATCTCTACACGTTAAAACAGCAAAGATCCAGACCTAATGGGAAACCAGAGTAAAAGAGGAGGGGAGAAGGGAAGATGACTAATATTCATTGTATTCATCCACAAAAAAATTCTCTTCCCCTCTTTTCCATACCCAACAGCTCCTCTCATCTTTGTTTATGGATGCTTTTCTTCATCTTTCTTTTCCTCTGAGCTTGTCCATCCAGTTGAGGACAAGAGTGCTTATGCCACATTTGCCCTCTGAGATTAAATTTATTTATTTGTTATTTAATATATAGTTCATAAAGTATCCATCAGTTTCACTAATATTGCAATTGGGAAGTCATTGGACAGGAACCCTAAACAATATCCTTTATTTGAAAAGTAAATGCAAATGAATTTGAGACAGTAGTATGAACCTATCAGCATCAAAAATAGATCTTCTTGATGAGGAGTTCAATGTATATCTTCTGTGTAGATCTACAAATGCTTTGGGTTAGCTCCTTTTATACACAAACCAATCATTCAAAGCTCAATTTGTACATGAAATTATTTCAGAAGTTTAAAACAATTTCTGTCAACTCCTGTTTATTTGTTTTAGTTTCTCATGTAGCCCCTGCATTTATTGATTTCAGCTAGAATCAGAAGGAGGAATAAGGTAACACCACATGAAAAGCTTTTCCTTTCAATATTTCTGACCTGATTGAAACCAGGAAATACTGGATCTCTCAGGAAGAAAAGTGTATGCTTGTAAGATTTCCTGTTTGATTTCTTAGCCAAAGAGCCTAAGGTACAGTCGTATCAGGTGCAAATAAACATCCAAAAGTTTGGGTTTCAAACAAGTTTCAGTAAGTTTTATGGAGGAGTGGCCCAAAATTTCCCCTCTCAACATAGTTATCTTTAACTTATATATCTACCTGAGAACTGCCACAGAACTGGAGGAAACCAACATCAGTGTGAGCACAGGATTCACAATCTCAGGCAGAAGAAGGCTCTCAACCTTGTTTGTCCTTTAACCTCAGTCAGAAACAAGCATAAAGGCTGATTTCTCAGTCATTCATTCCCACTCCCCCCCAAAGAACATAAAATGGGCACTAAAAGTGTAGGCCACAATTTTCAAAAAGGAGTAGTAATTCTGGGTGCTTCTGATTTTGAATGCCCAACTTGAGACATCCGTGCTTTTCAGAAAGTATTGAGCACCCACCTTTGAAAATCAGTTCCCTTTTAGGTGTATCAGTTTAGGTGCCCAAAATCACTAGTCATTTTTCCTTACATTTTAAGTTCTTTGGGATAAAGACTGTGTTTGTCCAGTGCCTAGCACACAGTGCCTGGTCCATAACTGGGGCTCCTAGGTGCCACCATCATACAAAGAAATAATAAAACCACTAGCTTTTGGAGATCTTGGCCATTATCAGTAGGATTTGATCTTAATTCCTTTAGTTAAAGTTGCATTTATCTCCAGAGCAATCAGAAGAACACATAAATAAGGAAATTACTAGTAAATATAAGATTATATCATGGCAGTTTGGTCTACCTCTTTGGGCTCCATCCACTTCTCCAAACAACATAGTCTTCAAAGCCATACAAATGCATTGCAGTGTAATATCTGGTCTCTTACCTGGTGGTCTCTCTTTCTCCTTCACCTCTCCTGAGTGAGATTTTGCCAGAGAACATTCTGATTCAGGCCCTGTGAAAATACAAGTACTGAGTTCATTTGAGTCAGAACCTTGTACTCCAGAGGTAAAGGACCATGGTGCCTTCCCTGTCTACCCTGGTTGGTGGATGGAGTTTGTCAAATTCATACTGGTCTGTCAATGTGTGCTTAACAATTAGCAAAGAACAACAAACCCACTTCTCTGTCTTTAACTAATGTGAAATACCTTATTCCTGGTAGTTACTACACTTTGGCTTTTGACTTTTCCCTGCACTTACATGTATTTCTAAGTTCAAGGGTTAGGGTGTTCCATGGATTAGTCCCCTAGCCATTTACTTTCAGACACCTGAGTTTAAAATGTTGCTAAAATTACAAGGGATAATGACTGTGATGTTGTCTCATCCTAATTCCCATCAGTGCACATGATAATACTAGCATTCAGTTTAATACAGTTGTCTGTTTAGGCTCAAGAGATTCCTCTCCCTGGATTAGCAGTGATCCAGTGAATCAGAACTGAGATGTATTTACAGAATTGCATAGTGAGGTCTCCACAGCACTTGCCTAGGCCAGGGGTCTGCAGCCTGCAACATGTGGATCCGGGCCACTCTGCCACCAGGAGACCCTGTGGGTGGCCCACTCCTGACTCCAAGCCTGCTCCCACTGGGGAACCCTGCGGGGGCCTGATCCTGGTTCCAGGCTCCTCCTGCCAGGAGACCCTGCAGCTCCCTTCACTCTCAACCAGGAGGCTATATCCATTGCAGCTTTCAAAGCACTTGTTTATTGAGGGAATTTTTAAAAATGGTTCTTCTTATCTTCTGGATTGCTGATCTCTGGTCCAGGCTAAAACTTACTCCAGCAAGTGCTCTTAGCCCCTTATTTTGCAGAAGGCTCCATTCTCTCATAAACTTTTTTTTAAAAGAATTATCACGAAATAGTTGCAAAAATCCCAATAAAAAATTCCACTATTTCTTTTTTTAGTTGATCAAAACCATTCTTACACTGTAAAATATGCACTTGAAAGGTAAACTTGTTGTTTCCTAAAATAATCCTTCTGACTACATAAACACACAGCTGCCAGGCACTCATTTCAGTGTTGTTCACAATAACTGCACTCTTATATAAAATAGCACTTATGGCGAGTCCATCAAAATAAAGAGTGCTTATTTAAACTTGGAATCAGGAAGACTTGCAGTGAAGAAGTGCTTCTGCAGCACTGTTAAAACGTTAAATCTGAATTCTGTGGATTAGCTTGTCGGTCCTTTAAGAGCACTCTGTAATTTTCTTCATAAACCAAATCAAAATGTGATCTTGATTCCTTGTCAGGAACTCATGTGTTATGTCAAATTAACATAAAGTACTGAGAATAAATGATCAATTTGTCACAGCAATGAGGGGAAGAAGTTCAGAAAGGGTTAAACTTAAACAGAAAGGACATTGGGGTGTAAAATAACCAACAATAAGATAAATAACAGGTACATGTCAAGAAACTTCAAAATTAATATCAGGTATAGTTGCTTGTGAGCCATAGACACTTAACCATTCACCTCAATCTGCCAGCTTCATTCTGGGCAACATGCTCTGATTCAAACTGATAGCAATATCTGAGCCAAATAAGTGAATATTTTTACTAAATGTTGTCTGTCACATCATGTTATTCTGTTCTGGATTTGTCACCATATGCACCAATGTGACGTGGTACAATATAACATGATGCGTCATAAGTGACTTAACATAACATGACAGAAAAGCATTGTGGCCTTTTCAAAATAAACACCTGCTTTTAGCAGTTACTGAGCTTGCTGAAAGCAGTTACATAAGATTTGTGGCTCAGGTACCAAGAGAATATATTGTGGTTTGCTATCTGTACGTCTCATATATATTCCATAATGCACTCCTTATTTTTCTTTTTTACATCACGGAACATCTCTCCTCTATATTTTTTTCCCCCCAGAGGAAATAGCTTGTGTATAAAAAATTCTACTCAAAAATACAAATGGAGACACACAGGGAAACAGCTAGTATAATAGAATGAAAATATGTGCAGGGATGACAGCAAATAATGCAGCTATCCATTAGTAGTAATAAACCAACAAACAAACAAACAGAGATTTAAAGGAAAAAAAATAACCTCTGAAATTGCACCTGAAATTTTATCACTGAAAACTGGATATCAAAACATCTGTTTCAGCAAGAGAAAGAACAGATATATAAAGAAATACATAATGTAGGCATTTAACTATACATTTTGTATGTGCACATTTGCATTTTATAGATTTAAAAGCTTGAGTGAGCTTTTGGAGACTGCAGTCCAAATGCCTAACAAATAACTTGGTGTTAATCTAGTCTGAAAACAAAGGCATCAGCACCAATAAATAGCTCAGACATGTTAATCATTAAAAATCAACAGCATCTGATTTGTACTGAATTAAGTACTCTTCTTTAAAGTACCTTTTTCCACAATATTAAAAAATGTGTGTGCATGTGTATGAATTCATTAAAGAAGTCGGACTGGAAGCCCTAGAAAATACATTGTCCCACTCGTGACTTGGAGCATCTATGCCTAAAGGATGGAAAACTAGATCAGTCACCACACCAACTGAAGTCTTTGATCTGTATGATGAAATTGCCTATACACATAAATGGAGTAGTGGTGTGTGATGTGAACACCTAGCTACCAAACTTGTGCCAGATTAATAAAATAGGCTGTGTTCACACAGCCCTCTTATTTTGAAACAACAGAAGTTGTTTCGAAATAAGATTTAGGCTGTTTACACGACGCACTGTTGTTTCGAAACAACGGGAACTGTTGTTTCGAAACAAGTTAAACCCCATGCGGGGATGAAACAACATTGTTTTGAAACAACTGTTTCGAAACAACGCCGTGCGAACATGTTGTTTCGAAACAATGGTGACTTTTTTCGAAATAACTGTTGTCTGAACCAGCTATTTCGCTTTGAGCTTTTTTCCTTAATTTGAATTAACAAACTGTTAATTCGAATTAAGTTATTTTGAAATAAGGTGTTATTTTAATACAAGTTGTTTTGAAACAACTGTATCGAAATAACCCCCTGTGTGTGAACACAGCCATAGTAATAGTAATAATAATAATTAATAATAAATAAAGGCTTAGCTCTCATATAGCAAAAGAATATATACAGCCCTTAGATTGTCACCAACCTCGGTTGGGCTCACTTATTGATACTAGTAATATCTGCTAACCCCAAAAAGCTTCAGGGTGAATTTTCTTTGCTGTGATTCATTATGCCAGGTTTTACCAGTCTTATTACACACAGAAGTGATGGAGAACAAAATAGGCATGCTACTGACCTTTGACTCATAAGATCAGGAAAGGCAAAAAGAGATGGTTTTCATAAAAACCCATGCTTAGCTCACCATGCTCTCTTCAAAAGCAATCAAGTTGTTTTGGAGGCAGCAGAAAGACAGTATCTGTAGGTAGCAGCAAGCTGAGGGCATGTGCTGTGTTCTTTAAATATCTTAAAACTCTTTGAAGAATAACCTACAACTATCAGGACCTACAAACAAGATTTCTGTGCACAATATTTCCCCTTCCCTCCCTAGAGTGAGAACACTGCACTTGTGTATGATGTGATGTACTAATTAAACATTTAAAATGGGTATTTACAGATATGTATCTGTTCCTATAATCAGAGCGATGGAGGTGCAGTGGTTTGTCCACACAGAGTAGCTAAAGCATGGCAATATAAGAAAGGTAATTTTCAAATGAATGAGAATTAAGTGTTGCACTCATATATAGTGCACATATAGGCAAAGCAGCCATATAAAATTGTTAGTAAGATTTTTCAGTCGAGGCACAAACTCGGTTCATCTAACCATTTACTATGACAATTGGAAATAATGAGCAAACTGAAGACATTTGACTCACTGATCAAAATAGTAAGTACAAGTTTACAAGCATATTTAGAAAGGTATTAAGTGTAGGACTAAGTTCTGATGCACCCCTTTATGCCAACAAGGAATTTGGCCTATAGTGTCATATTCTTCTCTCACCCTCTTCAGTAGAGTTACTTCTGATTGTACCAATGTGAAAAGAGAATTACTCCCATATTGTATTGAAGCAATAATCCAAACTCCTGAATTCTGTTCCCAACTTTGCCACTCTGTCCTTGGGCAAGTGGTTTGATTGCTCTGTGCCTCAGTTTTCCAATCTATGCAATAGGAATGATAATTCTTTTCTTGCAGGTTCGTTGTGAGGTGTGATGAATTCATGTTTGTCAAATGGGTTGCCCTCCTCCAGTGAAAGACCGTATAGTGGATTTATATTGAATAGAAGATATATACAGGCCTGGTTCAAGCAATTCTGACGCCCTCTGCATAGACATTTATTTGGACTCCTGCAGCTGCAAGGCAATAGTTTCACTGCTCAGCAACCCTGGCTCACTTGCTGCAAACTACTCTGACACGTTAGCATGGGTCCTGGAGCGGGGTGGGGATTCAGTCCTGATAGGACTTAGGGGGCTGGACGGCAGCCCAGGAAATGCATCCAAAGCTCATGGGTGTGTTTCAGGTGTGGCCAGAGGCTTCTCTTAGACCAGAGGAAGGGGAACTTTCAGTGCGTCCCCGGCTAGTCAGGGCTGTGATAAATTACAAGACGTTCTGATTTCCCTAATGGCTTAAGGCAGCTATTTTTACCACAGAGCTTTGTCAGCTCACAGCAGCTGGAACTCCACACCCTGCAGCAGCGAGGCATGCACACTGAACGTCACACTAGCGTTACAAACGGTCCCTGGTAGGGCACCATTCCCCCCACCTGCACACACATCAAACCAGTGCCCCTTGTACTTTTACGCTGCCAGCTTGTCTGAGCCAGCCCTGGAGGTAACACAGGCAGAATTAATATTAATATACATAGTGCTGTGGTTCATAAACGTTGCATTCAGATAATCTGACGGTTGGGTTTTTTGTTTTGGTTGGTTTGTTGTTTATTAAAAACTAACTTATAAAATGGCATACATGTGATAGCACCACAGGCCAGATCCCACAGCCTTTCCAAATGAACACCTACTTTTGACCTTCAGTAGAAGTTAAACACTCAGAGGGATTGGGCAAAGCGGCTTTTAATTTATTTTAAAAACGGGGACATTGTCGACTGTTTTTTGTAGCAAGACCCTGAAGAGTTAGTTCCCTTGCTATGCCAGTCCAACAAGCTGGCAATTTATTTTAATGTAGTTATTTGCTTCTGCATTCATTCATTCTTTCATTCATTCATCCATCTATTCAGTCATTCATTCGGGCACTTGTTTATTCATCTCCATCCTTTTGCAGGAAGAGAACATAAGCCAGCAGTGGCATACGTCTCCACTGTCCTGATTTACACTGATGTCTCTGAATTTATATCAATAAATCTCTTTGACCCCCTTCAATCCAGCATTATCCCTCATTAAGGATAAGGGTTTAAAAAAGAGATTAAAACATCAGATTTTTTTTGAAAATATCAATTGTTGTGCCTTGATTAAAGTGCTGTGGATTTGTTATTCAATATCTTTAATATTTATGGCTCTCTGGGTTTTTATAACTCATTTTTACAAACCATCTATGACTTTTATGAGTATATCCCACTGGTTTCCCTGTCAGGATTGAACAAATACAGCCTTAAGGTATATTAGCAATGGGGAACTCAAGAAGAATCAGGTAATAACAACACTTAGCATTAATAGAAAGCTTTTAAATGTTCTGAGTACTCTGCAAGTCTATTAATCCTCTGTCAGGCAGGTATTATTATCCATATCTACAGATGGGAAGACTGAGGCAGAGAAATTAAGTGACTCACCTAAGGCAATGGAGGAAGCCAATGTTAGATCCAAGATTAGAACTCAAGATTGGTAGATTTTAGGCCTATGTTTATAGAGTAAAATTTAATAAGAAAATATATGCCCCAGTCGTCTCCATTAGTGTGTGGCATACTGCATTGGAAAAGAGAAGGTGTTACGCGAAGAACACAATGTACACTGAATCTGCAGCATCACTGTGCCCCAGGCAAGCACTGAGAGATGTGCTTCCTGATCTGGGGCTGGTGCTTTGCTGCCAAGGTGAGCGTGATCCAAGATGACAGAGGGCTAGCAAATGGATCATACATCGCTTTCATGTGTACAATCTGCTGCAAACAGCAGAACTAGTCCTTCCCTAAGTAAAGTTGCACATCTGACCTTGCTGGTTCTACAGGCCCTCAGCTCATTATCTTGTTAGGAAGGTGTTCTGCAAAGCTGCCCGCAGTGCATGTGTCCTTATGTGTGTTCCTTTTGTCCAGCAGTACTGCTGAATTTATGTGCCATGGTTGGTGACCAACATCATGATGCTATGACCCAGCACTAGTGGCCTCTCTACTAATTTGTAGTGGCTCTCACTGCACCATTAAGTCCAGCAATGGCTCACTCGGTACTCCTCACCAATACCCATCTCCCTGTATTGCAATGGACACTGTCTCCATTAGCAAGCGTATTGCTGCCAAGTGATCCAGTCCCCTACAGTCACAGTTTGCTCCTGGATTTTGCAGCCACTAGGCACATTTTCCAGTAGTTGAGAAAGCATAACACGAACAAATCGTTCATTTCTACCTTCTTCTGACAGACATCACTTCTGTTTGATGAGGGTCTGATAATTACAGATCATTCCTCTGCTGTTGAGATGTTTGGAACATGTCTTTTCCCTTTAGTACTTGACTCCATTGAGAGTGGAACAAGCAGAAGCAAGAAATGAGCAGCCCATTAAGTGTGCAGTGCAGAAGAGATAAAGAAGAACATACAACTTACACCTTCTAGTCACCAAGGAAGAATAATTTACCTGGAAACCATAACTCTGTTAGTACAGCCTGTGATTTGAACATGTGCAGTAGAAGGCAGGGAGATAGCTTTTGATAACCAGCTGCATTGCATTTGTTGTTGAATGCTACCCCTAAGCACTTCTCTCCTAGCACGCCTGGGTTTTGCCTTAGTATGTATGGCAGCCCTTGTGATTGTTTCTCTGGATACATTTCCACCACATCCCTTCACTACGACACATCAGACCATGGGACTTCAAGAGGAATAGGAGCAGCAGCCTTAAAGTGAGCCAAGTATGTGTTTCTTTGCATGCTCATGTGCATTCTTGGTGCTTTTTTGCACTCAAGGGGACAACAGAACTATGAGAGCTAAGTGGCAATGGTTGGAACCTCTCTATCACTCACTCTCTGTGCCAATATGCATCATTTATTTATGTTTAGGTAATTCTTACAAATGTGAGAATTCACACTGAAGAGCGCTGAAGCCAACAGGGATTACTGAAATGGGTAACAGTTGTAGGATCAAGTTTTCTGCCTTCCCATCTCTCTCAAATACATTAACTTAATGTTTCAGACAACTTACAACAGAAACATGTCACCAAATAGTAACCTTGGAAACCACTTGGCAATATAGTAGCTTCTTAACTCACTGCTATCAAAGGAAATAAAGGTATTTAACGAATAAATGCCATTAATGTGAACTCATTAACATGCTAGTTTCTCTTAAATGCTCCCCACACACTTCAGTTCCTCCCTTAGGTATAAAAGATGGGCATTTTTGTGTATAATTTAGAATTTCTCATGAATGCAAGCTATGCCTATAGGGAAGAGGAATTCTCTTCCTAATAATAATATATTTATTTGTAACAATGAGAGTCCTGTGGCACCTTATAAACTAACAGATTTCTTCAGGCAGATGCATCTGACGAAGTGGGTTGGAGCCCATGAAAGCTTATGCCCGAAGAAATCTGTTAGTCGATAAGGTGCCACAGGACTCTTGTTGTTTTTGCTGTACACAGACTAACATGGCTATCTCCTGGAGATATTTATTTGTACTATAGTATCCAGTCACTAGATGTCTCTTTGTGCTGTTTAAAATTCCAGGCACTGTGCAATTACTGGTCAATAAAGAAGAGGCAGCTGGAATTCAAGCAGTGTAGAAGTTTGTGGCTGTAATTGTAATTGTTTGCTTAATAAACACCTTCTGTTTAAGAACAGTTCTTATTCTATATATCATATAACTGGTCTGTATTTGTTTGCCTGTTTCTCTGTTCTCTTGTTAGATCAGAAACCCATCATCATTTCAAATATATATATATTCTCCTTCTTTAAGTGAATTTTGGTACCCCATTTGTGACTTACTAAGGTGTTGTAGCTATTTGGTTTGCTTTTAGGAATTCAGAAAATCCTTGCCTTTCAACAGGCCTGCATATAAATGTCTGAGGCCATTCTTTTCTGGTACTGTCTGGGTTTGTCACAAGGTTATCATTTGAATCTGGTGGCTAATAAGCTGAGAAAAGTCATGAGAATATAACAGGCAATTTGAGATTTTTCAATGCCTCCCTATGTTACAATTAATAAACATACCTGTAAATAAACACACCTTCAGGACCTCATTTTGTTTCAGGCAGGGTAGGAAAGAGAAAATGATGTTTGACAGAGACAGATACAGTTCAAAAATGTGGATCCAGCTTCAGATCCAGATTTCAATTACCACAAAAGTTATGGTGTGAGATGGACTTGGAGGTTCCAGTTTAGGCCCATCTCTAGTTAATATTTAATCCACTTATTTCTAAAGTGGGGGTTAAATGTGCATCTTAGGCAAGAACAGAAAAACAGATTCCTGTTTTTACAGTTTAATTTAGCTCAGTTTTGTAGAGGATCAGTAGAGGCAGAAAGAAAAACTTCATTACTTAGAGCACTCCCTTTAGACTACCCACTTCCATACTGACATTCTGTTGTCACCAGCCTGTTTGTGTATATCACAACTATAACTCTTACATTAAGGCTCACCAGCCTGGAGATCTTAACAGATGAGGGTTTGTGGGTTTTTTATTGCAAAGAGTGCATATTCATCAAGTTTTCAATCTGACTTGAATTTTAATATAGTAATCTTTGTGTAAAATGGCAAAATGATGTTGCTAAAACTAATTTGTTTAAGCATCCACAACCCACTAATCCATATTTTATAACTACATCTACATAAATATTAGTACTTATATGACCTCCATTACTGTAGTATCACAGTCTTAAATATATTTAATCTAATAACACCCCTGTGACATGTGCTGTTATATGCATTTTACAAATGGAAAATTGAGGCACATGGAGACTAAGCCTGATACAGGAAGAGTGTGGTAAGAATAAAAGACTGACCCTCAGACTCCAATGTCCCAGACTGGAACCCTAACCTCTGTGCCCAGAGAACAATCCAAGTGTGACATGAAACTTTGTGCAAAGGTAATAAAAATCAATGTATAATATACATTGTTTCATCTTAAACAATAGTCTATCTAACCAAAATTGCACCTCATAAAACTCATCAAATTAAGAGACGTATTTTTTTTAATTCTAAAATATGAACATTCTAAGTGCAGGCAACCAAAGGGAAAAATTGAGACGTGTATTTTTTTTCCAGTGGATTTGGAACATTAATGTTTGATCCTTCTTTAGGTTGTTGTATGCACTATCTTGTAAACCTCCCTAGTAAAACCATAACCATGTTAAAATGTAAGTAAATGTGATGTTTATGAGCAATCAATTCAGCTGAAAAAAGTGGGTGTGTCGTGGAATTGTTTGTCTCACTGAAGTGTGCCATGTTACGGAAACAGTTGGGAACCACTCCTCTAGACCATTCTTACGAGCTATACAGAATTTCAGTTTCATAAGTCTCCTTTAAAAATAACTTTAAAAGTCAGAGGTTCATCACAGTCACAGCTAGAAAACAGAAAACATTTCAGAGGAAAAGAGTCATGATGTTGTTAACATTTTAAACATGTTCTGACCAGATCTAGTTACATTTTGAAATTTAGGACTTCCTTTCTCATGGAAACATTAGGATCTTATATTCTCTTATTTACATTATTTTCACATGCCTGAAGAATTCTCAATAGATTTTTTTCTCCCAAAACACAGTAATCAGTTCAGTCAAATAATGGGACGGGGGGGGGTCAACTTCAAATCTATGTTTGAGAATACAAAGCTCAAATTTTATTTGCTCCTATTTGTGGGCCATAATAGTCAGTACATGTAAATACTTGGGTGTCTGCACTGTATTCATAAAATGTTTGCTCAAAACGAGAAATTTCCATGGGAAGTGCGTTATTTGTCCTTTGGTATTTTCTTATTTAAAAGTTTCACTGACCTTGTAATTTGAACATCCATTTCTGTGCTTGAATACCAATATTTAATATCATTGCTGGCCACTTCACAGTTAATCTGTAGACTGTTAAATGTTTACTCAGGATATATTTTCAAAAACAATATATTTACAAAACACAAGATTAGTTTTCAAAAAATCAGCTAAGCAAAACATCAAATTCACCAAATTTTGTACTAAATTAATGCTGTTCAACTAGCCCTAAAGGTAATATTTCATGTCATTTATCCCTGCTGTATCAGTAAAGTTACACAGGGCTGAATCTGACCATAAAACCTATTAGCCTCTGTTAGTATCTTCTTTGAATTATATTTATTTTTTCACAGAGCATCTTGTTTGCCTTGTGCACACTACAGCTGCATATTGAAGTAGCACAGAAAAGACTTTAGGGATTTCCCTATAATAATGCTGAAACCTGTTTCCTGGTTAGTATTCTGCAGCACCGTTCTATTTAGCCGACATTTCCCCTTTTCCAAGATTTCGATAGGCTACATTTATCAGCACGGAGCAGCAATCAACATGTATTTGCCCATGTATTCATATAACTCAAAGGTTTCTTTATCCACTGCCTCATTATTTGCTCTTCCTCCATTTGAAAACATTGCTCTTTTTGCCATCATCCAAGAAATCCTGTTTGTATGGATGTGTGCAAGTGTGCATGCATGCATGCATGTGCGTGTGTGCAATACAATGCAGTGTGGTATGAAAATTTTATTAGTATGACTGGAACATGTTTATTCTGGGAAAGCCAAAAGTGTGTTATTCTTGTTAGTCAAAACAGGATCTAGCTGAGCCTCTATTTCACACCATGATATATTTGGTTTATAGTTTTGAAGGGATAACAAAAAAATCCATCTAGACTATTTTTGTATCCTTCCACTTGTCAAGCCAGTTTGCCTTTGAAACATAAAATCCAACTCTACAGGCTTTAGAAAAAGAGAAAAAGTATATATAACAAATACAATTTAGAAATTTCTAAAGATGATATAAAAGAGCCACCTTGTCTACCAGCAGATAACAAATTTGGGGTTTGCTATTTTATGACCTATCTAAGGAAGAATTACAACCCTTGTGTCACAGATAAAGGAGGATTCTTATCTGTTTTTTTGGTTGTATAAAGCACCTGTTTCTAGGAATGAGGGTTTCAGAGCCACTGGACTTGACATCTGTTACTGGCCCACAATTGAATATTACCCCACCTGCACAGAACTAGTATAATTTTGAGACTCAATTCCATAGTTAGTGGGAAATTGGGAAACATTTTTTGTGATAAGTAGTTTAAAATATATATGTACAGAAACTTTTTGAAAATTGTTCAAAGATCTGGAAAGTCAGAAATAGTTTCAGTGGAAAGGTGGTAGTTGGTAGAGTACAGGGGATGCATTCATTGCAAATGCACTTTACCACATATTTACCACATGAATGATATCACCACATTTCTTGTATTATTATACTAACATGCATGTGCAAAACCCTCAAAACTGGAGGAAAAATCCTGACTCCATTGGAATTAATGCCACATGTCCTGTTGATTACAAAGGTGTAAGATTTTACTCGGGGTTTCTTCCATCATTGATCTGGGTATTGTTTTGCTCTAATAATAATGTCTTTTCAGAATGAAAGATGAAAAAGATCACTCTCTTGGAGCAGATTCTTCATAAAGTAAGTCAAATTTGTTTTATGTACCACAGCATTTCTCAGCTAGAGGATTGCAACCACCAACAACAATCATGAAAAGTAATCAAAGGGATTACAAGGCATTGAAAGCTGTATTACAATGTAAAAGTATAAAAAGTCTAGCTTTCCCATTCCCTTCCCTTTCAAGGTCAAGTATTCTATGTATGTCAACCTCTCAAAACATGCACACAAATCAATTATATAGACTTATTATTGTGATTATTGAAATATTATTTTACTCTTACTTTTGTAAAATAAATAAAAAGACTCATGAAAATATTTTATTTTTGGTACAAGGTCACCAGTCCGAAAGATATAGGAAAAACTGATTTAGTATTTCTATAAACTTGCAAACTGAATATCCATTTCTCTGTCTGAAGCAAGACTGCTAGCCATGCTGGACTTCCAATCATAAAACAGTGTGTTACGATAAGCATACTGTTCTTTTTTCAGATGTCTCCCATATATACTCTCAATGGTTTCAAAAACAGCTTTCATATTCTGATGTTCAGTCACATAATCACTTGTTAAAGGCCCCTAATTCAGCAACATATTTAAGCATGTGCTTAAGTTCATTAATTTCAATCATCAAGGCCTCAATCCTGCAAACTGACTTCACTCAGGAGAATCCCCACTGAAATCTGTAGGGGTCCATGTGGGTGCAGGGCCCTGCCCATCCAGAGTCAACTGTAGAACTGGGAACCTAGCCCCAAACCCATTAGAGTTAATGGCAAGACTCAGCGGACTCCAGTGGGCTTTGATCCAGGCCCTTGGGCACCAGGACAGAAAGCTGAATTCAAAGGCTGTGAGCCCTATGTAAATTTGAAGCGAGAAATGATTTGAAGGGAAGGCAAATAAGTTTTCATTTAACTCCCACCATAAGTAGTCTTGGATGGATTAGAATTTTATTCTTAAATGTCAACAAACTTAGATTTCACTGTAGACACACAAACTGATGAAAAAAATATTTATGCCAATAATATAATTGAAATTTACAGCTAGGCAAAGTAAAATAAATACTTCTTGAGAAATAGAGTATGATTTAAGAATATTTACTTTTTTGACATGTGACATTGAGCATTTGAGTTGTAACCGTTAAAGCTTTTGGAATCCTAACATTGACTGTCATTAATAATTATTGAAGATCAGATGCTACAGTGATGTGCTCACTAGAAGTGCACACATTAGATAGGATTGGTAGACAGATTAGATAAAAGATGAAGATTGAATTCAGGTTCTATTTTATTGCCAGGTTTTGAAAATTCTTCCATGGCAAACAGAGTTAAAAAGCCCTGGTAATATATTTGTCCTGTATTTGAATAAAGTAGATTAAGTACTGCTTTTCTTCAGGAATCCAGCATTATAGTTAAAACTTCATAATCTGATCCCCTGAGATTTTTCCAAATATAATTCTTATCCCATAGGCAATTTGAAATATAAACTCATTCAGAGTAAATCTGTCAGGAGGAAAATTTGAATGGGTTTCCCAATCAGATCCCAAAGGTATAGGCTGTGTCTGATTCCAACTGTGTCAAATACATGGTAATAGCAAAACTGCTGCTGCAAAACAGGATATTTAACATTGCAAGAGTTAGCAGTATCAAGGCATTCTGGTTTCCACAATGTAGCTAGCAAAGCTCAAACTCTGGACAATTCATCAGGGCCTTTAAGGAACTAGAGAAGTCATTAAGTTTGGCCTCTTATTAAATCTTCTGTGATGGCCTTTTAATATTTTGTGGGCTGTTTTCTAGATTATCTAAATTTTAGCTCAGTCATAACATATTTGTTTTAAACACATATGATTGCAGCATTGCAGTCTTGTGTGTGTGTGCATGCGCATGTGTGTATCTTTAGAGGTTTAAGGGATCATTTTATAACAGAATATGTACTTGTTAAAGATTCATATGATATTGCATATATTTTATATTTAAAGCTATAAAACAAAGAAACTTGCAGGCCACTATGGAAATTACAGCAGGCCTGTGTGAGGCAGCTATAGGGATAGGAATTTATAAACTGGCATAAGTTAGATTAATATACTTGTTTATGCTTTGTGTAGTGATGTAGAAATCCAGGGGCTATATTTTGGTCATGAACTTTGTCATAGGTCAGTCAAGAAACATCAAAACAAGAAGCAACATGCTAGTCTGGGCTCCAAATAATCGGTGCAAGTACACCACAAAACCCACAAAAACATCCAGAAATAATAAAAGGGAAGACAAATGAACATTCTGGAAGGATGACACACTTCGGTTATACACACAGACTTCCAGCCTCTAAAATAAACTTATACCAACAATTTGTGTGTGATGAAGCCAAATGTGGACTTAGAAGGAGGAGCCATGCTAAGTATGGTATAAAAAGAACAAATTATGTTGCCAGGATGCAATCATCAGCTACTTCTTCCTTAAGCTTCTTACAGTTTGTGTTTGCTCAAATCTTTGTACTCAGCACACATTTAAGGATTACTTATAGCTCTTAACTCTCTAGCACAAGCAAGCTCTCTGCCTCTCCACCCAAGAGTTGTGGAACTCGACATCAGTCTCAACCATCACCGTCAGGGAAGGGTGAGTCTATGAACCTATAACATACAGTATAAATATATATATATATATATGATATGTGCCTTGGAACAAGGCTGTAATTTTAATTGTTATCCATTTGAATATTCATTTTTAATCATTCATCTATCAGTTTATGTTATCTTAATAAAAAAAACTTTTAAAATTATATAATTTGTGCATCAATAAGCTTTCCTGTCATGTACCTTGAAGGTCCTTGTAAAAAACTCTCTGCAGCCCAATTCCAGGACAAGAACCTCACTATCTTCTGATCGGATCCACTGGCAAGCCTATAACCCTATTCAAATTACTAAACATCCAGAAATCAGGCTAAAGAGTGGTGAGCCAGCTAGGAAACTCAAGGATTGCATGACAGGAATTTTCTTTAGGAATTCTAGGTGTTTCCAGGCACCTGAGAGGTAAATTCATTCACCTGATGAAAAGTGTGTTAGAAAGCCAAAGGCTATGTTTCTATACAAGTTTGAAATTGCTTGGAGCTTGAAATGCCAGAAACTCAAGTTTAACCACCAAAGCTTCTTGGCAGGGTATCCAGAAGTGCTTCCTGTTGCTGGTTTCTGAACAACAATTTAACTTGCAAGAGGAAAAAAGTAGTTTAAAGAGATGCATGTGTTTTAAGGTTCTTGAAGTATAACAGGAATATTCTTTATATAGGAACTGAACTATAAACGAGTAATCACAACAGCATTGGGGACCACTAACACATACTTTGAGGTGGTGGGGGAATTAGTTGATTCATGCTTTGTTTAAATCGCCCCCCTCAAAAAAAGCAGCCACTAGAATTTCTGTTTAAACTGCCAAAACAGGTCACTAAGTATTTTGAGTTTAAGCTGAGAGAAAAAAGGCTGCTGAGTGTATTACTCCCCCAACCATCCTTGGCTGCACCCAGATTCATCTATCACCTGTTTGCTGCAGCTGTTTGGTAGGTCTTGACTGGCTAAAAACCTCTAGATCAGCTAACAGCCATTAAAGGAAGAGAAGAGAACTCACCTTCACCCTTTGGTTGTTTTTTTGGGAGGGGGGAGTTGTTTAAAGTAATTGAAGTACTTGCAATGGGCTAGTCCTTGTTTCTTCAGTATGAATGGGAAAGTTAAAGCTTCAAACCTTTTGTTTCTTTTGTTACTGAAGGGATGCCTTCAGAGATCTAAAGTCTTAAGATTTTAGAATTAAGAAATAGTTTATGACTATAGAGTTGGAAACTAGGCTAGACCATAGAGTTTATAGGTTTCAAAGCTTACATTTTAAATTCTGTATTGTGAATTTTTAGTAAGTTTTATTTTTGTTTGTGTGGGTTTTTTTAGTGTTAAGCTGAATGAAGTAATAGAGTCTGTAGGTATTGCCTGCAGTGCAGCTGTGGAAGACTTTGTAAGAAAATATATTAAGGAATACAAAGGAGGTTTGGTAAAGCTTAGGAATAGCGAATTTATCTGTAACCATAGCAATCCATGGGATTTTGTGAGCCAGATTTTTGATCTGGAGGTAGAGCAAAAGAAAAGAAAGGCTAAAAAGGTTAGACATCTTCTAACATTCCTGCAAACAGCTTGTAGTGTACTTGGGCAAAAACCGACTAAGAAAATGGATTTAAATAGAGTTAAAGGAGTCCAACACACTTTGGAGGAGAAAGAGAAGATTATCCAGAAAGTAACAAATCAGCTATGTGAAGTTTAAGGGGGCCAATTAATACTTGTTTAAAAAGGACAGGAGTTGGAGAAAAAGAAAAGTCAATGCCCTGTACAGGAAGCAGGCAAAAAAAAAATGTTGGCAGGAATGGGCAAGATCACTGGGTAACTATGATTCAGAGTATGGTGTGTTGTTAGATCTAATCAGTGAGTTGGAAAGTCTTTGCGAGATGTTAAAAAGAAAGACAAAATATAGCAAGCTGCAAAGATACCAGCTGTGAGCACCTTGAGAAAGACAGTAAGCAGAGGAGTACAAATGGTGACACAGATTAAGCGATAGGGGGCAAGTTAGAGGATGATGGAGCATTGGTTCTCATCCCCACTGGTAGAGTAGGACAGATGGAGGGAGATGAACTTGCAGGACCCACTACCAGGAATAGCGTGAGAGAGTTAGTTCAGCCTGACACAGTACCTCATAGGTTTGGATCCTGTGCGGTACCTCAGGAGCATGTTCTTTTCTCTTCAAATATGACTCAAAACCAGTAGTGCCAACCGGGGTCCAGATTACTTAGGTCTAGAATCCAAGGGGACTTCAGAGTCCAGTGAGTAAATTACTCCAGTTTGTTCTTGTCCAGGAGGCAAGCTGTGGCATATTACACTAGCTAGGCTTTGAGGCTTTAACTTTCCCATTCAGATGAACAAACGAGGAGTCCTGTGGTACTTTTAAAGACTAATGAATTTATTTACCACATAAGCTTTGATGGGTATAATCCCACTTCATTAGATGCATGAAATGGAAATCACAGTGTGTTAGATGTGTGTGTGTGTATATATGTATATATATATATATATCCAGAGAAGGATGAGTAATAAGATCAATTTAAACAATTCCAGAGGGGTAGTCTGTTAGTCTATTTCAGCAAACCCAAAAAATTGGTTTGATTCAAACAGTCTGTTTTGGGCTTTTAGGAACAATATATGAGAAGTGGAGAACGTGAAAAGAGGGAAAATTGTCTTTTATAGTGAGTCCTTATTGAGACCTAATCTGATGGAGTCAAGTCTGTATATGAATTCCACCTCTGCAATTTCACAGTGAAGTCTGGTTTTGAAGTTTTTCATGTCCATTACAGAATGTCCAGGAAGACTGAAGTGCTCCCCTACTGGCTTTTTAATGTTACCATTCTTGATATCTGATCTGTGTCCATTTATTCCTTTCAAGGGGACTGTCCAATTTGGCCAATGCATAAGGCAGAGGGGAACTGTTGGAACACAATGGTATCTATCACATTGGTAGATGTGCAGGTGAATGAGCTCCTGATGGAGCAGATGATTTGGTTAGGTCCTACGATGGTGGTGTCTCTTGAATAGATATGAAGACAGAGTTGGCAAGGGGGTTTGTTGAGGCATAGGCACCTGGCTTTTGTTGTACGATGTGTAGTTGCTGGTATTTGCTTCAGGGTGGGATCCTGAAAGCGATGAATGCATGGAACACTGGGGCCAGGCCCTCAAATAGAGACATGGGCATAGGTTCAAGCCAACTGAAAAGTGAAGAAAGGGTTTGTTAGCACAACAGCAATCTGTGTCTGAGTAATAATGAGTTCGGTATGAATCCGAGACTACTTATTTCCTTGACTCTTGGAAGAGACACACCCCCAACAGCAGGCAAAACTCATGCTTTGGTTAGCTCATCTCAGGATATGTCTACACTGCTTTTTAAAAACTCCAGCAGTGAGTCTCAATGACCAGGCCTGTAGACTTAGGCCTGCATGGTTTGTGTTTATGGCACTACGAACTGCTATGTTAACATATGACCTATGACTGCAACTCAGACTCTGATGCCTGGGGAGCAGGATGCGTTTTGGAGCCTGAGGTCCAGCCTAGGCCAATATCTACACTGCAGTTTTTAGCACCACTGCACAAGCCCTGATCTGTAGACCTGGACTCTGAGACTTGCTGCCCCAGATTATGAAACCCAGTGCAGAAATACCCTGAAGATTTTCCTTCTCCCACCAGGAGCCCTTAAAGATCACTCAGGTTTATGATAATATGCTAAATACACTCTACGCTGCTTTCTTAAATATAGCACACCCTGCCTACTTTGGAAGAAAGTAAATAGCTAGTGTCTATTCCTGCCCCTGTTATAGCCAATAGCAAAACTCTCATTGACTTCAGTGAGATCAGAGCCAGTCCTTCTATTCCAATAAGTCACATAAATATTATTTTGTCCCCTTTGATCAAAGTGACTAGTTAAAAATTCAGGTCGTTCCAATTAGAAGCAGAAATTGGTGATATTTATTGGATGCAGATATGTTTATTGACAAAGAATGTACAAAGTCCTGTAACTCTGCACACAGCAGGAATCAAATAACAGAAAATAGTTTCTTTTGGTCATGGCACCAAGATCACTCCTTTCAGCCTGCAACCTTGCCCTTGGCCTCTCCCCATGTTCCTTCCAGCTTCAGCCACCATTCTAGCTGCACCTTCAGCTTTGTCTTTCATAGTCTGTCCATTCTGCCCTCATTCTCTCTCTCTTTCTCTCTCACATACCCAGCCACCCACCGGAAGAATAATCATCTGCAAAAATTCCTCATGGGTTAGCATTGTCCTTTTGTCTTAGGTAGGAACTTACGTTGCCAGTTCTTTTAGAATTCACATCTATCAGTGTCAATGATGTTTAAAGTCAACTCATTAGAAGGCTTCATCCAGCAAATAAAGTTATTATAGAACAAGCAGGAAGACATATGGGGCTTGATTTTGTCTAGTCTTTAGCTACATGTGCAGACAAGCAATAGGGGCAAGGAGCTCTGCACTACCCATATAAGGCAAAAAGAGATCACTTTCTTAACTGCCAAACTGGGGAGTGAGCGGTAGAGTCTAGGCAGCTCCGTGGCTCTACCTTCCTGCTCTGTACACCCTTCTTAGATACTTGCTTTCATTACTGTTAGCATTTATGCAATTCACGCTGTTACAGAGCAATACTCCTGCCCTATCTATGGCATATTACAGGGCAACTACACATGTATTTCGTCTCTGTGGGCCAGCAAAGGCACCCACATTGGGGTCCAGGCTCCTGAGGCATCAGCTCACGGAGTAGCCACCTAGAAGAAAAGTAGTCTGCATCCTTTAAAGAGATATTGCAGTTTTGCACTCCCTTGTCAACCAAGTCGCTTTGAGAGATAGATGCTCTGGGACCAATGGTTGTCAAACTTAGGATCGGGACACAGTACTGGGTCACAGAGCCTCCAACACTGGCAGAGCCATAGCGCCATTTTCTCCTGCCTGGAACGCGCCCCTTACCATTAGCAGTGCTTGAAACCGGCACCGCAAAAGCCACCCTTTAATAGAGCGGCTCTGTGGATCCGCTCCACACCACCCAGGGCTTTGCCTGGTTGGCCCCATCATAGTTACAGCTCTGAGCAGTGGGTCACAGCATCCTTTGCTGCCACTGCCAAAAGACTGGAGTGCATTGCTCAAAGATGTAATTGCTGGGTCACGGGCATAAATTAATTATTTCAACTGGGTCCCGAGGAAAAAACATTTGAAAACCACTGCTCTGGGACAAAACAATTCCATTCTGCCCCCCAGGCAGGGCTATTCCAAAAAGGCTCAGTCTCACCCAGGGATAGCACATGTTTCAATACCTACCATTCTTCAGTGGGAGTGCAAAGAAAATTCTTGTGTTACTGTATATGCCCGACCCAACTATGTGAAGACAGATAATTATAATGTTAGTGGACCTTGGAATGTCAGGACCTAAAATCCTATGGCTGCCTGCTTAAAATACATATGTTTTAAAAATTAAACTATTTCCCATATGAAATGTATCACTGTTGTTTGGTGCCAGCTCCTATCAGACCCATTTACATGAACAGGAAACTGAGTGAAATTCCATCAGAAAGGAGTTCACCTATTGTTCCAAAGGGTTTAGAATAAATGGCAAAGTAAAAAGCAATCATCAAACAGCTGAAAATGTCTGGAGATTTACTGCCACGCAACGTACAAAGAAGAGTAAACAAACATGGCTTCATTACACAGTTCGCTACACTCAGCAACTGATATGCAATCCCTATTTCCTGGTCATATATAGTATCTCATCAGTGACTTCAGCCCAGGAAAGCCAATAAAATGAGAATATGTTTTGCCAAGATGAGGTTTTAAGAGTTACAATTTTAAGCTTCCTACTAGGGGTAAGGTAAGACTTACAGATGATATACTGATGTAGAAATCTGTTTAGACAGTAAGGTTTTTTGGCTTCAGGCTGAAATCAGAAAGCTTGGTGTAAAGAAAGATTGTTAAAGGTTTTGCAGTACATAAAATAAATCCAACTTATATTTTCAGAGAACCCTCTGGCTGTATAAGAGATGATGACAGTGACAATGAAAAAAATTTGCTTATATCTACAATTCGCCATTATTTTCTCATTAACTCAAGTTTTAAAGGAAATCATATTAGTGCCTCCAGAGGATGAGCTATATAAACAAGAACTACAAATTTATCTGTGCGTTAAAATAAATGCTATGGTAACAGGTTCGATTGCTATGGATGCAATTTAAAATTCTAAAGGGTGTATTATCCTGAGATAATCACACCCTTGAGTCCTTGTACATATTATATCTCATATCGCTAATCCTGCAGGGCTATTGCTACCAAACAATATCGCTTCCACCTACCTCCAGATTGCCCTACTACAACTAAAAAGTATCGCATTCAATTTTAAATAAAACAGATCAGTTACATAATTGTATTTTGATCACTGTGAGCTGCCAGTTACTGTTAGAAGCTGACGTCTGGAAAACATATGAAGACAATGAATCTACCTCATTCGATGGCAAAACAAAGTTCAGCACACTCCATCAATATGAACACATTTTGAATAAATATTGCAATTCAACATGGGTCTTTGAAGTCAGATGTCATTTCTGTACCGGTGGTCACTATGTGGATTGAGTAAATATGGGTTCCTTTCTCTTTTTGTATCTAGCCAGCAGGCCAAAGATGGCTTAAACTAGTTTTAAGCTACCTTCTTCCCCTGATGCCCTCGAGCCTTTCACTTCCCAGTCTCGTCCATGATATGAAGTCCAGCAGCTGCAGGGGTGCTCTTAACTACATTAATTTCCCACAGTCCTCAAGTATCCAGGGATTGTGAGAGTGTAGAGTTGTCTCTGGCCAGTTCCTTTTCTTTTCCCCAGATCCTTTTTTTTCCAACTTCTTTTCCTACATGTCCCCTGTGACAGGGACAGCAGATGCACGAATCAGCAGGCTTTGTGCCTGTTGAGGACTTACCCACCCAAGAATACCCAGCAAAGGAGACACTGCACAGTTTCTGACCCTTTCCACCTCTGTCCATAAATAACAACAACAATCTAAGAAGTGGCCAGTTGAGGACAGTGTATTTCCCAATCAGGGATTGATTCAAGACTTTTAGCACCTCTTAGAAGATTCTCCACTTCAAGAGAGTTGAGGGAAATCATTATGGGCCAGGAGACACTTGCTACCTCAAGGGACTGGGAACCTAAAGTGTAGTTCATTGGTTATATAGAGGTTTTTACTCAAATGCAGCTCTCTCCCTAGAGTGCTTACAACAGCATTATTCTCCTTTATTATTCTCCCAGAACTGCTGGTTATTTTACTATATAAACTGCAATATGCAGGCATATTAGGGTGATTTATAGATGGAGACGGAGATGCCTCATTAAGAGAAAATGACCTTGTTTTGTGTGTTTAAGGCAGATCCCTAGGGCCTGTGAAGTCTCCTATAAGTCTACCCCTGTCAGCTGCTGTATGATTTTATCTACTGCTCCTGATATGAATAGAGTCCGAGCAAACCTTTACCTGTCAGGTTTGCTAGGTTATTTTTAGATATCAAAAGCTGAGGCCAGATGTTGACACGATACTTATTATTACCTCTCAGTGTGAGTGAAACAACTAGGTAAATGTTGACAGGAACACAATTGCCTGAATTGTGTGCCAGGTGGGGTGGCTATTTTTATGGTCATGTAAGGTTTGTGTGTATGCTGCAACTACATGCACTCAAAAGTACCACAGGCATGTTTACAGCAACCTTTTGAAGCTCTCTTTTGAAGTATAATCTGGTTCTGAAAAGTGACTGTACAAATCGAATTGTAGGTTTCTATTATGTGTATTTCCATCCCTGTACACTCAGATTAAATCTGCTCATGTATCATTAGAAATAAAGATTGTGAAATTTAGCTGACTGTTCTATTCCTGATGCCTGGCATTCTCGCTCTTTTAGAGCTTGCTCCAACCCTACTGAAGTTAGTATGAGTCATTCCATTGGATTCAATGGGAGCTAAATCTATTCCTTAGCAGTGCTAACATGAGTTCACACCAGCAAAACCTTATGTTAGTTGGTAAGTCAGGAGTCTTGACTCTCAAGACACATGCATGTAACAAAATTGTTGAGTTAGCATGTAGTACTGTATATTTGCTGTCACTTTTCCCAGTGCACTATACTGTTGCATTGAAGAATTGTTCTTTATTTTGTACAGATAAAAAATGGAATTCATTCAAATTCTTCTCAGATAAAATGTTTACCGAAGTCATATTTGTAACCCCCATGCAAAAATAAAATGGGAGCTTAAAAGAGATTTGTCACGATGCACACGACAGCTGTCCTCACATCTCTCATTTTGCCCATCTTCACATTTCATTGATCTATTGACTGAGTTTTGCAGGATAACGGATTTTGTTTTACATAGCAAGTACGTTTTGCTCTTTACAGCAAATTAAATAGTACTTGTAGGAAAAGTACATGAAATATTGATACCTATTCTGCCCATGAAAGAGCTGCTGTGTGGAGCAGAAAAAAAGCTACATGGTGTGATATTTATTATAGCAACCATTGTTTGGCTCTGTAAACAGTTCTGTAAGAGTTCCTGAACCTTCTTACTGCATGTATATATTTAGGTAGCTTTATTGATCTTATTTGCCACTTTTTTCTCTTTTAGTTCTTGAGTATGAAGCAGTTGGGTGGTGAAGTTCTTACATAGTATCAAATAACAGGTTCACTTCTTTGTGTCTACAAAATGTTCAAATCCTTGACTTTTATAAATCAGAAGGTGCCAGGCACCTGGACTCAGTCTTCCCCAGTTCATTTTGATCTCCCTTCACAGCCTTCATTGACTGAATTTTCAGTATTTGTTTAGGTCAGCTTTTCATTTCAACTGAGAGACTGAATATTTAATTTTCCTTATCACCATATAGTTCTCCACTTAGACTTATCCCATTAATATTGCAAAATCATGAAATTATTCCTTACTGTCTTGCAAACTTTTCAACTAAAGATTATTCACATCTCACCCTCACTGGTTAAGTTTGTAGATAGGACACAAAGCTGGCAAAAACAATGACTTTCCACATAGTGAGAAAAGGAAGGTGTTAGGAACAAGTTTCTGTTTTACTTTTAATTTCTTACTCGGAATATCTCTTCTCCACTTTTTCATTGCTTTTTCATAGTGAACAGAGGGCCAAGTCTAATCATATTCTAGATCTCAGGCTTTATCCTTCGGTTTGTATCAGCTTTATAGCATCATCAGTTCTTTTGCTTCCACTAATGTCCAACTGCAGACCAAAAACTATTTTTTCATCTATTGTACTCTGAGTCAGAAGACCTTTACACAGTTTAGTGAATAATTGGATAATGCTATAACAGGATCTCCTAAGCAGCTGATGATGACAGATTGTCCTAGAATTTCAAACCAGAAGAGGAGAAATGGGTCACCAGAACCTTCAAACATTCATACGGGCCAGCAGAGTGCTGCAAACCTCACTGAGACAAATTATATATGGGAACTAAGGAACAAATCAATTACCATCCTCAGTGAATTCAAATGAATTCTTTCATTTGTAATGCTTATGTCCCAACTTCCAGTTTTCTACTTCTGGTTTTGAGCAGTTTTGAAGAAGTCCTTTTAACCTTGTAAGAAGTAGCATCCACATAAAATGCTGTTGCTAATGCATTATAAACTTGGATTAGCTTAATTAGAGACTTCACAACAAACTAAGGACATTTTAAGTGGTCAAAACAAGCTAATTATTATTTATCATATCATTGTTGCTGACATTCCACAGTTTTAGGTTTCTATAAGATGAAAGTTCAGGACAGTGCATGGGAGGGACGCAGATTAACCTAAAAAAATGTTTGGAGAACATTGCTTCAAAATGTCTACCAGTACTCTCCATATATAATAATTATTACATAAAAACCGTTAGTCTGGTTTGGAATGTTGCACTATTATATATTTGGTACAATTATTAATATGATGACATTGTAAACCAAAGTTCTGATGATTTTTTTTGTAATTCAGAAATGTTTGCAATTTTAGAATTCATAGTCATGCCCTCCACGGTCTTACAACCAGTTTGATTGTGTTTATCCATATACATTCAGTATGACCTGATCTTCCAAAACAGTGAGCTCTTTCAACTGCTGCTAAGGCATCATAATGCATCAACTTTCATTCATACATAGATACTGAAGTCAACAGGAATTGGGAGCATCCAGCGCTTTGAAGGATCAAGTCCATAAAATCCATATTTTTAGTCTCAGCATATATGGGCTTCATCCAGCAATTTCCACTGCTTGGGCAAACCCCATTGAATTTTACAGGGGATGTTTATGGAGACAGGTAATATAAATATCTTATGTAATGATTTTTTTTTCTGTACAAGGATGTCTGGCATCTTATTCTGTTAAACTGTTACATATTCTCTTTTCTTTGTATGTTGTTTATTTTTTCTTTACAGCCATCTTTCCCACTTTTTAAATTCCCATGTTCTATTTTTCATATTCTACGTTTTTCATTTCTTCTGGTTCCTTACATTATCTGTTCCCCTCATTTCTTTAAAAAAGGTGCCCACACATGTCCATTCACATTCCATAGGGAAGGATTTAAATTATTGTAAGGGAGGTTTAGGTTGGATATTAGAAAAAAAATTCCTAACTGTCAGGTTGGATTCTTTTAGAATAAAATGAACAAGTAGTCTGGTGGCATTTTTAAAGACTAAAAAAGTTATTTATCATATGAGCTTTTATGGAAGAAAATCTCACTTTGTCAAATGCTTGAAAAGTTGAAATAAGTTGCCTAGGCAGGTTGTGGAATCTCCATCATTATAAGTTTTTAAGAGCAGGTTAGACAAGCACCTATCAGGGATGGCTTACAAATGTACTTGGTCCAGCCATGAGTGCAAGAGGACTGGACTTGATGACCTCTCATGGTCCCATCTGGTTTCTATGATTCTACAATTGGTGTCCTAGCAATTACTGTCCTGATTTATGCTGACGTGCCAGCTCTTTTAAAGTCACAAGGTATGATTTTTATTAGATACCTGATTTCTTTAAAAGATTATCTATTAATGCAGTCGGACAAACTTTCAACTCTTCTGTGTACTGGTGCATTGACTTTTGTCCTCCCTGAGATTCCTGTGGTGTTACCATATATACTCCTTCCAGTGTTGTCTCTCAGAAGGACCATGCTGATTATCTAGTCTGTCCTCTGGCACATTGTAGGCTGCAGAACCTCATCCACTCAATCCTGTTAAAGGCCAGGAACTTTTGAAAACAAAACAAAATGAAAAAGAAGAGGAATTTATGCATTTATCTCCAGCTACAAATGGCTGACAGAGTACAGCTGCACCCCTGTTAAGCATGCATTTCAGTTCTACTATTGATTTTTGTCAAAGCAAAGATTATTAAGCCTCTTTTAAGAGTTCATACCTTTAAAATAATTCCTCTGGATGGAAGACTCTGTCTTAAATGAGGGACTCAAGTTGAAATTCAGCATGATAAACTTTCAGCTCTGTAGTGATTTGGCTCTGGCCTTTTTCCATCTTGAATTTCCTATGAAAATTCCTGTGAATTTTGTCTTATTGCATCATTGCTTAGTGATGATGAAACCTTCCATAGAAAATGAAAGTTCATGCATCTGATTCCTGTTGAAAAGACTCATGAATAACTACACATCAGATTACTGGACAAAAAGAGCTATTCCTTCACACTATTCCAGAAATTGGATTTTAACTTCTTTCGTATCATGTGATTGCTTAGGTCTGGATTATTCCAAGTCCTTACAGAAAGATTAAATGGACAGTCACAAGGATACATTCTCCCATTCCTAGGCAATAGCAAGGCACAATTGCAGTTTCCACTGTGTACTCAAGGGCTATGTCTACACTAGCCAATTAGTCCAGATCTACACTAGGCTTTGCCTAGTTCAAACTCAGAGGCTAATTCCACACGATGCTTTTAAATTGACACAACGTGTGGATGTAGCCAGAAATTTCTTAGTTCGGACTAAACAAAGCGTTGTCCGAACTAATAAGTTCAAGTGGTTAGTCTGGACTAAGCATTTAGTTCAAACTTTATGTTTGAACTAGCATGATGTAAACACAGACTAATGGCTTAGTTCAAACTAGCAGCACTTACTAGTTCAAACTAAAAAGTTAGTTCAAACCAGCTGTGCCTTTTAGTTTGAACTAACTTTTTAGTTCAAACTAGTAAGCATCACTAGTTCGAACTAAAAAGCCGTGGTTAGTTTGAATTGGCCTCAGGTTACTTTGAACTAACTGAGAACTGCTTAGGTCAGACTAAGGAAGTCCGAACTAAGCTTTGTGATGTAGACATAGCCAAGGATACCCATAAAGCCCAGGCTCTCCCAGAAGAGCTGCAATTTCATAACACCCTGCAAGAAAATTATGGTGGGGCAGAGAAGACAGTTAGTTCTCCACGTGTATTTCATCTGTTTTAAAGTTCTTTTTTTCTGATATTCCCAATGTTTGAACTTTTGTGCCTTTGAATTTTGTGACTTGTCCAATATATTTTATCACAGAACTAATTCTGAGCTTCATTTACTGCGCAAGCATAAACATTCGCTATTCCACAAAACTAGCTTTGCAGCCCACCCCAGTGTATCTGCAGATGAAAATATTATATCTTCTAAGCCTCTGCTTGTCATTGTGATCCCAGGAGCATGAATTAAATATCTGTTTATTATGTTTGTACATTTCACATGCGAGAAGTGATTTTCTTTTTTTTTATTATGGTTGTGGTACAGCATTCTCCACTGTAGAAAAGTCTCTAACAAGTGATCACGTTCAGTAAAATTTGAAAACTATTCTTCTGAATGATAAATCTTACTTCATATAGTCAATATGTGATATGTAAGTGTTTGATATCACACTACATAGGTCGGGGTGAATACAACCCATTTGTTACTCCAGTATTTGAATCATGCTAGATGCTATATATGTTGATCAGAAGTAAGCACATTTTGGGGATAAGTCATAATTAAATCTGATCAAAAATTTTCTGAAGAAACTTTTTTCAACAGAAAATTGGGTTTTCAACTGAATGAAAACTATAACAAAGGATGTGCTCACCCTCAATTTTTGTTCTTGTGGTTACTGGAAAATTAAAAACCTGAAAACCAGTCATTGTCACTGGACCAGCTAAGTTTGCAGGCCAGCAGGCAGCCAGTACGTCTGCAAGTAGGCCAGCCAGATGTACAGAAAAGTTTCATGCAGTGGAGCAGCTGCATGCTAGCTGTTTGTGGGGCAGGATGAAGAGCAGGAGATTTGGGCTGGGTGGGGAAGCTGCAGTGTCAGTTAACGAAAGCCAGTTCTGCCTCAGAAAAATTCCAAAACCGGGCGAAAGCACTGTAACTTTGTCTCAAAGCAATTCTTTTCAATGTGCCATGTCAGTGGCAGGCACTATAATTAATAAGAAATCTGGTAGTTTTAAATATAAAGAACAAACAGCTTAAAAAATGAATCTTTGGATTTGAGCACTTATGCACTGGGAGAAAGTTTGGATCCAGGACTGAACTATACAACTTTCGACTATTTCTAATACAAAGACTTTCAGAAACATGTTATTATTCTTAAAAATGGGCATTACTGGGACAACGGAACTTTATTCATGTTAAATACTCTAAGGCTTACCAAGGAAATATTAATGCAACCCTGATTATATCTACATCTCTGAGATCTGTTAGGTTGTTTTTTTTATATTTGTATTTCACTTGTCACTTTTCCAAACAGAAAACTATTTGAAAGACAAAATGAAGAAGTCAAGAGAGGTTACTGGTATACTCTGGAATGAATTATATGGGTTTGATTCTCATACACACCCGTTTCACACTGGGGTAACCCCACTAACATTAGATGACTCACTCCTTATTTACATTGCTATTCCAGCCAAAACTATGTCCAATAAAAGAGCACTTGCCTCTGCTCCTGCTGCTGCTTTCCGTGATCTGATCCACTACCCTTGGTGTCTTTCTCCATAGCCCAACTCAAGAAAAGCAAGCTGTCTGTTGATTCTCATTCATTACCAGCTTGAAAACAATCATTCTGGAAGCATGCTATAACAAAACAGAGATCCTTCTTGCTGCTTTTCTGAAACGCATCTAATTACAAAATGCACAGGAAAACAAGCATGAGCTGTTTTATACATGCAAACTGCAAATATGTCAAGAAGTAACATGTTTGCTTCATACTGAGCATAATGGTACATTTGCTCATTTCACTGCAACCTGATTGTGCAATTACTGGAACATGATGTATAAGCAAAAAGAAGGAATCAAATGGCAAGGCAGGGAGTGGAAGTGAAGGTAATGACTTAAACACTAAGAGACTACATACTAAACCCAAGGGAGCATGCTGCAGTCTTGTAGAAGGAGAAAAAAAAATAAAAGGAAATAGAGGTCAAGTTTTCTGAACTTAAAAGAGAAATAGCTGTAGCTTGGGCAATCGCGACAGAACCATGAATAATGCCAGAGGGGGAGGAAAAGGAAAGTGACATACATCGGATGGAGCACAAAAGTCATCTTAAAAGTAAAGGAATTCCTTCATTATCTTCAGTAAAAAAAAAAAAAAAAAAAGCTTAATAAATTCAGTCATCCCAAGCATCCACTGGGAGGTAGCATGGGTTGGGCAATGGCCAGGAAACTATGTTCAATCCACAAGTTAGCCAGTGTCCTGCTCTGCGACCTGAATATATCACTTGCCCTCTGTTTCCCTTCCAATCCATTGTTCGACTTGTGTATTTACTTGGTAAACTCTTCACATTATGACTGTCTTTCACTGGGTATGTCTACACTACAGGGCTCAGTTAAGCCTACCAGATAAGGTCTACTTAAAGTTGACTTTATTAAGTCAACTTAGTGAGGCCCCATTTAAGTCAACTTTATAAAGGTGAATTAAGCCAGGGGATCCACTGAAAGCTGACTTAATAAAGTCAACTTTAAATGGGTCCCCTGGCTTATGTCAGCTGTATAAAGTCGACTTAAAAGGCTCTACTGCACTAAGTTGACTTTATTAAGTCGACTTTAATGGGCACATTGCATTAAGTAGACTTAATAAAGTCGATTTAACCAGGGCTGGCCCAAGGCTTTTTGGTGCCCTATGCACCTCTGATTTTGGCGCCCCACCTGCCCATGGTGGGCTGGGTAGAGTGGTGAACCGGCTGGTGTGGCAGGCCATGTGGGGGGTGGCTGGTGTGGCAAGCTGCTTTGGATGAGCAGCACGCCGGGCCAGCCTGAAGCCAGCCAAGCACCAAGCCGGCAAAGGGGCTCCTGCTCCTCTTCCTTCCACCCACTCTTCCTAGCCCCCCCCCCAAGTCTGTCACTAGACAACCCCCCCAGCACTTACTTTTTCTTCAGTGGAGAGCAAATCCAGCCAACAAAGCTTCTCACCTTGCTGCACACTGGGCTACGTGCCTGTGCACAACAGGGTGGTGCCCCCTAGCATATGGCACCCTAGGCGACCACCAGGTCACCTCTATGGTAGGACTGGCCCTGGACTTAACCCTTAAAGTCGACTTTAAAGGCAGGAGTTATTAAGTCAACTTAATGAACTCCGAATATGACCAGGGAGTTTCTTAAGTTGACTTAAGCCCCTAGTGCAGACATACCCACTTTGTGCTTGTACAACACAAATCTTGGTTGGGACTTGCAGAAGCTTTTGTAATGTCAGGTGCTGTGATTTTGTCATCCTTGAATGAGATCTGTTTGCACTACTAGTTGTGAAAAAAAAAAAACAATTACCAATGTATCCTCTTTGGAGACTATGGTACTGCTCACAAACCAGTCATGAATTCCAGGAAATATTTGTAGGCTTCACCAAATGATTTACATCCTGTTTTGCAAAACACCATCTTTGAGTAGTTGGTATTTTCACTAGTTATTATTCGTTTTATGTCTAAGTCAGATCACATTTTTTCTGTTCTTGAACTGGGTAACTGAACATTTTTAAACAAGAAAGTAATGAATGGAATTTTTGGCTGAATAACCAGTCATACTAATCTTCTTAACAGCATGGTTTTAGTAAATGTTTTATGGATACCTACCCTGGACCTGATTACTCAAGAGTAACATATGTCACACCATGATTCACAGAAACCTGAACTCAGTCTTTCACTCATGGAAACCTTCCCAGATCTATTTTTTAACCATCCATCTAGTTCTAATTGACATTTAGCACAGTTTGTTATATTGCCCGTTTTGGGACAGTAGGAAGAAGAGTTTGAAATAATCACCTACTTTGTCTTTTTCTGCACAAAAGCATTCAGATGAAGAAACAAATAAGTAAAATTTTCTACATTTTAACTCAGTTTTTGTTAACTGGTTGAGCGTAGTGGGATGGGGGAGTGATTAGGAAGAGATTAATGGCTGAAATGGGAAAAATTGATACAGACTTTCATATGAACATAGTTTGAGGATCCATAAGAAATACCAGCCCTAAGATTAATGAGGTCATCTGTATAGAAGTCCAGCTTTTCCAGGAGGTTTCCAGAGTTCCCTTCCTATCTGGCAGCATGACTGTGTCACTGGCAGTTGCAGTTTTGCCACTGGCTCATTACTAAACCTGTATATCAATTCCATTGAACTTAGGGAGGAGACCTGAATCAAAATCATTGCTGCAATAGCATGATTTTTAAAGATGATGGTCTTGATAGGCTTGGAGAGCAGACTACAGCTAGAATCCACCAAACCATCATTCTTCAAGTGCAATTTAGAAGGCATAACAAGCTTGTGTGAGAACACTGGCAAGATAAAGGAAGAAGACTAAGAAACCTGAACCATGGTGGGAAGATGAGTATGACAACAGGATGATCAACATTGATGCCAGCTAAGTGCTCTCCTAGGTCAATTCAACTGTTCCAACATGTTAAGAACCCTATGTAAGCTTCTGTAATTATTTTCTTCTGTATTGAAGGAGAAAATCATATTACTTCACTTGTCAGAATGTGAGCTACCTATATATAGATTAAAAAAAAAAAAGATAGTGAATGCTTCATTCCCTACCTCCCACACAGAAAATTTCTTCAACAGTTCATTTTATGAAAGTTTGGAGGACAAAATCAGTAATTGCACATCCTCGTAACCTTGTGTGTGTGTGTGTGTTTTTGTGTGCATTCATACACATGTGTGTTATTTTAGGTAAAATTAAACCAGAAAAATATAAAAGATAAAAATCTAGCCAAGTAATTTTGTAAAGCATCATATCCTGTTGTTCTTCAAATTTGGTGTGGATAATTCTACTGTAGATGGCAAAGTTTTCTGATGATATCAAGTGTTAATATTTATTATTAAATCTTTATAAATTATGTTCTCAGTTATTAATTATGCTCCATTTCCTCATACAGTAGTTCAGGAGGTGATGAAGCACTGTTCTGAAAATTTCAGAAAGAAATGTCAAGAAATAGAGAAGAAATAAATGGTAATAAGAGGCAAGGAATATTCTCTGTCTACACACAGTACTGTGTATATAGATAGATATATATAGATATATATATATACACACACACACACACACACAAACTTTCAACCTCATTTGTTCATTTTACTGACATATGAATTACCAAGGGCATGATCACAATGCTTTGTCACTCAATATTATTCAGAAAAAATATATAATTGCTCATTAAACACAGTTAATGATGGCTTTCTTAAATATATTAAGGTAAAGCCAAAAGCTATTAGTGTATTAAGGATCAATTCCAAGCAAATTGCTGGTGTTATAATCGCCAAAATGAATTGGAAAAGAGTTTTCATCCCTTTGAGAAAAAAGGTGTTACAGTATTTGGTCCTATTAACATTTACCTAGCAGATAGCTCTTATGGAAAGGTAGCCATGCAATATTAATTATTACCAATTTCTGCATCAATCAAAATAAGATCAAGCTCCACTAGGCTTACTATCAAGCAATAGCCTCATAAAATTAGTTACTGGTACTTATATTTAAGAATCAATATGTTAGTGGATGCTGCAGCAAAGTAGTTAATTAGAGTAGATAATTATTTGGAGGAAATTACTGACATAACTTTGTTGCTTGTCAGAGGAGCTCTGTTACGGACTCAGTCATTGATGTGTGACTGGTATTTTTCCAATGACATGTTGACTAGGAAACCACAACAGAACTTCTGTAAGATGACCATAACTGGATTATTTCCCCCCAAAACTATACACTTTAATTCAAACGCAAGTCTTGGGGCTGATGTAGAAATTACTGGTGGAGTTTCTATGGCCTGTGTTATACAGCAAAATCAGACTAGATGATCAGAATGATTTTGTATGATCTCAAAAATCTATCAGTCTATGAACACAATACCATTTTTCTATAACTGTTAAGAAAAATACATGAGGAGCTAGTCTTTTCTGAGCAAATTCCTTTCTTCTTAATAAAATAGGATTAAAAATATAAGCCAAAATCTTCAAAAATGAGTGTGTAAAGTTGGGTTTCTAAATCCATAGGTAGATTCTTATGGTCTGATTGGAATCATTGGGAAGTGTCGGGTCATTAAGTCAATGGCATGTGCTCTAAAAATCAGGCATGTAGTTAGGTGTTTACGTGAATTTATTTTAAGCCTCCTACTTTGAAAATCTTGATCAAATTCAGTATGAAGGATGGAGGATAGAAATTCCATTATGTGAAAGATTTAAAATCTTTGTTCCAAACTGGAATGAAACCACAATATTTCAAAATTCTCCACAAAGGAAAATTCATTGGGGAAAAAATTGTTTTCGATGATTTAAACTGTTTGGCTTTTATTTTGACTTTTTGATTTTGACCTTATTATTTTATATTATATGATGATATGTAATATAATACATTTTGTTAAAAAACTCAAAAGGAAGTAATTTCAAAACAAAACTGAAGTTTTCATTCAAAAAATGTTGATTGGTAATGTTTTTATATTTTTGAAACTTTTTCCCTGGTTTTAACTCCTAAAGAAAATTTTGGCAAAAATCTACATGACTCGACAGGGTGTTTTATTTTTGACAAAACTGTATTGTTCAATGGAAAATGGTTCTGTCAGAAGTTTTCTGACCAATTCTAATAGAGGAATTAAAGTCCTCCTAGTCAGTACAAGGGGAATTATCAGTGTAACAGGATAGATTTTTTCTTTCTAAAGAGCAAGAAGAGAGAAGAGGAAGGCGAGAAGAGAGAAGATGGGGAAGGGTGGGCAAAACAAGGAGGAAGAGGTCATATCTTTACTGTGGGGAATACACAGTTGGATTAATGCATATGCAGATCAGACACACACATTTGGAGGAAGGGGGAACCCTCAGAGGTGGTGTGACGCTGTACACCAAGTTGCAACGCAACGCAACTCACTCAAATCGGATCCAGCCATTCCTTCATCATCATGGAGTGGTGACAAGGCCAAACCTGGGCAGCGCTGCAATCCCGTATTCATAGAGGGGCCAGTGATGGTTTAATCTCACCCTACAGGCCAACGTCTATAAAGTTTTCATTGCCATAAGTTTAGGGTGGTCACTCAGGTGATGAGAGAGGGAAGCATAAATATATACGTTAACAAATACTTTTTATTGCCCCCATCCACACTTTCATATAATTTGTTTCTGCCATATATGTGCCTTCTAAAACTATATTTTTCTGGCACTGTTCAGAGTTTGACCTTAGACTGCGCCTTTCTCTGCTTTTCTCTGACTGAAATACATTAGTTGCTATGGAAACCATGGTGCCATTGACACGGTGGGCTTCGTGATGTCCACTTGAGCAGCAGAAAGACGTTTAATTAAATGGTTTCTCATGTATGCCATCCTGAGTGGAATACAGGCATTTATGCCATGTTATTCATGACCACACACATACAGTCTATAACAGGGCTGGTCCAAAATATGTTCCTCCAGTCTAACTGTGGCTATCAAGAGCAACATCAATTTGCACATGGAAATGGCCAAATTAACCCTATCGCTACAAACAGCAGCTCCTCAACTGCCTCACAGAACTGTCCCAGAAGATATCAAGCAACAATGCTGGTGAGCCAGCTGTTGTTCTTTACTTATTGCAACTGCTCACCAGTTCCTCTGCTGCCCTCCTGCTGCAGTGTTGGGGAAAAAGAAAATACCTTTGGCTGCTTCACTGTTCCAAAAGGGATAGCCGTGTTAGTCTAGTCCAGTAAAAAAACAACAAGGAGTTGTGTGACACTTTAAGACTAACAGATTTATTTTTTGCATGAGCTTTCGTGGAAGAAGATCCCACTTAAGTGCAAAAAACGCATCTGTTAGTCTTAAAGTGCCACACAACTCCTTGTTGCTTCACTGTTCACATTCCTGCCGGGCTGTGTGTGCCAAGGGAAAACAGGATAGGAGCTTAGCTGACCCCACGAGGGCACTTAACAAAGGAGAGCTGTCTTCCCCAACACAGTCACCCAGCAGAATCAAAGAAAGAGGGATCAAGGGACAAGCTAATAAAAAATAATGCAGCCTCTGTGATTCTCTGTCCCAGACAGCTGGGAACAGCGAGAGTATAGCAATCTCTAAGCACTCTTCTTCCTCACATTGGAAAATACCCCTGTCCATTCCCACTGTGCCAGGATGTGAAGAAGGAGGTTTAGGAGCCAGCAACACCAGCATTGTGTTCACAGGTGAAATTCCCACTAGCATCTGTGAACCACAGAAGGTAGGGCAGGAGATCTGCTCCAGGGCACTGACTTGGGGCCCCTTAACGTTTTTGAAATAATATGTTTAGCCTTCTGGCTAAGAAGTGCAGACAGGACTGCTGTGTACACCTCACCCACTCAAACCAGGCTAAGAGTTGTCCAATGTACGCCTTTGGGGGTTTGGTGCATATTTATGAGCATCTTTAACTGCTTCTGCAATCTAAATATGAATTTAATCAACTGTATGAGTGGAAAGCACCTGCTCCTGTTCCCACTGACATCAATTAAAACACCCCTTGAAGTCAGTACGAGAAAGACCTGGCCTATAACAAGCATAAACTGGACAGTAGAACATCTCTCCTGAGAACAGGCTTAAAAACATTGCTGCTGAGTCCTCTTTTGCTTTGTAGCTAGCTCATCATATGATGTCTCTTAGAGGAGCACGGTTCATTGTCATGAATATCCTCTTGACATGCTTTTCCTAAGCAGGCATCTCATCAGTTAAAGTAACTCATTTCAGTTGCACATTTCCTGAACAGCATGCTTATTTCAGAGAACTGAGAGAAGGAACATTTATTTGGGAACATGAACATGCACTTCTAAAGCAAGAAGACTAAGATCTTCTAACTGCCCTGTCTAAGGCAATCCATCTCTTTAACATGTTTGCTCTTGAAACAAATCTGCAGATTGTTATTATTTGCCATTGGAGTTACAGCCATTTAAGGGGCTTACCAGGCAAAATTGTGATCTTGGCTCCACACATACATCTAAAGAGTATGCTGTTCCAATCCCAAAGGGCTAATCTGTTAATACTGCCATCCATCCCCTCACAGGAGTCAGATCTTTTGAACGTTTGGCTGAAATTCACCACCTACCATGTTCCCTACATACACACATAACTAGACTTTGCATGGGTGACACTTCTCTGTAAATCCTGCAACAAACTATGGACTAGAATAGCACCTGCTTCCCATTTGAACCCTCTAAAAGGAGATTTTCAGGTATTAATTCCACGTATGCATGGCCGCAGCTTCATTTCCTTTGTACAGATATATCACATGCTAGCACGGAGCCTTCTTTCCAGGAGCAAATTGGTAAAGCTTTCCTTCTTCATAGCCACTCTGCCCATTTACTTTGATTAGGGGTACCATAATCTGAGGATCTAGTGAGCCTCTTTTCACTGTCAGTTCATCAAGAGAGGTTGCTGGACCAAAGAGGGATTTTCTTAAACCAAACTTTGACATCAGGCTATATACAAGGAATGTGTGTTTGTGTGAATAAGGAGAAAGGACCTCAAGCTTGATTCCATAAACTCAAGTAACCAAACTTCAATTAACAGATGTTTAGATGTGCCACCCAGTATCCTGCAATAAATATATACATTTCTCTATCTCTACCCTTTTTAATTTTTTTTCTCTTTTTTTTCATTCTGGGTGAAAAAAAATTTGATCACCTAATTAAATTTCCTATAAAAATTCAAACACATGAAGAGAAGAATTAAGGAAGGGTACATTGGGTTACACAATTCTGGCATTTCCTTGCTTCTGAGTGTTTCACTTTACAACCTTTAATAATGTTCTTTTCACAGAGCTTTTTGAATGGATTATAGGTATTGATATAGATATATGCAATAAATTAATAAATCTTGGCAATCTGTCCCAAATGCTGTTATACCAGAGGGTTTTGCATAAATATGGTCTTTTATTCTCCCTGATATATGCAATAGGATGACTTTCTATTGACATAATCTTTACCAGATATTGGATGGGAAGAAAAGAAATCCCAGTTTAACAGCTAAAAAAAATGATCAAAATAATTAGGCAAAGTCTTCTGCACTTGCACTTCATCCTAACTACTAGCCTCTGACCTGAGCAGGAGGTTAGTGGAAAACTTCATATGTTCAATGACAGTATCTTTCATTTTCATCTTCCCTTTTCTCCCCATCCATCGCCTTCACCGGGCTACCCTTTATTTCTGTGCTATACATTGGGGTTTACTGCCCAAGCATATGATTTGTCCTCTTGCGGGCAGCGAGCCCCAACAGCTTCAAAATACCAAGGATTGGGCCTCTTGAGGATACCATAAGAATGCTAATTATGGGTGAAAATAAATTGAGTGCCATTTGTGTGCTGTTCATAAAGAGCTACACAGGGGGCCAGACTCTGTGCCCACAAAAGAAAGTAAGAGGGAGTAAGAAAGCATATGAAGCCATATGCTGATTACCTGGACCTTGGGTTAAGGGTATGTTGCATCGGCTCTTTCCTGCAGGTGGTAGAGAATGGACAGAGCCTTATCTCTACACACCAGCATGCCAGCCTATAGCCTTGAGCCAGTGCAGGGAGGTGGGCACCTGTTTGCAACTGGCAGAGCCCAACAGCAAATGACTACCCCTGTGAAACAAAGGAGGCAATTGGATAATCGGCAGTTCCTTTCCTGGGATGCCCATGGGCAGTACAGCAATGCATTGCTGTGACAGAGTCTAGCTCAAAATATAGGAAAAAAATTAAATATAACCCATCAAAAGAATAAACCATCTACAGGGGCAAAGTTTGAGAGTATCTGAGATGAGGAAGGAAAGAAAAAAATGTCCTACTAACCCTCCAAACTGGTGTTCTTCATTTACAAACCTAACAAGCTAAATAAGGTGCCACTAAAAATATTAAAAGCAGAGAGACTGGTAACATCACCCCAGTATCAAAGCTGTAATGTTTGGCATTGCAGCCCTTACACAACCCATTAGTTGCCATGCCCGGGGCTTAAACTGCGAACAGAGTCAGGGAACAACACGTCCCGCTAGCTCCTAGAACATGCCAAGCAATGAAGAATGGGAAGAAAAAACCTAGCAGCTAAGATAACGTTGGTGTGGGAATTTGTCATGGTGACACTGATGGTACTGAAAGTCTTATATTGTAATGATTGGTTTACAATAAAAATTACTTCGAATGCTAGGTCAGAAAATATATTCAGTCCATCAAATCACTGTCAACTGCAAATTAGGTTGACCATCCCTAGGCAATATGGAACATAATTGCCTTTGCCCACTGCTTGTTTTATTTTTACCTCTTCTGTTCAAGCCAAAGTCTTTGCTCAGTTATTTTGGTGCCATCTGAGGGAAAGTTCACTGACTCCAAGCATTGCTCACTATTTACACGTACTTAAATGGACATAATTTGGCCCTATATTTGCAAATTTTATAGTGGATATCTTCAGTTGGAATAAAGCTACTAAAACTAAATAAAATAATTATGAATAAATATCCTAACATATGAATTTGGTGGGAGTCTCTTTTGAAACCTTCATACTGCCAGGTGCAATGTTGTTGTTTGAACTTCAGTGTTAAGCAGGAGGAGTTTGAAGGGAGGGGGAATGTTCTGGTTTCCTTTCTAATCTTTGCAGCTTGCCATTAGCTTCAACATCTGTAACTGATGAGGAGAGAAAATACACACATCTAACTCTTTCCTCTTATTAAGGATTGCTCCTTTTTAACACCTGTAAAATGTAACAGGACACCTTGACTTTCCACAAAGCTGCATTACCTTTGTTTATAATGTTGCAATGGCTTGACATAACCCTTGGTAGATTTTAATAGTCAGGCAAGCCACTTGAAACCAGGGCTGTAATTTCCATTACAAGCCAGCCTTCTTTAAACCTGACTTTCCATTGTATTCCTTTATGCTGTGTAGTATGTGAGCCCTAGAGTCTGAAGACTATATTTGCTCTTTTCTGGGTGCTCTTACACAACACTTCCTGACCCTGCTACATCAAGGCACAGTGACTCCTATGGAGAGAAAATCTATACAAAAATGAATATAGCCTAGATAATGTCCATGGAGTTGGAGGGAAGAATGATGTGGGTCACCCATGGCCCCACTGGGAAGCCCTCACTGTTCTGCTGACCTGCCCGATCCCCACACTTATTCTACAGCATCTAGGACAGGGGTGGACAAAACTGGCTCACAGCTAGGCACCAGCAATTTTACTTTTGGTTGCCAGAGGGCACTCCTCCATTACATTTCTGCAGTTGAGCTAGGCAACAGGATACTAAAACTCATCACCATAGTGACCAGAAACAGATTTTGTCCAGCACTAATCTAAGAACTCTCTTCAGCGTTTGGGGCACAAAAGATACAGAAAAGGGGAAAGCATGCATGGAGGGATGATGTGCCCAGTATCTGTCACAGCCCACATACAGCACATTATACCAAGGAGTATGGATGTGGATAATCACCCATCAGAGAAAACAGTTTGTTTAAATATATTAGGAAGGGTCAGATCATTCAAAAGTGTGGATAAAGTGGTGATACAAGTCAGTTATGTATGGGAATAAAGAAGTAAAAATTCTTTATTACAAGAACTCTCCTGTTGGTATTTCATTTGTATTGCATTTACATATACACATAACATTGTAAATTGGCTTTGTCTCAGTTTCACATACCACTAACAGGTTCTGAAAACCTGAAGCCAAGAGCAAGAGTTGTGTTAGAAAATGAAGTATGCAATAACGAGACAGGCCTAGTGAAAATGTTTATCATTATTACAGCATCATAGACCAATGGTACGAAGCACACACACAAGAAAACAGTCATATACAAAGAAGCTTGGTTTTTGAGGATACTTGTTTCCATTCAGTATTTTCTGATAGATGAGGCTGTACTAAGGAAACAGAACAATTGCCTGCAAATAGTGGAAGCCCAATTCACACACTAGCAGTTGCATTTTCTTCCTCCCAGCACTAGGAATAGTTTGTAACTAATTTAAGGGGGTGGGGTGGGGGTCAAGGAGTCCAACTCCTGTGGCACTTTTAAAAACAACACATTCAGTCATCACATAAGCTTTCATGTGTGCAATCCCACTTCCTCAGATGCACAAAGTGGAAGCTGTAGCATGGCCAGTGACCAAATACAGGGAAAGGTAAGTCACAAGGCCAGTTCAGCAAAGCAAACAAGTTGTTTGGATTCAAACAGTGTAGAACAACAGATAAAGTGAGAATGGTGAAAGAGGGGGATATCATCTTTTTTCATTGTGCCGCGGGGCTCCTTGTTTGTTTTGTTGAACTAGATGAACACAGCTCCCCCTCTGAAACTTAATTCCAAAAAGCTACTTCTGTTGCTCCTCTGGGATCAGCCTTATGAGCTTCTAAACCTAATTTTCTCTGCTAGCTCTAACCTTTTGCTGGTAAATGACCAACCCTAGCACTGGGTAACAGACATGAAAGGGACATCTGGGGAAGCCTGAAGGCTTTTGCAGCAAACTGGGGCTAACCTGGTAGTTATGATTCAGTTTTATATTTACCAGTATTTTCAAAGGGTGGAAAACCCATGTTCTTGCTTTAAATTATATCAGCCTGCACAAAGCAGTCCTCTGGTATTTGTGGCATATGTGTGTGCTCTTTTCTCACACATCTCTGTTTAGGGTCTTGCCACATAAATAGACGGCCACCCACAAAAGCGGAAAAGTATTAACAGTGACTGTTCAATGGTGTCAATATTGTCATTATTTTTCTGCAGAATCAAAAAGAAGGGGAAAACACAAACCAGGGTTTCTATATATAAATTGTGTGTGTATGTTAATGACTAATTTATTCCTCTGTACAAACAAACAAAAATGATGTAGTGTTAAAGCTCTTCCAACAAATATAAATAGCAAATCCATAATTCTGAACCTACAGAGTGTGTTTGAGATCTTTGTCGTTTGGTACTATACTGTGGCAAATATGTTTCAATTGGGTTTGCCATGATAAGGTTTTCATATGACTTTGTATTTAGTGTTTCAATGAAAGTCCTGTGGATTAGTGTCCCCTGAAATCTCACTAAGCAGCTTTCCCTAAAACGTGCTTTATATGGATAATTTGTAAAACTGCATGAGATAAAACATTAATTATTGCTATAAAAATAGAATTGCATTGTTTTGTGTAAGGCTAGTCAGATGTGCATTCTAAAATGTTTTTATATTCTATTTAGCATTTTGATACTTTAAAAATGTATAAAGAAATTTACAGTGACATAATTTTAAATTGCAAAATGAAAACTAGGGTGCAAAAGCCTTTATCTTTTTCCTTTCTCTTTTTTCAGTCCTAGTGGAAATCATTCTCCACTGCCTTGTATAGTTATTTACACATGCATAAGATGAATATAAAAGGCTGCCATTCTGTTCTAATAGTGTTTACTGGTTTTGCAGGGGTGCAAGGGAGGGGAGAATCAGGCAAACTGTGGCCATAGAGACTCTGCATTTTTGCAGTTCTGTTGCTTTGTCTAATTTGGGTGTATCTAAGAATACAGTTTGTTTATAATTTTCAGTTATATTTTTTAGACTGGACATTACTGAACAACTTGTGTATGTTACTACGAGAACAGGAGAGCTAATTTTGACCTCACGCTGCTATAAATCAGGAATGACTCTACTATAATCAGTGAAGTGGCTCTAATGTTAAACTGCCAGGAGAGAGACTGCATGTACTCAGAAAAATGGCTGTCTGGCCTTGGATGGCCTCACAAATTAATGTATTTTATATAAGTTTTTTAACTAATTGACAAAAAGCTTCTCTCACAAAAGATCAAACTAGCTGCCTGGCTAAAGTTTAGTGCATGGAAGCCTGGGCTGAGAGCTACAAGAACTAAGTTCAGTTCCCAGCTCTGCCAATGAGAAGCTGTAGCTCACTGGTCAAGCTGGGCCTTAAACATCTCCAAAGATGGAGATTCCACCACCTCCCTAGGTAACCCATTCCAGTGCTTCGCCATTCACCTAGTAAGAAAGTTTTTCATAATGTCCAACCTCGACCTCTAGCTGCAACTTGAAACCATTGCTCCTTGTCCTGTCCTCTGTTACTACAGCGAACAGCTGAGCTCCGCCCTCCTTGAAGCATCCCTTCAAGTAGTTGAAGGTTGCTATCAAATCCCCCCTCCATCTTCTCTTCCGCAGGCTAAATAAGCCTAGTTCCTTCAGTCTTTCTTCACAGGGCTTATGCTCCAATCCCTTGATCATTTTTGTTCCCCTCCACTGGACTCTTTCTAATTTGTCCACGTCCTTTTTGTAGTGGGGAGCCCAAAACTGGACACAGTATTCCAGATGCGGCCTCACCAGTGCTGAATAGAGGGGAATGATCATATCCCTCGATCTGCTGGCAATGCTTCTTCTTATGCAGCCCTGTATGCCATTGGCCTTTTTGGCAGCAAGAGCACACCACTGACTCATATCCAACTTCCTATCCACCATGACCCCCAGGTCCTTCTCTCAGTTGGGATCCCAGGGGTAAGAAGTAACAAAATACTCAAATCAGCTGGCTCACTTAAGCAGCTGTCAAGGACTGCAGCAGTTGTATCTACGCAGAGCCTAGCTAGGGACACAGCAACACTTACAAGGAGCCTGTACACAGTTCTCAAAGATATTATGATAGTTATTGATTCATGTGGCTTTATTAGAAATGTTGCTAAACTTAGATCTCCTGTAGGGCACACTGGAAATAAAAAATAGCTGGTCTTGAAACTAATGAGTTCTGGAATTTATAAAACTGGTAAGAGACCAGAATCAGGCCCATAGTTGTCTGGCATCTGAATGCAGCCCCTGAATTTTTTAGCACAAAACAGGGTGACCAGATATGCATTTGCATAGAAAGCTTACATAAACTGTAAGCTTTGGGGGTGGGGGCAGGAATTGCCTTTCTTGTTCTGTGTTTGTAAAGAACCTAGGATAATAAGACCCTCATAACTTGGACTCCTTGGCATTTCTACAATACAATACATGCAATCATCATCAATCTCACAGCAAACCATTTCCTTGCTGCCAGTTGGCCTCTACAGGTGGGTGCTGCAGCTAGCCTGGTGCAAGAAATAACTGCTGTAAATTAATTTTCATTCATTTTATAAAACAAAACAAAAGCAGTTAATATAGCAAAATGTAATGAACATTGAATTTTCCCAGTTCCCTTAGACATCTTCTGGCTTGAAACAGCAGGGACAGTACTCTCATTGTACTGTTTGTTGTCTAGCACCACCTGACTGGGGCAGCTTGTCTTGAGAGCACCTCCATAATCAGTGAGCTGTCTTTGTTTCTTCACTCAAGACTACTCAAGGCATAAGAGGCTATTCAATGTGAGAAACAGAGTCCTTTTAAAATATAATAGACATCAATGATTTTTGCAGACAGTTCAGAGGACAGCTATGACAGATATTTATGCTCCAGCATTTTAAAATAATACCTGGTGATTTAGTTTGATTCCATAATTCACTATTCCTCAACAATATTCATGCTAAACCTTGGCCAGTGGAAGACATGGTATGTTATTTGATCTTGGGCATTGTGTGCCCTAAAAACTAATGAGTTATCAACAATTTATTTTGTGGATTTTCAGACTAGTTAAATTAACAGAGAACAGGACGTTTCATTTTTTCTTTTAGAATAGCTAATATTTAATACAGACAGGCCAACTGTGGAATTCTGAGTTTCTTAAAACTTTTACAATACAGTATATCACTATTTTACATATATTTAGAGCATATATTTTTTCTGTCTTCATTGTTACCAGCACTTACATTTCTGTCCCAAGTCTTGTAATATTTGGTACTTTTCTTAAAGCCCCAGCTTTTTGAATTGGGTGATTAAAAAAGCATTTCAGCTTTTCTCTTTTCTTTTTTTTTTAATACAAGTTTCTAACTTTCATGGCTGCAAAGTCTGTGAACCCTAAAACTGAACAACTAGACTACATTTAAATACTTCCAAATTTTTCTCTGCAACACTGAAGGCAGGAAACTGACAAATGTACCATTTCAAGATTTTAAAGTCAGTTTATGGATTTTGGGGGGACATGATTCATGATTTTTGAATGCTTGGGGTTTGTGGTTCCATATGTGTACTGTTACGAGAGATATATAAACTTATACTTAGGAGATTGGCTTAGCTTTCTTTTAAAAAGCTCATTATTTTTTAATGTCATTGTATCTATTTAGGCACCTTCTGTACCTGCTTTTCATGCAGTTCCTATTGATTTTGATGGGACTTCACATTTGTAAAGATGGAATGTGGGGTCATGTACATTTTCTTCCTTAATGTGTAGTGAATAATGATGGCTGAGAATGACGGACAGTGCGACTGATCCTCCATTTCTACTCACCCAAAACTCTCATTAAATTCACTTGGAGTTTTGGGAGCAAAAGATCACAAGATCTGCTGCTAAAACCAGTAGGATATTTGCCATTAACTTCATTAAAAGTAGGATCAGGACTGACCAAAGTAGCAAATCCCACCATGTTGGTGGTCCCTTGGAGTTCAAAGACGATTATCTTTCAATAAAACAGTAGCTAGTATTCACTGGTGGATCTACAGGTGAGTAATGAGGTCCACAGACAGTGTCATAGTTGGGGCAGACATTTCTCAATGGAAGGGCTCGGACTGGATTCTTATGTTGGGCTGCAGAATGTTCTTTTCTTTTTCAAATATGAGCTTTTCTTGTCATCTGAGCATCCATTGTGAAATTACTTGTGTTACAGCCTAATGCTCGTGAATTGCCCTGATGTGGTTTGTTCATGATGATGTTGCTAATTCTGGCACCTCTAATGCCAGATGTCTTGCATATCTGTACTGCTGCTTCCACCACATGTTCTTGGAGAATCTCTGTTTTCACAAATACAAATGCAGTAAAGAAAGCAGCAAACACCAAAGACAGATTTGCTTGTGAAAAACATACTCGGCACTAGTAGCTGCAAAAGGAAATTAAGACACATAAAACAGATATTTGAGAAAATAATCTGAAATTACGTTAGTACCCTTGGATGTTAGATGAAATCTTATACTCTGAGAGATCCAAAGATAACATTCCACATTGCCTAAAAATCTTAGCACCTAACTGAGCAGTTCATCTTATTGTAAAGCCTCTTCTTCCTTCCACCTGAATCTTAGGTCAGTGGTTCTTGCTGTGGAAAGGATTTCCAAATCTGTGTTCTTCCTTCACATCTTCAATGTTCAACCTAATTCATCATACCTGGATCTGTATTTGTGTTGCAGGGGATTAAAACTGTCCCGCTTTTGCTTCACCAAAAAAGATGCAGTACCTTGGCACTAATGTGGTTGCAGTACACTTGCTGAAGAAATCTCTATTTGAAGCATAAAAGGCTCTGAAGAGCCCCCATTTCTGCATTATAGCTAAGATTGTTTGCTATTTCTGGGAATGTCCTAAGGGAATTATTCTCCCTTTGATCCATGCATGAAACTCATTGCTCTCACAGGGACTTGTGTATGCATAATCATGACCGTATATTACCCCAATAATAAAGGTCAAAGAGACACTCACACATAAGTAAGGGTGAGAGGCGTTTTCTGATATTGGACAAAATACATTTTTACATGCTTACAAATAGTTGGGTTATATGCTGAAATGGGGGAAGAAAAAACAAAAGTAGTTTATCTGTGCCTAATGTAACAGAGAAAATATTCAAGACTATTTTTACCATTAGTTAAAAATTGCCTCTGAAATGTTCACATGATCTAGATTTTTTATGTGCCATGCATCTGTTCACTGTGTTAGCTAACTGTATATCTTTCTTTTTCTTTTGATTACTTTATTAGTTTTATATAAAATATAAACACATAAAACATAAATGAATACACAAGATGAAAATAACATATAAATATCAAAATTCAACATTCATTATTTGTAATAGCTGGAAGAAACACAACAAAAACAAATAAGCAAACAAACAGAACCCGGAATCCATTGAGGTCATGCAGGGAATTAATTATTTAAATGATTAAGTAAATAGATAAATAAATGAGAATATAAACTTTGAAGGTTGGGGACTAATATATGCTATAGTACAAAAGAACGCAATAGTTTTGTGTGTGGCCACCAGTCATGCTCACATTTTTTCCAAGCATTTCTATTAGACAAAATCATTTACCTCTCACTAATGCAGTAGTAGAGAGCTCAAACCAGTCTGCGTATGAGGGGGGAAATGCAGCTTTTCATTTTCTCACAATAACTCATTTGGCTATTAAACAGTCACTGCAATCCATTTATTGACGTTAACTGGCAATACCAACTCACTCAGTACATCTAAATACACAAGTTTGGCGAAGTGACCCAGGAGAAGGAAGTTTGCAGAAAGAAGTGACAATGAAAGTTTTTGAGAGAGCACTGAATATGGTGCATCCTTCACAGATATAAAGGATGCACAAAAAATTGGGATGCGGCTTCATTCTTTCTTAAAATATGTTATTGAATTAAACAACATTTGGCATTCATAATGTAGTGCTGTTTGCTGTCGTGTTTGAATCCTCCCCATTTTCCCTCCTCTTCAGCTCTTTTTAATATTCCTTATAGCTTCAAATACTTGCAGCAAAAAATGTCTGTAGGGTTTTTTTCTATTTAAATTACATGACATTTATCCTTAAATTCAACATAAATTAGTTTAGGACCTTCACATTAGTAAGTAATGTGTGATATCTTACTTTTCTGTACCTTTGATTTCTTATTTATATGTAATGAAAGTACACTGGATGTCAGTCTTTCTCAGCTATGATGGCTCTTCAATAAAAAAAATATAGATTAGTACTCTGTAGTGTAATGTGTAACTAATTTCTAACAACTAAAAGCTATATAATTATAAAAGTTATGGTTTGGATTTCAAATCACCCTTCAGGAATTAAAAGATCAAATTCTAAAGAATTTCAGTGCAGCGGGATACCCACAACACTTAACTCCTTTGGAAATCCCAATTGCATATGTTATGCGTCTATTATTAATCTAGTGCATTCACAAATACTTATACAATTAAATAAATCTGTGATTTTATTTATAAATGAAATGTCAATCTAGATATCTGTATTGTGAAGAGCAAAGGATGTTTACTCTTCTGTTGAAGAAGGCTGAAATAATCATAATGTAGGGCCTCAGCAAGTTCCTGTTGAAATGGATGTTAAGACTCTTTAATTTCAGTGGAAGTTGGTTTTGGTTCTTAAAGTCCAGTTCTTCTCACCTTGAAGTCAATGGGAACATTTACACTGACTTCAGTGGGTTTGGGACTGAAGGATTCAGTCCTTTGTGTCTGATCACATATGTCCCACCACTGGTAGCACAGTTTGCTTCCACTTAAAATTGATTTGACATATTGGTATATAGAAGCAAAGGAGATCTTGGTTTCTGAAGCAGGATTAGAACAGTGTGACTCAGTTTCTAGGATAAATGTTTTTTTCCCCACAGTTGTGCGGCTAAATCTCATGGGGTAAATTTTGTTCCATGAAATGAATCAACAAAATAATGTTGAAAACAAAACAGGTTTATGCTCTATAAAGTGTTGAATTAACATGATATGCCTAAAAATACTATATTGTGATTCTTCTTTCCCATCAGTTTCATTAGAATTCGCAGTCTAAACTGTGTATACACACATGACCCTAAAGTAAGTTTTTCCCACAGAGGAGAGAAAAAGTGAATTATAACTACATTTCTCTTAACAGAACAAAGTGGTATCTTACAAGGCAAATGATGGATCAGTGGACTAGTAATGAGATTTGAAGCCTTTTACCTCTTCCTCACTGTTTGAATTTAGCTCAGATCTAAAGTCACTAATGACATAATTACATGGTTGGTATCTTATAGCCTGGGAAAAGCACTGATGGTCTCCATCCAAGACTTTCTCCTGCTCCCCGTGGAAATCATTAAAAGTCATGTCATTCTATTTCAATGGGAGATGGACTCGGCCCCTTAATTACAAATGGGAAGATGTCTGCAGAACAAAGTCACCATGGCAGTTGACACTGACTGACACAAAGCAACATTCTCAAGAAAGAAGTCAAAAACTGAAGGATGTGCGTATTCCCAGAGGTAGGTCCCTCCTGGTGAAAGCTGAAGTACCCTGCATGGTTTAGGGAAACTTGCATTTCTCTTTGGTACCTGGTTTGTGGGTAAACAGACAGCTCCAGTAGCCAAGGCCATCCAGCTGGAATCTTTCCCAAACACTCTTACAAGTGAAATTTGCCTCACAAATTAATCAGCTTCACAGCCTGCTAGTGTTTCTGTTTCACCTCCTCCCACTTGGGATACCACATGTTCACCAGAACTGATGAATCTCATCTCCGCACCACTCCCACTCTCTGTCTTGGCTATGCAGACTCTAACTGTGTTAGCTGCATATTACATGCATGCTCATATGGTGCTTCTAGACAAAATGCCTAAAGACCCTGAATGCTACACGTGGTTATTGTTATACCTAAAATACTGCTAAATACAGATCAACAAAGTTTTTGCAAAGACTAAGGTGCACAATGGCTTTCCAAAACATAAAGCAAGCTAGAAAGCAGCTCTTGTATATAATAGTTACTGCAGCCATGAACTTCTCCTCTCCTTGCACTATTTATTGCATTCACCCTGGCCACAGATTGCTGGAGATAGAGGAAACTATTAAACCTTGGAATATTTCTTTCTAGCCAGGCACTGAGAGCTTGGTAGAAATCTTCTTTCTTCCAACCACTGCCCCTCATGTAGGGGATCCATTAAAAATGAAAGGAGTTGGTTTACACGGCAGATTGGATGAAGCATTAAATGTCTGCATAGGAATGACTGCAGTGGGGGGAAGTGATGGCTTCCAGTGGAAATGCAATATTGTAATAGCACTTTTCAAAAAGGTGCAATCATTGTTGAAGATACTCTCCTCTTATGTGTTACAAGAGTCCTGATTTAAAAAAAAAAGGATGCATTTTAACTACTAGAGCTAAGCTGGAGGGATATGCTGCACATAAAAGGAAGGGCATCTGGCAACCTCCCCATGGATTTGAGGCTCTTTCGCTGAGTTTACAGCCTTCGACTGGCTTTGCTTTTGCAAGGAAGCTGCTCCTTTTCCAGGCAAAATCAAACCAAGGAAAAGGGATGTGGTCCCAGGCTGGGCTGCAACGCTTTGCCTCATGCCCTTGCCAATCACTCAAGCAGCTTGTGTGGGCAAAGCTGGAGAAACACGTTTGCTGGGGCTGAGACACGAGCTCCCTGCGATTTCCACAGCCCTGTGCTGGGGGGGGGGTGAAATTCTTGACAGGGGGCGAATGGAGGTTGGGGGCAGTTTCTACTTCGTCACTGATGGAGTGCCTGGACTGGAGATAAGCACGGCTGGGGGGGGGAGCAATTATTATTTATTCCCCTTGCAAGCCCAGCCTCCCTCGCCCTGGCGCTGGGAAATCCCAGGGAATCCCTCCCATTCCTGCAGGTTCAAGGGCGTTTTGGGGCAGGTGAGGCTGGGGAGCCACCCCTGTCTCCTTCCCAAGGAAGCTCCCCTCCCTCCTGGCAGATCCCCCTAGCCTAGCCTTGAGCTTTTTGCGGCCACACTGCTCCCCACGCCGGCTGAGCCTTGCGATTTCTCTGCAGCGCCCTAAATCCGAATTACAGCCTTCCCCTCCCAATCTGGGCAGCTCCCCCCACTCCGGCCCATGGGGACAGGCTACAGGGGGGCTGAAGGGCGCCAGCCACCGCCCAGGCTCGTTGCACTGGGGGTGCCACCCTAAAGCGGCGTGCAGCTGCGCTCCTGGGACCCGCATCCCTTCGCGCTGCTCCGGCGTGACTCCGGTTTAAAAGAAAAAGGAAGCTTCGGCGGCAGAGCCGCGAAGCGCTGCCTGGTTTTGTCGCTGCTTTTCTGTTTGCATTCAGCCAAGCCCCCGCCCCGCCCTCAATTCATCTGCAAAACTTGCAGGCAGAGCCGCTTGAAGGATTGCAAGCCTCCCTCGGGCCGCTGCGGAAAGTTGCTGGGGGGCGGGAGGGGGCAGGTTAGAGCCTTACGGATCCAGCCCGCCTGCCGGTGCGGGGCAAACCTCGATCCGGATTAACCGCGGCCGCCCTATTGCAAACCCGGAGCGCGGCTGCGGCGTGCGGCGCTTGCAGGAAGCTGCGTGGAAACGGAGCGGGCGCCCGGCCAGACCTTGTGCAAACGCGGCTCAAACCCAATTGCGTTGCTAAAGGAGGGGTTCAGCCTCGCCCTCCTCTGCACCCCTCTTTTGAGAAGGACCCACCCCCTTTTGCTTGCACCCCTTTTGCTTCATTGCCATGCGCCCGCGCTTCGGATGCCTCAAATAATAGCGGAGTGGCCCTGATCCGAGGGGGGTGAAGGGATGACAAGGGGCTTTTTGCTGCTAACTTTTCTGCACCTTTGCAAAGGCTCCAATCAAGCCGCTCCGGAGGGAGCCAGTTAGCAGACTGCTTTGGGGACTGGCCCCCACGAAAGCTCATGCCATAAATGCAGGTGCCACCGGCCTCCTCGTTGGCACGGCAAAGCCGGACTCTGGAGCTGATTGCTCCGATGGGGATTTGCCACCTGCCTGGGGACTCTCCTGCAACTCCCAGCAGCGGGGGGCTGGTGGGGGCAGAGCCCCATTCTTGCTAGCAAGCCTCTCCTTCAAGTTAGGGGGCGAGGCCTTTCTGGGGTGCAAGTGTCAACGAAGTAGCGGAGTGGGACCGCTTCGGCAAAGTGCCCCGAGGCTCCCCAGTTGCATCGCCCGACTTTGCCCCACCGCCGCCGGGAGGGAAAAAAATTGAGCTTGGAAATGCACCGAGCGGTTGCTTGCAAGGCATTTCGCCCTGCCCGCAGCTCGCCGTTGCCCGGCTCCCTTCCCCAACCAGCCGCGTTACCTGCTGGCCGCCGCGAGACGGATGCACCCCGGCGGACTTTTGCAGCCTCTCCCCGCCGCCGCCGCCGCTGCAGGCTTTTCTCGGCCACACCCGCGGCAGCGGAGGAGTTAAACCCTCCTCTCCTCTGCCGCGGCGGGTGACAGCGATGCACAAGGCGCCCTGCTTCCCCCAGCGCTGCCGGTGTCAGCGGCCGGCCGGCCGGCTCTCTCCCCAGCCTGCAAGTTGCGCGCCGCGCGCTGCAGGAGCCCGGGAAGCTCGCGCCGGCGCGCGCGGGGCGAGCCAAAAGGGGCGCGCGCCGGGCCGGGGGCTCAGAGCGCGCGCGGCGATGCAAGGCGAGAGGAGCCACCTGCTCCCGGCCGCCCGGGCTGGGGCTCCCCGAGCTCTCCCGCTGGGACCTTTCGGGGGGATGCAGCGCGGCTCTCTCCGGAGCTAAGCCCGGCGGGGCGCCTGCTGCCTGGCGGCATTGCTGTGCAATTTGCAGCTGGCAAGCAAGGGCTCTTTTTTTTTTTGCCTTGCGAGTTGGGGTGAGGGAATTTCTGGCGGCTGCTGCTTCCTCAGTCGTCTTGCCTTGCCCCAGTCTGGTTATTCCCTCCCACCGCCTCCCCCGTCCGCCCCCTTAAAAGAAAAAAAAAAACTGTACAGTCAGGGCTTCCCAAATGCGCGCCCCCGACTTGGTGCCAAGCGCGTCCCCTGCATTTGCTCCCCTTCTTGAAGCTCGTTTTCATGACGTGCAAAAGCCTGAGCCAGGGCAACACACACAAGGAGAAAGAGGGAGAAGCCCGAGGCTCTCCGCCGAGATTGAGCCGCCCCCTCCCCAGGATGGGCTGCCGCTGGGGCCCTGAGAAACCAGCAGCAGCGGGGCTGGGAGCCTGCAGCAGCCCCCTTCTCCTCCCTCCTCCATTGAGTGTGCCAAACAGCAGCTCTGCATCCTAAAGAAGCTCATTGAGGAGCTCATTGCATTCCCAGCACGTTTCAGGCTTGCTTGCTTTTTTTTTTTTTTTCCCTTTTGCCTCAGCCTCAGCAGGAGTAGAGAGAGAGAGACAGAAAGAAACAGAGTGAAACCAGCAATCCTTAAGCTTTTTTTTTTTTTTAAATTGTATTTATTTATTTATTTAAGATGTGCTAAAATCTCTCCTGCAGACCGGTAAGTACAAGCCTTCTGGATCCTCTTTTTTCTGCCTAGCTTCAAAGACACCCTGTCCCCCCCCCATCTTTCCCCTCCTCCCCCCATTGGTTTTATTACAGCCCTTGCAGAAGAGAAAAGAACTTAACTGGCTAATATTTTGCAAAAGAGACGGGGAGGACTGAATGATGCTGCAACATAGCTCTCCTTTTTTCTCTCTCTCTCCCTTCTTCCCAATTAAATCACGGTTTAATTGCAGAGGGTATTTCTCTTTTCTCCCATCGCCCCTTCTCTACGGCGGAGGGCTTCGTCTGCAAGTTGAGCTAAAGGATTTGTATCCCTTTCCCTTTTCTCTCCCTAAATGCGTCTCTCGGATTTTAAGTTTGTGCGGGGAAGGGGGGTCTCTAGCTGTGCATGCGAAAGGCAGAATAAAAAGGTCATTTTCTTGATATAGCAGGACTAAAAGCAACCAGCCCTTCCAACAATTGCAAAGGATATTTCCCCGATTCAAGAAGGGCTGAATCACTCTCATTATCATGATCATCATCATTAGCATTTATTTTTCCCCATACATTTGGAAGATCTGGCAAAGGGAAAGGGGCAAAACGTTTCTTGGGGAGCTGCATCTCATTAGTACAGTATTTGTTTCCTCTGCTTGGAGAAGAATGGTGTCTCCTTTTTGCAAGGTATACAGGAGGGTAGATAATTTATCAGCTGGCATCATGGTATTTTTCTTCCACTTTCTGCTTTTTAACGGGGTCTCCTGGTTGGTCTGGAGGCACAAAATAGCATAATCCAAACCAGGCTGAGCGTTTCAATCCTAGGGGCTTCTTTAGCTGTCATTTTCCCTGAGAGCTGCTGATCGCATGGGCATGTGCTGTAGAAAGATTAATCATCTCTAAATGCTTTAATCAGCTAAAATGACTAATATGTAGTATGTATTTATCTGATAATATACCAGCGGCATTAATTCATCAGTGTGTCTGAAAGGGGGAGGTTTTCTTTTAAATCCCGGTTGTTAAGCATTTACTATTATTAAAGACACTGGGAGAATTTCTAAAGGAAATCGTGAGACCAGGGACATTTACAAACTCTGCACATTCCTGCAAACTTACATATAGAATATACTGAGCCAGTGCCTTGGCCGCAATCTAATAACTTTGGGAGTTTGTGTGTGTATGACGGGTGTAGCAGGGTGTGGATGAACTGTATCCACTGATATTTCTCCTGTAGTCAATGCGGGTTATGATGTGCACAGAGATAAGCGTGCAAATAAGTGTTTTTCTAATCACAGGTCAGGCGGTCAAAGAATAGGTATATGTGCAAGACGCTCAGTCTATATGTTCCTTTGCTGTAAGGTATGTGCATGCTGTTTTCATCACAGATGCCATTTATTAAATATCGTATGGGAAGGGGGAAAATGGCATCTTATGATTAAAGATTTCAGCAGGTCATAAGTCTGAGACCAGAACAACCCTTGAACGTGAAACACTGACTCGAGTGTGTTTTGAACAGCTACCCAACATTGCTGAACTTTCCAGGAGCCTAATAAAAGCCTACCTGGAATGGACATGTTTAAGAAGAATGGCATGATTAAAATACTAAAATTTTGCATTTTTATTTCTGTTACAGTTTTGTAATCAGCCACGAATGATGAAACCTTCCACGGCAGAGACTCTCCATAAAGGAAGGATGCTGTGGGTACTACTTCTAAGCACAATTGCTCTTGCATGGACTACACCAATTCCCTTGATAGAGGACTCAGAGGAAATCGATGAGCCCTGCTTTGATCCATGTTACTGTGAAGTAAAAGAGAGCCTTTTCCATATACACTGCGACAACAAAGGATTTATAAATATTAGTCAGATAACGGAGTCGTGGTCAAGGCCTTTTAAACTTTATCTGCAGAGGAATTCCATGAGGAAACTGTACACCAATAGTTTTCTTCATTTGAACAATGCTGTCTCTATTAACCTTGGGAACAATGCACTGCAGGACATCCAGACAGGAGCCTTTAATGGGCTCAAAGTTCTGAAGAGACTGTATTTGCACGAGAATAAATTAGACATTTTTAGAAACGACACTTTCCTGGGTTTGGAAAGCCTGGAATATCTGCAGGCAGATTACAATGTCATTAAACGGATTGAAAGTGGGGCATTTCGAAATCTGAGCAAACTGAGAGTCCTGATCTTAAACGACAACCTTATCCCCATGCTTCCCAACAACCTGTTTAAATCTGTGTCCTTAACTCACTTGGATTTGCGGGGAAACAGATTAAAAGTCCTTTCCTATCGAGGGATGCTGGACCATATTGGCAGGAGCCTGATGGAAATCCAGCTGGAAGAGAATCCTTGGAACTGTACTTGTGAGATTGTGCAGTTGAAAAGCTGGCTGGAGCGCATACCTTACACTGCCCTTGTGGGAGACATAACCTGTGAGACCCCCTTCCACTTCCATGGTAAGGACCTGAGGGAAATCAAAAGGAGTAAACTTTGCCCCATGCTGTCTGACTCTGAGGTCGAGGCGAACCTGGGGATTCCTCATTTGTCATCTAACAAGGAGAACGCATGGCCTACTAAACCTTCCTCCATGCTATCCTCCGTCCTTTTCACGGCTTCCTCTGTCGAGTACAAAACCTCCAATAAGCAGCCCAAACCCACGAAGCAGGCCAGGGTGCCCAAACCTCCCCCTACACCCCGAGGCCTGTATCCAGGGCCAAACCAGCCACCTATAGCTGCCTACCAGACTAGGCCCCCAATCCCCATCATTTGCCCTACTGGGTGTTCTTGTAGTTTGCACATCAACGATTTGGGCCTGACTGTCAATTGCAAGGAGAGAGGATTTCACAACATTTCTGAGCTCCTGCCCAGGCCTCTGAATGCCAAGAAGTTGTACCTGAGCGGCAATTTGATACAGAAAATCTACCGCTCAGATTTCTGGAATTTTTCTTCCTTGGATCTCTTGCACCTCGGGAACAACCGCATCTCCTACGTGCAGGATGGGGCTTTTATTAACCTGCCCAACCTGAAAAGCCTGTACCTGAATGGCAATGACATCGAGAGGCTGACCCCGGGCATGTTCAGGGGCTTGCAGAGTTTGCATTACCTGTACTTTGAGTACAACCTGATCAGGGAGATCCAGCCTGCAGCCTTCAGCCTCATGCCCAACCTGAAGCTGCTCTTCCTCAACGACAACCTGCTGAGGACCCTGCCCACCGACGCCTTCGCCGGCACCTCTCTGGCCAGGCTCAACCTGAGGAACAACCACTTCCTCTACCTGCCCGTGGCTGGGGTGCTGGAGCACCTCAATGCCATCGTGCAGATCGACCTCAAGCTCAACCCCTGGGACTGCACCTGTGACCTGGTGCCGCTCAAGCAATGGATCGAGACCATCAGCTCGGTGATCGTGGTGGGGGACGTGCTGTGTGCCAGCCCGGAGAACCTCACCCACCGCGACGTGCGCTCGGTGGAGCTGGAGGCTCTGTGCCCGGAGCTGCTGCAGGTCGCCGTTGCCTCGCCTGCCCCGCCGGGGGGCAGGCCGAGCCCCACCAGCCCCACAGCCTACGAGCTCTCCCCAGCCGGCGCCGCCGTGCCGCTCTCCGTGCTCATCCTCAGCCTGCTCATCCTCTTCTTCTCTGCCGTCTTCATTGCCGCCGGCCTCTTCGCTTTCGTGCTGCGCCGGCGGCGCAAGAAACTACCCTTCCGCAACAAGCGGCCGGAGGCAGGCGCGGACATGGGCGGCATCCACCTGCAATGCCGCCGCTTCTTCGAGGAGGGCGGCCGGCCCGTGGGCAGTGGTGGCGGGGCCTCGCCGGAGAAGGCCCCACCCGTGGGGCATGTCTACGACTACATCCCACACCCGGTGACCCACATGTGCAACAACCCCATCTACAAGCCCCGGGAGGAGGGGGAGGAGGGCGGCGAGCCCCTGGGGGGAGGCGGGGCGGGGGACCCCGGCCAGGAGCCCAGCACCAACTACAGGACCTTGCTGGAGAAAGAGCAGGAGTGGAGCCTGGCCGTGTCCAGCTCGCAGCTCAACACCATCGTGGCCTCCAGCCACCACCACCACCCGGCTGGAGGCGGCGCGCTGGGCCTGGTGGGGGAGCTGGCACTGGCACCGCCTGGCTTCCCGCACGAGAAGAACGGTGGGGTTCTGCTCTTCCCTCCGGTCGGCGCCGTGCTCGACAGGGAGCGGCCACAGCCCTGCACGGTGGGCTTTGTGGACTGCCTCTATGGCACGGTGCCAAAGTTAAAGGAACTGCACGTGCACCCGCCTGGCATTCAGTACCCGGACCTGCAGCAGGACGCCAGGCTGAAGGAAACCCTCCTCTTCTCGGCCGGAAAGGGCTTCACAGACCAACCCCCTCCCAGTGAATACCTCGAGTTAAGGGCCAAACTCCAAACCAAGCCGGATTACCTCGAAGTCCTGGAGAAAACAACCTATAGGTTCTGACCCATAGCTTTGCTCCCCGCCCTCCCCCCTTCCCGGCCCCTCTGCAGCCCCAATGCAACCGCATGAGAATAGAGAATACAGCGCGGGCTCGCCCAATCCCCTGCCGGAGGTGCGTGCTCGGAGGAAGGGCCGTTCTCAGATCATTAATCAATGAAGTGCCTTCGCAGACTTGCCAGCAGATGTTAATCATTATTTTTTATACTGAAACTGAGACTTTGACTGTGCCATGTCTAAGGTATATTATTATTATTATTATTATTATTAATTATTATTATTATTATTATGGGGGATCTTTGTATTGATCCTGACTAAGTAAATTCAATGTCTCTCTTTTTTTCCATTGCAGTAAACTTACTTTTATGGGTTTTTTTTCCTTTCCAGGGCAGGGGTGGGGCTGGGGAGATGGCATTTTGTGGCTTTCTTCTTGCCCATCATGGCACAGATCCTGTACATTTATTTAAAACAATCAGACGCAGTTTGCTGCATGCCTGGAAACTGCAGGGGGGGGAGGGTCTTGTTCGAATGTTCACTCACTCTTGTCTCTCTCTCACACACGCATAGACGCGCCCACATGGCTCCCCGCCCCAGCCGGGTCCTTCCTTAGCCACTCTGATCCTTTCCGCTCGCCCCGTCCCTCCAGCATTGAGCGATGTCCCTCCTCTTCTCTTGGAGGGGAGGGGGGATTCCATTTCCAGTGTGAAGTCATCCGAAAGGAAGAAGCCCATTGGATGTAACCACGTGGCTCACACACCTAGGGATGATCAATGACACTTCATGACGCCATGAATTTTTGGAGGACATCCGCACTTTCTTATTAAAAAATCAACCCATACAAATATACAAACAACAACAAAAAGTTATTGGATACCTATCACTAATGGCTTTGTAGGAAGCACTTTTAATGTTTTTTCTCTCTCTCTCTCTCTCTCACACACACACATACAAAGATACAAAAACAATGTGCATATATTTATTCTGTAATTTCAAGTGAATATAAATTGTAAAGGTAATGTTTAATCATTCATTGTACAGTGATGCGTCTGGTATAGCTTTCCTAATAAAAAGTTTTGAAAAAAATACATATAGATATATAGAGGATACAAAGCTTGAACCTAAAATGCCAGCTATACCCTCCTCCCATCGATGATTACTTTCCCCACTTTAATTTTGAAGGCTATATTATTAACTATTCAGTGCACTGTGATGTGAACAGGGAAAAAATGTACAACTTGCCATGCCAGGTGAGACTTTTTAAATACGATTTTAAACCTGTTTTTTTCCACATTGCACTGCAACTATGTCAGAGCTTCTTCTGTCTAAAAACGAGCCGCAGAATTAACCCAATTTCTTCTACTAATGTTGCTAGTAGAATCTATGTTCTGCTACAGCCTAGGAGAAACTAAGGCATTCGTAGGGATTACAATTTTACATTGTTTAAATTCACATCAGTTTATAAAGGAAACGAGCAGAGATTGGAGAAAAGCTTAAATGTAAACTTGAATACTTGATTCAATTGCACTTGGAATGTTTTTCCCCACTTACAGGAAAGCCTGAAACAATGTGGGAAATTCAGGCCCAATAGTTGGCATTTGCCTTCCTGCAATCAGAATAATTAAGGGGGTCAGGCTGATTTTGCAAAATGTATCATTAAAATGATGCTGCAGAATAGACTTGCTGTGTCACCTAATTTGCAACCCACTTAAATCTGAGCAAAACCAAAGAAAAATGGATTTTTCTTTTTAAGGTCCTGGCTAGTATCTTGTTCCTAATAGAGGTGGGTGGATGCACCCGCAAAAAGCTGAGGGCAACCTTTGCTGAGGATGTTACCTGATGTGGCCAGTAGATGGTGCAGGAACTCCAGCGATCAGCCAAGGCTGCAAGGTGCAGCTGAGCTGTGCTCTGGTCTGATGCTTTGTGCTTGGACTCTGGAGTCTGCCCTCAGCACCATGAAGTCGCTATGTTGAATGTATTTCACCAGACGTCATTAATGCCTTACATCAAGCTAGGGAACACATTAGAAGGGAATGTGAGTGTGAGCTCCTTAGCTGTGCAGTTATGCCGGTGAGGCCCTGTCCTACAGATCTCAAATAATGAATTTTATATAGAAAAATCAAGATATATATATTATATATTTTCTGTTAATAAATACAACAATCATGCAATTTATCAAGATAAATTGAAAGCTGTTTCCATTGCATTAAAAAAAGAGTCTGTATCCAATGCTCTTGTCCTTTTGGGCATTTGTTATGAAATTAAAGGTCCTTTCACAAATTGCACCTTGTTGGAATGGGTGAGGAAAGAGAACCAATGTTTGCATGGACTGAGCTGCCACATTAGCTGTCCGAATCAGGAAGGGCTGCTTCCCTTTCTCTTGCGTGGCAAAACCGATCCACACAGCAGGCAGTATTTCAGTGGCATTGAAAGGTGGGTGCAATGTTCTTCCCAGATGCCCCTACAGATAGGTTTGGCAGATGTGCACGGTATAGGTTCTCTGTATCTGAATGCCATGGGGAGGAAGTGGAAAGCATTTTCTGGGAATCATAATAGCTCTGTGTACCTATGAGATGGGGGTGGGGGCTTATTCAAAAGTCTGTAAATCTTACATCTTATTGGTTAATGTTATGAACTTCAAGTTTCAAGAACCCTCAGTAGTACTGATGTCGTTTCATCGTTACTACAGCACTAATCTGTTTTCAGTGGCTATTAGAAAAGCATGCAGGTATTTACAAAAAATAAACATCAAAGTGCAAGGCCAAAGCCTTCTGATAATTATTATAATTTCATTGATAACACTGCACGCATGAAGAACATGGAGCATTATAAAGTCAGGTTAAAGTACAATCCCTGTGTGACTGGTGCTGTATACATGGGGGAAGAAGCCCGAGTGTTCACATTAATGTATACGTCAATTATTATAAATAATGTTTATATTTTATTTAAACTATAAAAAGGCAAGAGCTTCTTGACTTCAATAGAGCTAGCAATTTTACCTGCAAATAAGGAATCTATTTATTCAGTGGCTATAAATGTCTTCTATGAGAATGGAATTTTCTATTAAAAGAGAAAATTTTTTTGCTTAAATTGAGGGTTTTTTCCCTTCTGTAGGAAACTTATTTTCTTGTGTTTTATAAACTCATTGAAATCAGATTCTCTGTGGAAATGTTCAGACTATTTAACTGTGGTATCTATGTGTAATATGATGATTCTTAGTTATTTTATTGTGACAAGACATGGATGGGTGGATGGTAAAATGACTGTCTACTTCAGAAAACAAAAGAGGATCTGTCAGATCTGATCTGTGAAGGGAAACTTCATATCCATCAGCATGAGTGACCCTAATTAATAGGGATTATTTATCATTATTAGCAGTACTATTAATAAACTCTTTGGAAGGAATGAAATAAAATAAATGATCCACATTCAGTGGGATAACATTTTAAATAAAAAATACTTTTATTTAGCTTAATTCAGTATTGTATTGATAAGTGGTTGGCAGCAGTTTCAGTAGACATCTATGTGCTGATGCTCAGAGCCTGGTGATAGAACATTCATCATGTGTTTATTTTTATTCATTAATTTGCTATGTTGTAAGTCTTCCTACAGGAGTAAAATAAAAAAGGCCAGGTAAATCATAGTCATAGGTTATAATAAATATATAGCAAGCTAGAAAGGGAAAATAACCAAATATTCATTAGCAGTCGTAAGGCCTATAAGCCAAAAGGCATATAAGCGGTCATAAGGCCTATAAGCTTTCTTCAAGCACCTGACAGTTGTGAATATGTTGCAGAATTGCAGTTTGTCCAGAGTTGTCATCTGTTTTTCTAATGTGAATTTGTTTACATATTTCTGAACAATCAGAGATCTGTGAATTATCATGTTCACTGTGAGTGTTCACATGACAAAAATAATAGGCTTGGAAGTATTCCCGTAGAACTGTGAGGGGGTTTTTTTTGGTGGAAATGACCACATTTTCTCCTAGAAAAAAATAATTTACTGTGAATTTGCTGAATAGACAAATTCACAGTTTTTCTATGTTAAAGCCATTTGAACTAAAATGACACTTCTCTGTCTTCTGGTTTCAGGCAAATTCGAGGCAAGACTGAAAATGATTTTATTTCCCCTGACACTAGGCTACGTTCACACACAGGGGGTTATTTCGATACAGGTTGTTTCAAAATAACTTGTATCCAAATAACGCCTTATTTTGAAATAAGTTAATTCGAATTAAGAAAATGTTAATTTGAATTAAGGAAAAAAGCCCAAAGCGAAATAGCATGTTCGGACAACAGTTATTTCGAAACGAGTCACCGTTGTTTCAAAACAACATGTTCTGATAGGGTTGTTTCAAAACAATCGTTTCAAAACAACGTTGTTTCATCACCAAATGGGGTTTAAGTTGTTTTGAAACAACGGAACCCATTGTTTCGAAACAACGGTACGTCGTGTGAACGTGGCGTTTCTTATTTCAAAACAACCTCTGTTGTTTCGCAATAAGACTGCCATGTGAACACACCCTAGGATTTTTCCAGTTGTGAGAATTTTTTCACATGACCCTCGTATTCCACCCTGGCTTATGCAGCTAAGACCTGATTCAAAGCCTATTGAAGTCAGTGGAAATAACCCCATTCACCTCCGCATGCTTTGGAATAGACTCTTAAACTGGGCATCGTCCTGCTTCCATTGAAGTCACTGACCTTGGTGATACAGTTTGAGGTTCAAGTGTGCTGGCCTGAAATCCTTTGCCTGCATAAAAAAAAAGGATGGTCTCCAGACAAAGTTGCACTTATTTCATTAAATTGCCTACCTAAAACTGATTTTGTTATTTTGCTGCAAATCTGTATGTGAACAAAAAAGTAACTAATGTCAATGTGGATAAAGTTGGGTTTTTTTTTGTTTTGTTTTTGTTTTTTTATCAGTAGACCAACATTAGTTCAACTAACTGAACCATTTTTATTCCAAATAACAGTGTTTACACATAGACTTCTACTGAAATAACTGAATAGGTTATTGGAAAGGAAAAATTCATACAATTAGGCCAGCCTGTGTGGGTTGAGGCTTAATGTCAGGATGTTTATTAGCTAGCCAAATTCATCATGTAATGCCTGCTATTTAAATATTTTATTAATATTGCAATTAAAGGACACTGTCAGTTTTTTATATAGATTTGGGCTTGTTTGGTAATATCCTTTGTGGTGCTCTTGCAGGAGGCTCAATATTTTCTTTCTCTCTTACGTGTTTTCTACTTTCATTTAATTAAACTCGCGTGTGGGGGGGAAAGGTATTTGTCATTCTGCAGAAGTCAGTAGCTCTGTTTAATCTTCTGTCTGTGCATGGATTGCTTTAGGATGGCAATTGTAGGAATGGAATTGTGTTGGTTATAAGCCTTGTGTTGTGGTGAGAGCACTGAGACATATTCCCCAGTGTTTTGTCAAATTGGTGGGTATTGTGGCTTTCAGAACAAAGACTGAGATTGTCCTATGCTATGGACAATTGGTGAGAGGAGGATAAAGAGGGAGGAAAGCCACATAAGAGTCCCCTCACAGAGTTCCTAGCAGATCTTTCTGTTTGGTGAACTCCCAGGAACTTCAGTGGATCAGGCCCTATGTCTGGTAATGTAAATAGTCCCAATGTAAACTATGAAATTATGCTTAGATACTGCAAAGGAGCCATATGCAGAATCATGATGTTGAGTTTCCTAAATAATAACATAAGAATAAATATATACATTATTGGTAAAATAATAGAACACTATACATAAAAAAAAGGTCAACAGTTCAACCTCACACATTGCATTTTGAAGTTAATAATGATGTCACCTCACTTTTTAAAATTCCCTTATTTTCCTGGTAGTAAAGTTTTTCTTTAAATATTCCTAGAGCATTTAACATACTCTGTTAGTTCTAAGGAAACATTTTAAGGTAACTGAGGGATGAATCCTCCTATATCCTACTACCAAACACAGAGGAAATTTTTACTCACCCATCTGTGTATGAATAGTATATAGTGTAGCACCTTTTCCAAAAGTGAAATCGGTTCTAGTGAATCTGGTCTGTAAGGACTGGCGTTGTGCTTGAATATATATATAGAGAAAATCAGTCTGCTTGAGGTTCCTGATCTAGTCAAATATGGAATAGGCGATAAGAATTTATGAACAGGGATTTTTTTTTGTTTGTTTTTTCCAGTTTCACCTCGATAGAAATTTTGTCACTGAAGTCAGTAGGTGTTTTATGTGCTGAAGACCTGCAGGATCAGCTAATAGCACTTTCATATAAATAATTAAAAGTGGAACAAATCTGCCATGGAATCTGAGGGGGTTTTGTCTGTCTCTTTGTTTGTTTGTTTTAAACCTGGGAGGCTGTTCAAGTGTCTTTTGATTTAATTTTGTCAATTAGATTGTGCACTATTATTTGTTATATAAGGAATTTTGGGTAATTAAGGTCCAGCTATTCAGGGCTTACCTGTATTCATTTATGTGGTCCGTTTAAAAAAAAAATCAACAAAAAGAAAACAACCAGAAGCAGAAGAGCCAGCATATTTATAATATATAAATTAAACCACGTAACTAATTTTAAGATGGACCTTTGTAAGTTTGTGAATGTGATTATAAGACTGAGTTGCCTGAGATGGCTGAGGGGGCTGGACTTGATGACCCAGAGGTCCCCTATAGCTTTATGTTCTTGAATCCTCACCATCAAACTATTTCACTTTTTTAAACCTTGCAGTGCTTCATCTTCTCTTTGGAAACCTAAGGACGTGATTTGTATGGCAACACAGAAATTGCCAGGCTGGACTAGATTTGAGACCAACTGAGCCTAGTATTCTGTCTCTGACAGTGCATAGAGTCAGCAGCTTCAGAGGAAAGTATAAAAACCTTGCAGTAGCAGATGTGGCATAATATGCCCCTACAATAAGTCTTACTGCTCTTGTAAATCCCAGCCTTATGTCACAATGGGAACAGCTGATTGCAGAGCTCTTTTAAAAATCTGGCCTTTATTTTGGTGCCTAGATGGAAGTTAAATTCTTTTGAAAATCTGGCCCCAGTTATGGTTGAAGAGCACTTAAAATTTTATCCCTGAGCTATTTGGAAAACGTTCTATCATTAGGGCTGCTGCACAGAGCCATCCTAAAAATCCTCATGGCAACATCACTGAAAAATGTGCACAATCCACACATTTTTTTTTCTGGATGAGACAGCATGGATTTTATTCTGATGCTATTTTTTTAGTATTTGTCTGCAGTATCCCATAAAAAGCATGGCTATATCTGAAAATGGATATAACAGTGCTGTAGCCATGTCAGTCCCATGACATTACAGAAACAAGGTGGATGAGGTAATATATTTTATTGGACCCACTGCTGCTGGTGAGAGAGACAAGCTTTCAAGCTTATTCAGAGCTTTAGGTGTCTGTCACCAATAGAAGTTGCTCCAATAAAAGAGATTAACTCACCTGGTCTTGGTAATGAGCATGATAGCCATGTAAAGATGCTATTGTTTAGAGCCAGCCTATGGCAGCATTCAAAGAGATATGGTATTTGACTCAAAACAGGAGGAGTGATCCTTATTCTTTACTAGCTAGGCAGCCTTCACTGAAAATACCTAAAGCTTCTAATGATAATTCACATTCAAAAGCCCTCACTGAGCTTTCAATCTTTTTTCAATTTCCCTCCCATTTTTCAACCAGTAATGATGAGAATGTGTGTATAATCATTTAAGACCTTCTCAATTTGAACACTAATGGACCATGATCTTGCTAGTATTGAGGTCAATGGGAGTTAAGTCATTAACTTTATTGGTAGCTGGACCAATCTCTAACAGGTACCCAAATGCAAAATGTCAGCCTAAAAATGAAATTGTTTTTGAGTTACAAGACTGTGGAAGTGTCTAATAAGAGGCAGTATGGCTGAGGTAATGTGTTTTATTGAACCAACTTCTGTTGGTGAGAGGCAAGCTTTCATGCCACACAGATTTCAGTCTGGGAAACAAAAAAGGAGTCCTGTGGCACTTCAAAGACTAAATTTATATATTGCATGAGCTTTTGTGGGAGAAAATACCACTTTGCTAGACACTTTGAAGATGGGGGAACTTACAGAGTGGGAGGAAATAAATGCAGGGAAGTGTAATTCAAGGAAACAGGTGCCACTGTAACACCAAATCAAAACATCTTCAAATGCCACAGGACTCCTTGTTTGTGTTACTGTTCTAGACCAACAAGGCTGCCTCTTGAACTTGGCAACAGGTCTGGGAACAGCATTCAGAGCATCATGCTAAATATAGAGTGATTTAGCATGAGCGTAGTTAGTGCATACAAAGGAAGCATTCAAGGTGAAGTGGCTCCTTAACACTTCTGTAGTCAAAGACCAAAAAAAGAGTGTTAGGGGCTACAGATTTTTGCAATGAGCCATGCATATGGCATCTTTATTAAGACTTAGATTTTTAAGGCTCAGCAAAGTTATGAAGATACACTTCCCAGATTGTCTTTTGCAGGTGTTTATAGTTTTCTTTGAGGATGAGGACTGAGAGGTCAGGGAGTGATCGGTTTGTGAAACACATTTGCCCGTGGGTGATAGGGTGCTTTGTCTTTTTTCATTTTCTGTGTGAGTTGACTCAAGAGCATAATATAATTGTCTGGTTTCACCCACTGCATAGTTATTGGGGCCTCTAGTACATTGTATGGATCTATGGCTGTTGAAAGTTGTGTTGTGGGGGGTGTTGGTCATCATAGTTGCAAGGATATGTGTGCACATCTAGAGCTGCTTTGAGTTAGTGTGTCCTGGTTTGTGTGACCTTGCTTCTGATGATGAGTTTAGCAAGGTCGGAAGGGGCTGTTTGAAGGCCAGAAGGGGAAGGCAAGGAAAGATTTCATTCAATATGTGGTTCCCACTGTGTCTGGGTTGTGATTGTTTAATGATACCCTGTATGGTAAATGACAGCTAAAGGTGTGCAGCTGGAGCATTTTTTTTTTTCTGTATTGAAGCAGGTTCTCTCAGGGTATTCCCAAAATATCATGGCCCATTCTGTGGGGTGCATTGCTTCTCCAGAGAAACATCCATGTTTGTTGAAGGAAGTTTTAATTGTGATCAGGTATGTGTACTAGACTTTAATCTCAGAGCATATTCTGTTATATCTGAATGGCTGTCTGGCGGTAACAGATTTCTTGGTGTGTTTGCAGTTGTTATCTGATCTGTGAAGGTGAGTGTGTTGATCCATGGATTTTTGTGTATAATTGCCCATAGGATTCCATTGCTGGATTTGATTGTGGTGTTCAGGAAATTGATGCTGGTATGGAAGTGTTCAGGAGAGAGTTGGATACGTGGGTGGTGCTTGGAGAAGTTGTGGGAGATAGCTATGAGAGAATTTAGGTCATCTATCCAGAGGATGAAAATATCATTGATGCATCTCAGCTGTATCATTGCTATTGTAATGCATTTGTCCAGAAATACTTCCTCAAGGTGGTCCATGAAGAGTTTTTCATATTGAGAAGCCATCCCAGTACCTAATGCTGTTCTTGTAGATATTTGAGGCAGGCAGCAATGGTGAGGGATGTTGGTGTGTAGGGAGATGACAGATACAGTGACAAGATGGTGTTCTGAGATAGGCTATTAATGTTGAGAAGTTTTTGGAGGAAATCAGTTGTGTCCTGGAAAAGGACCTCTATTTCCTAAAGCAGTTAAACAGATTTTATTTTCTCATCTGTAAAAAGAAACAGCCTACATTTTCCACTACCTCCTGTTCTGTTTGTATTCAAAGCATTTCTATTTACTTGTTTGCATATGCAGATTGTCATTTGTAAATGTGGATTGGGCAAAAGTGCATCCAGTCCCTTGATTTCTTAATGTAACAGCATGTATTTTTCAATTTGGCATGTACAGAAAACAAGCCAATTCAAAATATGACAATGCATGTCAGATTTTTTAACAGAGCGCCGTACATGTACATAGTCTATGTTGCAAGATGTATTAACTGGACTACCCTGTCTATGCACTAGTTCTAGCCTGCAAGCAAACTTCATAAAGCAGCAGTGATCATTTAAAATTTTACAATGATGTGTAGGCTGTCAGCATATCTACAATCCATCCACAGCATGTTAAGTATTCAAAGAACTGTATGGGTTAGACTGGTTATGTAAATAGGATTTATCAAGAGCTAAGCAGAGATGCTTCACTTGCAACAACCCAAAACTAGTTGTAGTAGACACAGACCAGGAGTAAATGTCACCTTTGTGATTACCTCTGATGGAACTAATGCAGGTAAATGTTCTAAGTCCTAACATGTGAAATCTCTAGCTAGGTGTCATCTGTTTGTAAAACTGGAAATGGGGGTGTGATTTCTATAGGGCACTAACAAGTTGCATATTAATTGATCACTGTGAATCATGTTGGTGTGCACTAAAAGTTCCCTATTGTACTTTAATGAGTGTACCTTTAAAGCCTGCTAACTGAACACTGAAATCAGAGTCTGCAACAGAGCAACCAGCAGCCTCATCCCTACAGCTGGCCTGCAGCAGGCTGCCTGATTTGCCATCCTCTATGATTGGCGGCAGAGACCAGGAAGCTAGCTCTTCAGCCAGGAGCAATTACAGCTTGCTGGTTTCTCAAACAATGGTATGTGATACTTGGTTCTTTATGTGCCTCTGTCTCAACCCTGTCTTGAACCTGTCCTTTTCTGCTACCTGCTTGTGTTAGTTCCAGCCCATTGGTTTGACCCTTGGTTCTGGCTCCTGAAAATGGATGCTAACTAAGTCCTTTGCTGTGGTATTTGGTTTTGGTCTTCCATTTTGACACTGTTTTGGTGCTTCACTATTGACTCACTCTTTGACCATTAGGCTTGCTGCCTTCATCCTGGTCAGCTGACAGATATTTAGTGTACTCCAGGAGAGGATACTGGATCAGTTAATGGACAGCTTGTATTTTAGAAATATCTGCTGCTATTTCCCTCCACCACCTGTGCACATTAGCCTATCATATAGACAAGCCCTGAACGTAGAGGTGACCCAGTGCAACATTCTTATGTGTTCAGATCTGTGGTTTTGCTTTGGCCTACTGTAAATAAAGCTGTAAAGTTTGAATCCAAAGCTTAAAAATTCCAAGGTTTCAATGCGGTTATCATGCAATATGCCCATCTCTTTTAGAAATCTTACATTCCTAATATTTGTAGGTATAGATACCTAGGGGATGTGGTTGTGGACTCACACACAGCAAATGTGGGTGATCTTAGCACTACGTTAGATCTCCTACTGCTTGGGATTTCATCTCCATGGGTGGAGGGTGTTCTTCAGTTCAAAATGTGGTAGCCTTTGAACTAACTTTGCAGCAATTAAAATATGTATCATGGCAATACATGTTTATTTCTGTTCTTTTAATTTTAGGTACAAAAATTGTTAGACTGTATTCCAAGTATCTGCTGCTTAAAAGAAAATTCTCCTGTCATTTAGTCATAAGTTTTTGATGGTGGTGGTTTTTTAAATGATTTGTGATGTGTGGAGAATTGTTGCCTAGCACAGGACCTGCTGTTTCACTGACTCTTAACAGCTTTGGGCAGGTCACTCAACCTTCTTCTTTAGCTTTCCTATTTGTAAAATGAGGATGACATTCTTGCCTAATGACAGGGTGGTCCGAGTTAATGAGGGGTGGATTTTCAGAGGTACAGCGCTAGGTGCCCAGCTCTCACTGTCTGTCGATAGAGCTGGAAGCCTGGGTATTCTTTGCATGTTGCCAAGTTCTAAAGGGGCAGCCATGTTAGTTTAGTTGAGCAAAACAAACGAGTCCTGTGGTACAGTGGCATCACCGGCGCCTGGCAAAGGGGGCATGTGCCCCACGTCCAAGTGCAAGTGCCCCGAGTGCCCCACTGCAGTGGTGGCAGCCCATCTGGCCCTGTTTCTGGATGGGGACCTGGGGCCAGACCTCCCATGGCTGCCTTACCCCACCCCAACCCCGGCTGAGGATCTGGGGCCAGGCCATCTGCAGCGATGGCTGCCATACTCAGCTCCAGCCGGGGACCTGGGGCCAGGCTGCCAGCTGGTGGCAGCAGGAGCCCAACTGGGGCCCTACGTGGGGCCCTGGGTGCTGAATTGGCCCTAGGGAGCAGGCCCCGGGTCTTTTCTGGGGCAGTGTCGCTCCTGCTGTGGGACTTAAATTTGTTAATCTTTAAGTGTCACAGGACTCCTCGTATGTGTGCTTTGTGCATTTGACAGCCCCTTCCCCTTAACTCTTGTGAGGAGTTTTTATTACAAGTGCAAAATTTCATTGTTTATTTAGATTGTTGTAGTGCCCAAAACATGCTAGATGCTTTCCTGAACGGAGGAACACATGGGCTATGTCCACACATACATTATTTCAAAATAATTTATTTTGAAATGAGTTATTTTTAAATAAAGTCCTTATTTTGAAATAAGTTAATTCGAATTAAGAAAATGTTAATTCGAATTAAGGGAAAGCCTGCTATCAAAATGGCTGTTATTTCAAAACGGTTATTTTGAAATAACGCCGTTTGGACATGTCGTTTCGAAACAATGGTGTTGTTTCGAAACAAGATGTCCAAACGGCATTATTTCAAAATAACTGTTTCAACATAAAAGCTGTTTCGAAATGAATGGGGTTTTAGCTGTTTCAAAATGATGGTTCTTATTTCGAAATGACAGCCTGTCATTTTGAAATAAGAAAACGTCGTGTGGACCTAATCTTTTTTATTTCAAAATAACCAGTGTTATTTCAAAATAAAAGAGACGTGTGGACATACCCATAGTCCTTAGTGCAAAGTAAGTGATCTGAAGTGTTATTTAGGATAGTGGTGTTCAAACTTAAGGTTGGGACTCAGTACTGGGTTGCAGACCCTCAGGCACTGGGTCGCGGCACCCCTTGCTGCTGCCACCAAAAGACAGGAATGCATTGCTCGCAGGTGTAACTGTTGGGTCGTAGGCATAAATGATTTTTTTCAACTGGGTCCCAAGAAAAAAGGTTTGAAAACCACTGATTGTGGCGACTGAATGATTAAAAAAAAGGTACTGTGGTCAGATGCTTAGATGATTTCTATCACTGGAGCTCTATTGACTCTGCCTATATATACTAGCAGAGCAGACAATTTTGCCCTTAGGTTGTGTTCCTTTTAAAATAATTTCATTTTAATTGTTGTAGCAAAATATGCATGATGTATCTAGAGAATTCCCACTTCATGGACCACATGAGCTGGTCTCATTTAGGTTGATGGGGACTTTGCACTTGACTTCACTGGCAGCTGGATCAGGCCCAGAGTTTTGCAGGATACACTGTGAATCAATTTTGCTAGCTGTGCAGCAGTTTTCAAATAAATCTTACTAATAGTAATACTTGTCTAGTAAATTGAGAGCCAAAATAATCCTTACAGTATTTTTATAGCAATGAGATTCCTAAACAGATACTAGAAATGCAGGGAATTGACCAGAGGCCTGATCCTGCCAGTGAACTAAGTCAATAGAAGTTGAGCCATTGATTTCAATGGAAGCTGGATTAGGTGCTATAACAAGACTCTCAGATAATGTATTCATAATACGCTGCAGTTCAAAGGCAAGCCTGAAAAGTAATATTCTCGTCAAGCAGCTCCCTGAGCCATCTACTTTAAATGATTTCTGATCACTAAATTGCCTCATGCTTTATGTTGGATTAAAAGTAGGTCACAGTAATATGGATTTGTCATCACAAGTTCAGGTCCCATGTACTAAAGTCCATGGCAAAATCTGACCACCTACTGTGGCGTGCATAGCAGGCTGCGGGTAATGTCACAGACACGGAATGAGCTTCTCAGCCGTTAAATGGAACAGACCTTCTACTTCATGGCTACTAGACCAGCATGAATCTGTCATGCTGCCAGTCTGTGCTGCAAAGTATAATGTTAGTGGAACAGGCGGAGGGAGGGAAGAAGAGGATTAATTCTTTTCCACTCTTTTACTCCCTTCACTACAGAAAAACACAAACCAATTAATGACAGAGATGAAAACAATTAGGTGGTGTTTCAAGATATTATTATGCTTTACCCAGTGCTTAATTTGCAATGAAGGAGGTGCTGGGCCTCAAGCACTTTTTTTTTTTTTTAAAGTTTCATATCTGATGCAGCAAACCTGAGGTGTGAGACTATGAACGGTTGAACTTATAGGTGAGGGGACTAAGCTCTGATACTGTGTTAAGTGCTGGCTTTACCTTATTAGTCTATTGGGGGGAAGTAAGCATCTGACAAGAAGGCATATCACGATCTGTTTTTGCATAAATGTAACAGTGAAACTTTGATATTTAGCAGCCTTCTTCGAGTAAAAATAGGTCATTTCCATATAGCTATCATGTTTTTATGCAGAAAATGTGCTGAATGTACAGACTGTATTTTGGGCAAGGAGAGTCATTTGCAATGTTTGTATATTTACCTGAGTGGAGACTGCTGAAGAAGGAGAGTAGAAAAATACATCATTTTTCAATCCAGTGGTTCCCAGCTTGTGGCCTGAAGGACAAAAGTGGCCTTCTGCTCCCCTCCGTGGCTGCTTCTAGCTGTGTAAAGGAGCTGCGGCCTAAGCACTCAAGCAGCATACGTTTCCACAGGGCTAAAAGATTGGTGTGACAGGAGATCAGTGCTCCCTGCCTCTGTTTGTAGCAGGACGCATGCCAAAGTGCTCCACCGAGGTCCATAGATGCTGAGCTCCCTGCTGGAGCCGGAAGTAGAGAAGCACTGATCTTCTGTCCTCCTGGCTGCAGATGGAAGCTACTGCCTGTGGACCCAGGTGGAGCATGCAGAGCTAGAGGCTGTGTGCAGTTTCCCTGAAGCAGCTGGGGAGACGAGAGATTAGCGAGGCAGCAGCTTCCCCCCAGACATTCTTCTGTCTGTCCGTAGTGGGGAAGCGGTAGGGTGTGGGTAAGGAGGCTGCTAGGGTTCTGAAATGATGCCTGGGGCCCTTGAGCCAAAAAGGTTGGGAAGCACTGGTTTATACAGTTCTTGCATGTAAAATATCACATTGACAGCCTCACTGCCCTCAAGGAGTTAAAGTTGCATCATTTTCAAATAGGTCACTTTTTAATAGGGACGTGTCAGATTTATACCATCGGATCAGATGCGTGCTGCTCTCCTGAGCATCTAAGGAACTTAGGGCTCAGTAAAATGTAGTGTATATCTATTTTCTTTATGTTAAAGAAGGATCATAAGCTTTCATGTCCTTAGGAGACCAGTCAGTTCAACAAAACGCTTAGATTTTATGACCCTTCAACTCTATCCTGAAGCTTGTGAATCTGGTAGTTCCCTGTGGTTAATTCTGCACCCCAAGGCCTGTAAAAAGGAGCCTGATTATGGGGTTCAGTTCATCCCTGTGCAGAGACCCCCACAAATAAAGCTTACAGATTACTTCAGTCCTACCTACAACTTGTTTTCCAAACGTAAATATTGCATAAGTCGTCTTGCTGCTGGTCCACCGTATGGGATGAATTAAATTCACAGTGAATTTTGTCTTGTAGATAAATTGATCAGTTAAAAAATGCCTTTGAATACAAGCGTCTTGCTCGTCTCTTTAATACTTAGGAAATGCACAGTATCTTTCAGGATCAAACATACAAGATTGTGCTATTTCTACAGATAAGGGTTATTTATTTGCAGGGCCATAAGGACAAAGGTTGCTGTCCAGGGCAAGCAGCACCAGACACACCCTCCCAACCACCCGGGCCCCAATCCAGGCCAGCCATCGGCGGGGAGTAGGATCTGAACACTGCCACTGCTGCGAGCCCCTGGCGGCTTCCCCAGCGGGACACCTTCCCTGCTGGTCGGCAGGGCCCCGCAGCAGCTGCTTTCCCCGCTGGTTGGCAGGGTCTCCTGATGTCCGTTTTCCCCATTGGTCAGCAGGGTCCTCCAGAAGAGTGCTTTCATGCCAGGGCGCTTTCACCACGGCCTGCTGGCTGGCTTCCCCAGCAGCCAGGTCCCTCAGCGGAGAGCCTTCTTTGGCACCCTCTATAATTTGGTGCCTGGGGCGTTGCTCTGTTTGCCCTGCCGTAGTTACATCCCTGCTTATTTATTTGTACATCTGTCAATCTGACATATGCTAGCTGTGGATCTGGTCCTCTGCATCAGTGACACACCAGTGATGTCAGTGGTACTCTCCTAATTTACGATAGGTGAGGCTCTGGCTCAGGCATTGGATGTCAGTGTGAGTATGTCTGTACTGCAGTGTAAGGCCAGGAGAACTCCTGTTACCAGATTCTGGGTTTGTTAATTTACAGCTCAAGTGTTTACCCTCGTGTATAAGCCCAGGTTAGGAATTGTTGAGCCCTGAGTCCCAACAGGTGTCTACAGCATCTGAGGTGGATTAAACAGACTCAAGTTCAACTACTCATATCCTTTTTGCCTCCAAGACGTGCCCACTCAAAGATGTGCTTTTGTTTGTGCTGTAGTGTGAGAGAACCTGCATCCAACAAACTTGGCTGTCCAGAAGATGAAGAATGTCAGCTTGGGATTGTGGGATATTTTTGGCAGATTTCCAGAGCTTGAGTCTAGCGGGGCTGCATCTATATTGCAAAGCAATAATAGGGCTTGAACTCTGAGTCTAGGCGTGGACCCTCCATTTCTGTGGGACCCTGGCTTGGAGGCCTGCTTAGCTCTGTTTGTGTGTAGATAGAAGTGGGTTAAGCTTGAGCCTGAGTTTGAACCCTGGGCTTCCATAGCAGTATAGACATATCCTCTGTTTGTGTTAATAAGAGCTTGTTTGTCATTCCCATGGCATAATAGCCTTTCCTTTTGAATTTACATTACACTGGGGGGGGTGAATGCACCCATCAGGATTCTTTGTTAAGGCATTTTTATTTTTTTAACAATTAATCAGAAAAGAAATGAAGATATGAGAGATTATGGGCCAGATTTTCAGTGCTGTAAACTGGTATTTCTCCACTGAAGTTAATGGAGCCAATTTACAGCAGTTTAGATTTTGATCCTATATGTGGCAATTCTTCCCACTGCCACATTTATTGATGTTATGCTCATGGGAATGCAGGCAAATAAAGCTTTTGTTCCATATGGAGTTGTAGAAATTCCAGCTATTGACTAACTTGTGAATAGGTCATTAATCCTCAACAAAACGTGTTCCACAGGCTGACGTTTGTTTTTTTGTTTTTTTTAAGGAGTATCCTTTCTGACTTAACCCCGCTCATGTTCTTCTAGGTTAAAAGAAGCAAACTTTAATTCCCTAAAACTTTCCTTTTACAAATATTACTTACACCAAGCCTTAAATTAGTTTTTAAAAAGACCAGTGACATTCTAGTAGAATGTGTCATGGTAAATCACAGGGGTTAGAACTCATGAGATTAGTGTAAAAGCAAAACAAGCCCAAGCCTAGTTTCAAAAAATAGATAATGTTTTGTATAGCTGGAGAACATTTAATGACTAAACAGGGTATGCATATTGGCCTCTGTTTAAAAAGAAAAGATATAAATTGTTCTAGCCCTCTATAAAAGAGAGTAGCGCTAAATTTGGCTCTGATGTCACAAGAACTAAATCTATAAGACTTCAGTTGTAATGGTTATAAAGATGGTCAGTAAGCAGAGAATAAAGTTTTCTGCAAAGTAATAAGTATTGTGGCTAGCATGGAATTGAATGCTATCCTGGAGATAAACGTGGCTATCATTTGTATCTGAACACAGTGCTCATTCTTTCCTCATATCCCAGTTAGGAACCAGAAGAACCACCATTAATCTCTTTTCCCAAATTTTTCAGCCTCTGATCTTCAGGCTGATGTTATGGTTACAAGTCATTATACTACAAAATATTTAACAATGCCATTTCATAAGCAGTGATCCAGCAACATAACACCAAATAAAACAAAAATATAACACCAAGTAAAGCAAAGTGATCCATATGTTGAGGTATAAAACACATCATCAGTCTGTCAATATATGTTAAAAAATTTAAAAGGGGGTATGTAACATTTCCTAGAAAATGAGACAAAAGATGATCCAGTAGTTGGAGTGCTAGCCTGGGTCTTGGGAGCCCAAGGTCCAGTTCTTTGCTCTGTTACTGACTTCCTTTGTGACCTTGGGTAAGTCAGTGACTCTCTGTACGTAGGTTTCCCATCCATAAAATGGAAATAAAAGCATTTCCATACCTCATGAGGGTGTTGTGAGGATAAATACATTAAAAATTGTGAACAGCTCAGACACTGTGGAGATGAGACTATTCAAGTACTATACATAGGGGAAAAAAAAAGAAAAATCTGCCTTTTTTGTGCTTTAGCAAGGATTCAGTAGCACATCGATTTGAAACAAATGGTATTTTGTGCAAGTCCTAAAGCTGAAAAATTGTATTTGTATAAAGATGCATTTGGAGCTACATAAAATATCTGAAAGGATTCATGTTGCTCTAAAAATATGCTGGGGAAATGTAGTACAGTAGAACTCAGGGTTAAGAACACCAGAGTTACAAACTGACTGCTCAACCTCACACTTCTTTTGGAATCTGAAGTACAGTCATTCAACCGTGGGGTCAGGGAGTAGAGCAAATCTAGTGCAGCTGTTTTAAAAGTAAACAGCTAAAAAAAAAATAAAGGGAAAGCAACATTTTTCTTCTGCATAGTAGCGTTTCAAAGCTGTATTAAGTAAATGTTCAGTTGTACAACATTTGGAAGCACAGCCATAATGTTCTTTTCAGATTTGTGAGCATTCGACATATGAACAACCTCCATTCCTGAGGTGCTCATAACTCTGAGGTTCTTCTGTACTGAGACTGAAGGGGGGGGGGAAACCTTAGGCAATTCAATAACATGGTAATGCCCACAGTAAAAACAAAAACAAAAACAAAAACCAAACCTGAATAAAATATAGAGCATGTTGGAAAATGGTATTGTTATGGAAAATTTGTATGAAAATGAAAAATATTTTGGTTTTATTAATATTTTCAGTGTCTAATTTTAACTTTAATAAAAAAAAATTGAAACCCCAAAACTGAATTTGATCAGTATTTGGCAACCAAAAAGTTTGGGCAAAAAAAAAAGAAATCAATTGAAAACTGCCAAAATTTTGAAAGATTTAAAAATCTGTAAATTGTGGGAAAAAGTTTCCCAATAAAAACTGAATATTTTTGAGGAAAGTAAAAACTTTGTGTCCTTTTTAAATTATTATTATTATTATTTTATTCATTTGGTTGAAAACTTCTTTTCTTAAAAAAAAAAGAAAAAAAAGAAAAAAGAAAATTTTCTACCGGCCCACCTAGAATTTTTGGGCAGGATTACATCAATATTACAAGATGGTTATGACGGGTGAGGTGTGGGGAATGCTAGTCCTTTTATGTTTCTGCAGTGGTTAAAGTAAGCCAGAGTGCCCCAGAATGCAGTTCTGGGGCCCACAAATCTGACAGTCTAGCGTTCCAGGGCCCAGATTCCAGAATTTAGGAAAATCAGGCCAACACATGCATGAAGGGGCCCAGAAAATATGGGCAGGAGGCCTGGAGATTAGGAAGGTTCCAGGGCCCCACAAATTACACTTTAACCACTGGCTTTATGGTTCATGTCAAATCCATGTTTGACAAAGGGCTTGGAGATGCAAAAATCTAACCCCCAATGCCAAGGAATGTAGGTATAATCAACACAGGTGGTTTGAGTGCAGTTGCCAACTGGATATCTGTCAGCGTCTTCATTGACTGTCCTTACTTTATTGGATCATTCCCAAGGTAAAGAATAATTTAAGATAATTTTCTTATAGTCCATCTTGTTCTCATTAAAAATAATATACAGGAGAGCATTAAACAATGTGACAGTGAGAGCTGTGCAGAAATTTTACTGAAAGAACCAGTGTAACTTATTCAGTGCATGCAACCTCCCCTTCTTTTGGTTGTTTTTTGAATGCACTTTATGTTTACATAGCTAAACATACTCTAATAAATGTTTCCGGTATACAGAGTTTACCTATTAGCATATAGGAATTTGTGTTTTAATGCATCTCAGATTTTTCTTCAGCCTCCAAACGTGGCTAATTTGAAATTACAAAAAGATGCTGAAAACTTTAAAAATTGCCACAATGACTGTCACTGAGTTTGGCAAGGACAAATTTCACACTGGTGGTAATGTGCTGTTTTGTACTGTTTGCAGAAAGGCTGCCAATTATATTCAAAGACAGACAAATACAAATGGCAATTCTATTAATTTTATTTTATTATAATGATTGCCCTGGTAGGCTTTGAACGTGCTTAAAAATTGTAAATTTATCAGTAAAAGATTGTTCAGCTGACGGCTATATATACTGTGGTGAGGGAAAATGCAGTTCAGCATTTCATTTTAATTGCAGAAAAGTGGGTTTTTGAAGGTTGTGTACTGATAATATTACTAGTCTGTTCTGAGTCATATGACTGAAGCAGGGGAGAGATTTAGCAAATGAGCAACTTAAAACACCCAGTTTCTTACATCTGCACAGTCCAGATCTGCCAGACATTTCAGATTCTTATTGTTGTTGACCAACCAGCATTCACTGCATATAATGGCATTCCACTACTGAGAAATGCCATTACAGAGGAGGAATTTTCTTCTGCATACCATGGTTTTGCAATTTGTTTTAAAATAGTACCTTACACTGTAAGAAACAATCCCGTGACTGCCAAGGTATGGACTAGATGACCTCGGAAGTCTTTTTCCTCTCTAACTTCTGTGCTTTTAAAATAAAATATTAAAATCTTTGCACAACCACACAGGTCAAGATGTTTCAAAGATGTTTGGCCCTTTATTTGTGCTGGCAAATGATTCAGCGTGCTAAGCAGGATTTCCATACACACATTAGGTTTGTCATGGCAAGAAGCACATGCAAATAACTATGTATATATAAAATTATGGTATTTCTATCCACAAATTAAGTCACTGCAAATATATGGAGTTGCCCAATTAACTTTGAAAATGGGAGCCATGACACTGGAGAGAAGTCCAGTGGACATCATTTGGTCAGGTAGGTCCGCTCCAGCATGGTGTTGGGGTTTTTAGTAGGTGTTGTCCTCAGCAATGTGCTCCCTTTTATCGATACATTAAGCAAGAATCTGCATCATGCTTGGTCTTTCTAGAGCTGAAGTGTAAAAAAATGATAAAAGTTAAGCTCCAAAGGGGTAGCCATGTTAGTCTAGTTCAAGGAGTCTTGTGGTTGAATTTCCCCTCTTACCTGTGTTGTCTGGCTAGCATTCAGCACATTACTACACTTAACTGTTGTATTCTTTACATTTGCCTATCTCAAGCTACAGGGAAGTTTTGGAACCATGGTCCAGTCTTGAAGAGGAAGCCCGAGATAAGGTGGGGGAAAAAGAAATGTTTAACACCTCCTCTTTCTTTCTTTAGCCTTTTAAAGGGGCTATCTCAAGCTTGCAGCTCAGTAGCAGAATAAAAGAAGCTGATGGAGTTGGGGAGAGTCCACCCCTTGGAGTAGAGAGTTGTGCGACTGACACCATCAGATCCTACCACTCCTCAGCTTTGGAAGTGTTTGAAATTTGTATGTTTCCACTTCCGGTCTCTAATTTTTCAGATCTTTACAACAAGATGAACCAAACCCTCAGATTTAAATGCCTTCCATTTCTGGAGTGTTTAAACTCCAGATCTTGTATTTTGCAGCTTTGGTTCCTCTTAATTTAGAAAGAAATTGCTAAGCAACTGAATGCTCATGATGATTAACTTTTGACTATCTCAGCTGATGTGTTAGCATAGTGAATATTATGCTTCTGAGACACAATTCTGTTTGTTATGATTTATTTATTGATTTATGTTTTTATTAATAATGCATGACTTTGGGAATGGGAAAAAACAGTATTCAAAACCAGAATGCTTTTATTCACAGGCAAGGACTGGAATAGACAGCCTTAAATAAAGTAATTCTTTCCCCCCCCCTAAATCTCAGCTGTTATCCGAAGGGATCATCTTTCCTAAAAGTCATTAAATCTGCATCATTCTCATCTGTTGTATATAAATAGTTACTTTACTTCTTATTGTAGCCCTATAAATCTGTTAAAACAAGTTTATATTTTTGTAGCTGTAGGTGTGAGAAAATCAGAAAGCAGATGTGAGCTGCACACATGCAATAACATAATGATTGATTAGGTGGGTACTAAATGTACAGCTGAGTGCAGAATTAACTTAAGTCTATTGAAAGTTTCCTACAGGACTTCTTGTTCATTCTTCAATGAGCTGTGGATTGGGCTCCAAATGTATTTGATGCAGTTATGCATTGAGTTTGTAGAGACAAGTAGCTAATCTGTTACAAATGTGTCCATCTCGAAGAGTGAAATTGTTTATTTTTTAAAAAAGATAACTATATTTTTGCTTTCTCTGATGTTTTGAGTCTTCCAACACAGTCATTGTTTGCCTTAGAGAGTGGGGGTGTGTGCATGTGGAATGATGCTCCTAAATGAAATAGTATTTCTGTGTGAGAGAAATAGGTTAACATGCAAGATATTATAAGAAATCTTAGCAACAGTGGTACCTTTTAGTTAGATTTGCTAACATGGCCCATCAGGAAAGACACAGATGTTAGTGTGTGACAACTCTACTATATAGACAAGAAGGCCTTGCTGAGAATATATTTGCATGAGATGTAAATTCACCCATTATCCTGCAATTAAAATTGTGATATCTGGCTGCAACTTATAGTAGTGAAGTGACAGTTTCCTCAGTGACTCAGATAGGGAAGTATGCACATCCAAGGCCTGGTCCAGAGCATTTTAAGGCCAGCGAACCCCACCAAAAGCTAAATGCAAGACTAATTTAGGAGTTTGTAGGTTCTATTGCAGAGGTTTATTACAATATAAATACGAGGCTTACTGCAATATAAATACCAGTGCACAAAATTGCTGAATCTATTGAATAAAATAAGTGTCTGAGGCATAAAGAAAGGTTTGATACTATGAACATAAACTTAACTAGAAGGCAACAATCACTAACAAAGGGTTAGACTACAAATGATTTGGAAGGACCAGTAGGAGGTAAGAGATGACTGATGACCCTATTTTTGGTGATTGATGATTTGTTAAATCCTGGAAGAGGGGCAAAATGTGGAGTCATTACAAATAGTGGCTGAAGATGTTCCAGAGAGTAAATTTGCAATGTAACTCAGTCTAAGTCACTTAAATGAACAAGGTGACTTGACTGGAAAACATTTGAAGTCAGTGACTCCCAACTTTTTTGACTTGAGGGTCACAGATACCAGTTTTAAAACCCAGAAAGGCCACCAGCAACACCCGCCCCCAGCAGCCAGATGGAAGAAGTTCAGTGAGCCGGCTGCCTTCTTGCTCATCTCCCATCTCTCTGGCTGCAGCAGGAAAACTGAATGCATCCTACAGCACCATGCACTCCATCTGGGTCTATAGCCAGTAGCTCCCTGCTGCAACCAAGGGAATGGAAGATCAGTGTTTCCTCTCTCCTAGCTCCAGCAGGGACCCAGAAAGAGTGGTTGGCTCTCTGCTGAAGCTGGAGGAAAGAAGTGCTGATTTTTTTTCCTCCTTCTGGCCGCAGCAAGGTCCCCAGTGATCATGGACCTAGGTGGAGCACTTCATCATTTTGCCTGCTACAGCCAAGGGAAGGGGCATGCTGATCTCTCATTCTCCCTTGGCTGCAGCAAGGACCTATACTATTTTTTTAGCCCCACGGATATGTGCTTTTTCTTAGGAAGCAGAAGGGACACTGTGGGCCATTTTGGACGCATCTGTGGGTCATGGATTGGGAACCACTCTTTTAAATAGTGCAATAGAGATGTAAAAAGTTTAATGTGGTTGTAATGGGAGATTTTTGCTATTCAGACATAGTCATTAGGGGTGAAAAAAGATACATGTATGTTTGTCAGGAGACTGCATGGCTTAAGGAGAGGATAATGAGATTCTGAGCCTGTCATGTGTAGATCATCACTGTCAATTGAGTTTAGGTTGGTTAATGACTGAAAGTCAATACGACCTGAAAGCTCTTTGGTGGCCTGTGTGGAATTGGTTGTCTGTTGTGTTTCATTCCCAAATAATTAATAGCTGGGCTTGGAAGAAAATAAGAGTTCCCTGTGCCTCTGAAGATGAGATGCTAAGGGTTTCATGTTGGGCAGACCAAATCAGTGGCTATTTTTGGAAAAAGAATGTCTGAACTTTCTATCTGTTTTGATTTGAGTGAATATCCTTGAAAATATAAACCAAACGGTTGAAAGAAGCAAGCATTTGTGCTAAACAGACTTCTACAATAGAAGGCTGTGGAGAGACTTAAAGGTTGCTCCTTCCAACCATATATGCTCAATGTAGAATGACTGAGTTGCATTTGTTGTGTGCCTCAATGTATTTATGGTAACCTTCTGCAAAAAAACAGTAGCCCAGCTATGCGCATAATGGTGCAGTAATAGAGAGGAAAAGAATATTGAGGCTAAAGGGGCATCCAAAAATGCCAATACCCAGCTTTACAATCAATGTGGACTCAAAAAATATTTGATAAAGGTTGATTTACAGAGGAATAATGCACAGTGTTTGAGAGAATCACTGAAACAGACTGAATACAGTCTTAGCAATATGAAAGAAGAAGGGTTAACAAAAGGAAACCATTGAAGTGATAGCAAGACAAGTGCTGAAAAGATCTTCATTATTTCACTTTTATTCACCTTGTACAGCATTGAATTTGAGGATGGTTGTATCGTTTCCAAGATAGCTAACATGGCTGATTTAAAAGATTTGGCATTAAATGCTGCAGCAAAATACTGAAAACATTCAAAATAATATGTACAGATTGGGTTTATAGGCTGCTTGGTGACTCATACAGTAAAGCAGCATAAGGTAATGATGAGTCTAAGACAGAAAAATTAGAACAGATGCCAGGGTTATTTAAATTGGCTGGTGCTTTAGCATGACTCAGTTTTGGGTGACACCCCTCATTTCAAATTCAGACCCCAAATCATTAGTCACTTTTGAAAGTCTTGGTTAGAGGGTCAAGCTACCCTCGAACTATAAGATAAATGTAAGCACAACCTGTGTTACTCTTCCCAGCTTTTTTCAGCAAATGAGGTACTAGGAACAAGGGCTAAGGTGTTGAACAGGATGCTGTCCGTTCTTTTACGGAGTGCTCTGCAGAATACAGAGGCTGAAGAGCCTTACAAAAATGGGAAAGATTGGGAAGTAACTGTGTATGAAAGCAATCATTAGTGAGCTGGTGGACTGGGCCAGGAGGTGGGATCCGGGGACTCTTGAGTTCTCATCTAGGCTACTGCTGATTTGGTTGTGGCTTTCAGCAAATCTCTTAATCTCACTTTCACAGTTTATCAATCTATAAAATGCTTGTCTCACTCATTCAAAGCGCTACTACAATTGTGCAGCGGCCCTGTCCTCAAATACATTTGGAATATTCCATGTTCTTGTAGTTCTGTACAAAATGTTTGCAAAGAAACTCTGAACCATGCGAAGTTTTTATTATGTTCTACAAAAGGTTAGCAACAGCAGAGATCTGAGTTTGGCCTGATGAATATTCTGAGCAGGGCTGAAGGAGGAGTCATGTGCAGGAAGTTTTGTTCTGAACTGAGCGTTTAAAAGCGTACTGTATTGTCTGGCATAGGAAATAAATGGTACAATTGTTGGACACTGAGGGAGGGCTAATTTCAACACACAGGGCCTAGTACTTCAAACGAACCTGCCTGTAACCTAGAAGAGCATAATTTGGCTCCAGTGCTTTTCATATGTTAAAAAGGCAAGATTTGTAACTGTTTAGGATTTAGACGGTCAAAAATGGCATCTGTGGCTGCTGCTCCTCAGAAGCGGCATGGGACTAGGACTCCCTACAGTGTAGCCATGTGGAATGGAATCGGCGGAGAAAGGGCCCTTCCATTATTTGACTGCTCAGGCTGACAAGTTCAAAAAGGGTAGCCATGTTAGTCTAGTTCTGCAAAACAAACAAGGAGTCTGATGTCACTTTTAAAGATTAACAAATTTATCACATGAGCTTTCATGGAAAAAAATTCCGCTTTGGCAGATGCTTCTGTGAGCTCCCCATCTTCAAGTGCCTGACAAAGAGGGATTTCCTCCCATGAAAGCTCATGCTATAAATAAATGTGTTGGTCTTTAAAAGTGCCACCAGACTCCTTGTTTGTTTTGTTCAACTTGTTGTCTTCCAATAGGTGGATCCCATGAATCAGCTATCCCAAACGCCATTACATGGAATTGCATCCAGGAGGAGGAAAAAAAAAAAAAAAAAAGGAAGGCTCCAGGACCCAATTTAATAATCCTCTGTACAAGCTCTGAGAAGGAGCTCTCTCAGAGAGGAGAGAATAGGAAACACTTATTGAGGTTGTTATGCAGGGTCGAGAAGGGGGGGAGAAAGACACTGGAGACTCCTTTTGGGTTGATCACCTTTTATGTAACTTTTATTAAGGAAGCTTGAGATACAATGATTAAATGGAAGTAAAAAAACAAGGAGTCGTTTGGTACTTTAAGACTAACAGATTTATTTTTCGCATGAGCTTTTGTGGGAGAAAATCCCACTTTGTCAGATGCCTTGAAGATGGGTGAACTTAAGTGAAGATGGGTGAAGCCATCTTCGAGGCATGTGATGAAGTGGGATTTTCTCCCATGAAAGCTCACGCGAAAAATAAATCTGTTAGTCTCAAAGTACCACACGACTCCTTTGGGTTTTTTTGCTGGACTAGACTAGCACAGCTATCCCTTTGGAAATTAAATGGAAGTAAACTGTATATTTGTTTGCAAGTACAATCTCTGAGCGCTTGTTCAATGATATATGAATATTTTTATGAAGACACAGTAAGCGGGGATATAAATATATAGGGTTAGTTTGCCATTCACTAAGGCAATCCAAACCATGCAATAAGCCACTGGATTTTTTTTCAACACCAGGGTTGCAGCATGTAGCAAACAGAGCTCCAATACATTACTGATTTAAGTAAAGCAGCATAATAGGCAACACAAATTACAGAACAGAACATCTAAACCTACATGACCACTGACATGCCACACTCATACCTATTAGTTGCAGGCCTAACTCAAGACTGGGCAGCTCCAAGTTAGCCCAGGTGCTGTGTTGAAGGGGTGAGGATGCTTCAGGTGTGCACCAACCTCTGTTGTGTTGATGTTGATCTTTCTCCCCCTTGGTTACTGAGTTGGGCTGTTCTATGGATGAATCAATCAAGAGGGCATCCCAAGCAAGGGCATCCATTTTCATCCTCCTTCACCCATGTTTGGAATCGCTTCCCCTTTCTTGACTGGCACCTTGTGGATCCTGACTGGCCATTGAGTTTGCTCTTAGCTAGGGACTTTTCATTCTTTCCACACTTGCACCAACACTCCCCACTTTTTCTGCTCATCTGTGCTGCCTACCGCACTTTGCCGCTGACTGAGTCATGAAAGCTGCTGTATAGGCCTAAAAGTTGCTGTCATTCACAATAAAAGCGGCTGTCATGATCATTTCTATGTTGAGGGTGAGCACTTGACTTCTGAGAGGCTCACCCTTCATCCTCTCAGGGATACATCTTGCACAAGCACTTAACAACAAAGCTGCCAGCTACAAGATATGCTGCTAGACAAACTTGCTCGGCTTAGACTATTTTGGAGTCTCTTGCAGATATGAGGGACTCTTGCTCTGGCCTGAGCCCGAGTTTCTACGGTTCACTTTGCCTTGGCCAGAATTCTTAAGCTGCCATGCACAACAAGGTGAAGGTCCTCACTGAGAGTCTTTAGGGGGAAGCACAGACGGATCAATAATTGGGGTGGAAATATCACCCTCTCTGTGACAATCAGATGTGGGCCATTTGGTGCTTGGGAAAGCGCTCGCTCCTTTCCAGAGATTGGATCTTAGGGTCCCACCTCTACCAATTTCCCTAGAATTGAATGTGGAAGCCAGCCACAGAACCAGGCAGAAAACTATTTTTTGTTGCCAGAACCTTTTTTTCCTTTGTTCTTGGAGCGGCAGAGGGGTGAGGACAGCAAGGACATGCTGTGTGTTAAGACGGTAGGTGGCTTATGCCTTGTCATTAGCAAGGAGAGGACGTAACCCTGGATAGGGAGCTGCACTGCACAAGAGTCATAAACCTCTGTCAGTCATGTTTCCCAAATCCCCCACCTGCATTCCAGGCAGCTCTGTGACTGCCCAGCATGGAAATGTCCTGTTCATATTTATCACCTTTATACAGCATATCCACCTTTCTCCTAAACTGGCTGGCTTACACCTCCTGCATGGTACCTACGTGGTATAGCAAACTACATATTTTTGGGGCTGGATAGATTGCTTAAGATCTAATTTAACAGTCATATCAGAATCATTTTTTATTGTATTTTTATTAGTGTATTACTGGCAGTGTATTTGTAGAACAGATGCATAATAGGTGAAGACAGAGTAACCAAAAAGAGCTGAGGAGTCATGACTCCCTGTTCCCTGGTCTAGCCACTATTTAATACTGCCTCACTGGGAATAGTCTCAATATATACAAGTGTCTGTAACCCTCAGTTCACTTTTCTATTTATTGTGGCAGGAGACACTTCCTGTTAAGTCACATACTGTAACTGATCATAAAAGACTAGAACTACAGCAACACTGTTATGGACTGTCCTTTATATTCCTTTTATTAAACAGAGATGTAGATACCATTTACAACCCATAATACATGCAATATAAATTCATGACTTATATAAGAAATGATGCAGAATAATGAGACATGTCATCATTAATTTCTGATGTGGTAGCCAAACAATAATAACAAAGCTTTTATTTACTATTTCAGCCGCAATACTCCTTCTAGATAACAGCATATCATTTTCTCTTTACTCTGCAGATAGGAATAGAGGCATTTTGTCATCAAGAAGGAGCATATTAAGAGCATAGTATGGCTCAATAGGGCATGGGACTGAAATTCAGGATACCTGGATTTCCCGTTTTTAAAATGCACTTAGATCTTTTGTAAAGCGCTTGGAGATCAACCCATGTGAAACTTTATATAAGGGGTAAGTATGAATAAGTCTAGTCTTGTAGTGGAGTATACTGGTCCTTTTTGGCCAAAGAGGGAAGTCTCAGCCGCTAACCTACCCTCATCAAAGAGTTTGGGGCTGGATAGACCCACAGGATGGACAGAGACTATGTGAGGAAGTGTGTGATGTGGTAGCACTTGGGGTGGGAGAAAAAAACAAGCTACTGTTCCTTTTAGAGCCTTGGACCAGGAGCCTTTTGGTGAGAGAGCCAGGTTTCCTTCTCACTAAATTAAGCAGGGTGGGCTCTGGGAAGGAGGGCAGCACACAAACTTCTTCCCTCGACATCCTCCCACTTCCCAGCAGAGGTCTGCCTGCTAACTTCTCAGGTAGAATGAGGTGTTTAGGGTTTCATTTTGTATTTTTCTTGACACCCACGCTACTTCCTAGCTGTGGATGAACACTGGAAAACCACTCTGCAGTGGAGCTGGTGAGGGGGGAAAGGGCACTTCGTAATGACAGATTTGTTTCACGTTGTGGGGGAGTGCATGTAAGAGAGATTTTGCTGCCTGTCTGGGTGGCAGTAATTTAAAGCATCAGCTGGGAGAAGCTGGCTAAGGTTCATATAACTTAAAATTTGTTTGTAAAAATGTAACAATGTCTCTTGGTGATTGAATGGCTGAAGTATTAACAAAAGCTCAGTTTTTAAACTCACCTTTCTGGGAAAACACCACATACATGAAGATTTACTTTTTAAACGGCTGGTCTTATTAACTGACAAAACCACCCCAGCACCATACATGTTGCCTTCAAATCTGGACCAGTATCATTACTGTTTTTGATGGTTATTTCATGATGTATGTGAATAGCTGTTGGTCAGTCAAGTGTTTGCAAACAGCTGTCCACATCACAAAAAATACCATCATAATTTTGCACTGCTTTGTCACCCTTCAGGGCAACTTAAGGAGATGGTAACACTGAATTGGCATGAAAATGGTTCTTTCACCTTGAGTGAAATATACAGCTACTGCAAAGGCAGGCAGTACAAGGGTCCTCTTTTAGCCTTCCCACACAAGGATGTGCTAAGCCAAGAATATTAGTGGAGTGTTTTTCCTCTCAAATCATGATCTATACATTAGTTTACAAATTTTACTGGTACTGTAGTATAATCAGTCTAGGTCAGTGGTTTTCAAACTTTTTTCTGCAGTACCCAATTGAAAAAAATCATTTATGCCTGTGGCCCAACAATGACATCTTTGAGCAATGCCTTCCAGTCTTTTGGTCGTGACAGCAGGGGGTACCACAACCTAGTGCCTGGGGGTCTGTGACCCACTACTGGGACCCGACCATAAGTCTAAAAACAACTGGTCTAGCTCTGGTCATAGTCGTTCTTATTGCTTAGTTGTCTCAGATTATAGTCCTGGCCACTGAGATAAAGTGTTTGCTTTTTCACAGAAAGATTTGAATGGCTTTTTTTAAAAAATAAAAAAAAAGCTTATTGCTGCAAAGCTTAGGGTTTTCAGGGCCTAATCTTCTATCTAAAACATTAGTTTACACTTATAAACTTGCAATTTTGCATGTGGAATGTTCAGTGATAAAATGATCAATGATAGGATTTAAAATTTGCTTTTGCATGTGACTGTATTCAGGCATTTGCCACAAAGACAGGCTGGCTAGAAATGGTCCTGAACATGTGACCTTTAAAGCTCTGAAAAATTTTGGACTTTTACTTTCCAGCAATGTAGCTCTAGACCAGGATAAAGACATCTTAGCCTAGTCTAAACTACAGCTCCTATCATTGCCACTACCTCTGGAGTATGGCCACTGGTGAAGTACAAGTCAAAATCTTCCCAGTGCAGACACACCATTAGTGGCTAAGAGTGGCCATGTGTTTTGCTTTAACTCTTGACTTTTTTTTTTTTCCCCACAGTGGAAGACCAATATAATAATCCAGGAATTGGGGCAGATGTCTAAATAACTATGTGATAAGTCAAAGACTAATGGAGTAACTGTGCAATTTTCCACCCACAGTTCTGCCAGTAGACACAAATCACATCACACACATCACATCACAGGGGACCTTCTGCATGTTAAGCAGAGGTCATTAATTATGTTTGTTATACCTCAGTGCTAAAGGGCCATTCTCAAACTTTCCCCTTTTATGCTGAAATTATTCTAGTTTGGTATCTGTTCAGGGATCTTCAGCCAATTTTAGGAAGAGGGCAGTGAAAATACCTACATCTTACTCATCTGCAAATATTTTTGAAATCATTTTTGGATAGTTCTGGGACCTCAAAGGTAGGGAGTAGAAGCTTGACATCTTTTTCTTAATAAACCTGTGTTCTGTTGGCACTGCATATGCACAATACTGGGCAGAAGTTTGATTTACTCTAACCTTGGTGAGATTCCATAGGAGGTGTGAGGGTACATGTGGATTGAGCAGGCCTTGTACTGATCAGGCAGACAGTTTTGTTAATAGGATGAATGACTTCTTGGAATTCACAAAGGGAATAGGATGGATGCCATGTAATTCATGACATCCCATATCATGCTTAAGTGCTGCCAAATGGCTTTACCAAGGCCTTGGCATTAGAAAGAGGACCTGATTCTAGCTAGGAAACCACAGTGCACGAGAGGCAGGGAAAACTTTAGGAAAGTTCTTCCATCTGTCTACATTGCCGAATTCCAAGCTGCTCCAATGTAGAGATTTATTTCGCTTTGTGTGACATGTTTGCATTCCCTTCTGGAAGCTGGCCAGCTGCTCAAACAGAACAAGAGGTGGATTTGGGCTCTTGTTGACTGGAACAACACAATGTTTTGGCTAGAGACAGCTCTTAGGAGATCTGTCTCAGAAATATTTTATTCTTTTCTTTACTGGAGTGCAAAACAGGTGCATAAAAAGTAAAAGTGGATAATGAGAACACAGGAGTCCGTTTTCTTGATGTTGCCACTGCTTTCTCACTAGACATGTTAATGTACACAGCTGCATGCAGCTTGTATTGTTCTATGCATTTACTGTGGGAGGACCATCTTCCTATTAGACGTCATATAAACTGTTATAATTAAAAATACATTACCAACAGCATTGTTAACTGCACTCGACATGCTTTTTGTGTATACAAAGGGCACACCTAAATAATGAAACTGACTCATCAGTTCTAGAAATGGCTGACAAGCAGCAACTTTGTTACATCAGCACAACTAACTCTAGACCCTTGGGCAAGAAGTTCTGGCAGCTGTTCAGAGGCAGGAGTGCTCAGTTCTTTGCTGCTTCTCCTTTTCTTTCACAAAAGTACATCCAGACAAGACATCTGGCAAAGCTTTCTAACTGTGCTCTAATGTGTAGGAGCAGCCTTGTTCCTCCAAATTGTAGGAATTTGTGCTTATCTCTGTGTGGGAATAAGAGTGAGTTGGAGGTAGCAGAGCCATATTGTATACTTAAAATCTGATATGATCCACGGTCCACTGGCTCAAAGCTTGATCTCACTAATTAGCCAGGGCAGCCAATGTCACAGCTGTTGCCACCTGGAATGAGTGTGAATCAAATGCACAGGTGGAAGGCCAAGACCAAAAGAGGAGGATCACTTGGAACAGAAAGGAATGAAAAGCTCCTACGAGCTGTTTGGGCTGGAGTGTCTAGTGAGTAGGAACTAGAGGTTGTTCTACAAGACTGAAGTGATCGTTCTGTTCCTTTCAAGCAGGCTGAAGGAGCGGATACAACTTTATCCTGCTGGACCATGGTGGGTGGAAGAGAGAGAGCAATAAAGCACCAATGATTTGGCCTTTAGAGTTGACCAAAGGGGGTCTGGGTGGTAGTAGGCTGAAGCAGCAGATAGATCCAAGCACTATGCCTGCTATGCAGAGTTTGTGAGCATCAGGATTGATTTAAAAACATAATAGTTTTTGCAATCAGCACACCTGACCTTGCTTGTGAGGGCAGGAGCAAACAGCTGAGCCATCCTCCTGCCTCTGAGGATTGCCATTGGCTAATGCATGACGTGATGTGAAGAGGGAAAGGAGTCATTTTTGCTATTCTGCAGCACATCTTCAGTTCAGCTTCTGATCCAGGTGCATGGCAGGTTAGGTCATTAATTGTATATGGAACGGTGAATAATGAGAGCGATGATGTCCCTATTATTCAGAGCTTAATGAGTAATAATGCGGCTTCTATTTAGTCACTCAAAGCTGTGTTCCTTTTAAAGAAAATCAACACTTTTAGTCTTCAAATAGGAAGAAAGAAAATGTTGAGACAAATGGAGGATTAGAAGGAGCTTTTCTCTAGATGTGCTTAAAATGGAAACCTACTTATAAAACCAAAAACATGACACTTGTGCGGTGACTTGAATGGGATAAATAATTTTTTGCCTTTCTTAATAAATACATATTATAATAATTTGTTTTCAGAGAACTATGTAAAGTAATTGGACCTTGTAAAACACCTTAGTTCAAGCCTGACCCAAAATTAATAATCTAGGAGACTGTTTCATGAGGGAAAAAAAGTAAAACTGATTGGTCTCTGCAGTTTCTCCTTAACAGGTATCCACAGTATAAACCTCACCCTTATAATTGTTCATTTGTACCTCTTTGAAGGATTCAATACACACTAAAAATGGTATCAGCATGGAGACTGAATTCTTATTTCAGTTTTTAAAATATTGAGTCAGGACTGAGGCATAACAGGGAAGCTTACGCTGTACCCCTTCTCTGTACGAACAGTGAATTTCAGCATGCAAAGTTGTCAGATTGGCACCATTTGTGAATATTTGATTTCTAGATTCATTTAATAAGTTATCTGTGCAGAACTGTTTTAAAATTAATAAAAATCATAGTTACCAAAATCCTAATATTTGAGTGATATCAGAAGCAACCCTGTCATGTGAAGAAGAGATGTACACTTATAACTTGGGAGTGTATAAGAGATAAAACCAGTGAATAGTGTAACAGCAGTCACAGGAGTTGGTAGATTACAACAGCTATCATGTGGCCCTGACCTGAATCGTGAGACTGGCACAAGGAAATAAGGAGGAATTTCTTACCAGCATATGTTTTATTATCTTTTGGTTCATAGCTTTTTCACGTGTTCCAGTTGCTTTCATAAAGCTTCCTCAAATTAAGTAGGGAAAATGGTCCCATTTGGGAACTAATTGCTGTGACCTGAGCATGGGTTAACACCACCACAAATATTTCATATTGGAAGTCCATGTGATCATTCATTGGAAGTCCACATGGGCCATGACATGATCACTCTCTGATTACTCTGCAATTCATTTTGTTCTTATGTAGTCCTTGGACTCCAATCACATTGTCTTATCTCTTATTTATGTAATACATATAGAAGCAATAATAAAAAAAAAACTGTCAAGGAAATGTATTCCGGATTCTACTGTATCAGTGTTATCAAAATGGACTCTGACTCACTTTTAGTAGTTTCTTTATGCTTTTACCTTTTAGGGAGTATTAGGAATAATTATAATTAGCAAGCTGAAGTATCTTTTGCTTTAATAAAGTAGTACAATGTTTAGAGTGAACGTGAAACTATTTTTTATAATAATTGTATTGAAAATTTGGATTATCCTACTACACTGGAGCCCTTTTCCTCGATGCTTGAATACTCTGGATTTTCAATTTTCAGTACAGTACATTTTCTATCGGTAATTATTTCAAACTTCAACCAAAAACCAACAAACAAAAACCTTCTCACAGAAAAGTAAATATAGTTTTGCATGAAACATTATTTTCTCCCTAAACTTAAGTGCTAACCATTTTTGACAAATGGCATGCTTTACAGTTGATTAAACACTGTATCAGTAACTGTAATATACATTAGTCTTGAAAAGTAACTACCATCTATTTTGGTTTATATTTTGTTCTTTTTGCTTAGTTCCTTTCATTTTCAAACTATTGGGCTTTTCCAGCCCTCTAAGGGCAATTCCATCCCAACTTCCTGTTGAAAATTTGTTCCATTTCAGCAGGGCAAATGACCATGACTAGCTACTTGTAGGTAGACATGGCTGATATATGTATATGGCTGATTTTTCTGAAAGTTCAATCAGTTTGTGTATGTGTCTTTGTGATGCTTTGTGCTGACCTTTCTGACTCTACAGTGTAGTTTAAACATGTGAGTAAGATAAATGAGTTTCAGAATAAAGCCCACAATAAATCCCATGGGGTAGGTTGTGCCTTGCCCTCACACATTTGTATGGGTTCTGATGGCTCTGAAGACTTCCGCCCCTTCTGTACAAGATCCAGGTAAGAGCCAGCCACCATACTTATGAGAGTGCAGGGCTGCATTTTGGATGCTTAGGAATGGCTAATGGGTAGAGGTGGGCAGAATAGGCAGAGCCCTAGCTCTCTCCTAATCTCCCCAGGCTCATCCAGTATACCTGGCTGAATACACATGGGAAGTACGTTGCACCTTTTCTAGCAATATAATAAACTATTCATCCCGTTCTTCAAGTGGGAGCTTGGGAGGAACACTACTTCCCCAGTGGCCCTGTTGGGATGCATGCCCCCACAGAATCCGTTATTGCAGACAATCTGGATAGGTGTGGTTGAATCTCAAGCTAAACGAGAGAATGACAAATCCATTCACTCCCAACTCAAATACCAATGGAGTTACACTTACAGCTGGGCACACTCTGGTTCTTGGAGACAGATTAAAGTTGCATTGGCAAACTTGAAATTCTGAACTGATTTAGAGCCATGATCATATGTGTGGACATGAGAACACTAAGAACTATCAACCTTGGGGACTCCATGCAATATGGCTGGGAGATGCTAGGAGAGAATTCCATATAAGAGAGAATTCCCCGGTCACTGTGCCTCATATAAATTACCTCACAGTCACTCTGAAATCTCAGTTAGACAACTGGAGAATCTGTAAGTGGTGTTGCAATGACTGGATGTGACATCATAGATCTGAGCATCTTTGGCCTATTAATTGATCCAAAGCTTGCCACATCATTAAGGATTTCATCTGAAGTTCATTGACATAATTAGAAAGATTCTCATTGACTTCAAAGGGCTTTGAGTTGTACCATCTTCCTTGAATTGGCTTTAGAGATTCAGATTAATAAAACACCTAGTGAGATATAGAGTGAGACTTGGTTGAAAACACCAACATTATATCATTTATGACATAAGGTTGTCTTGACAAATATGAAATTCTGAGCTGCTTTAGAAATATCTGTGTGGACATTAAAACACTTAGAACTATCAACCTTGGGGACTCCAATGCAATGCGGTTGGGTAATACTAGGAGAAAATTTAATTTTAATTTATGATATAAATGAAAATTTGAATCCTGATCTACACAATGTACTGTGGCTATATGTTTTTAATTTGGCTATAGGCTGGTCCATCCTCGTTCATTATAATTGGCCTACCATTGTGCTACACATGCTTAAAAGTCACTTCAACTTCGAATGAGTGTGTAAATTATTTTCTAATTGTTTTCAGATGTCTTGCATTTCATCATTGATTAATTCACTACTTCCTTTCCCTATTGCTGTTTTTGTTTTCTCTGTAAAATTTGACTTTTTCACACACCAAGTGATTTTTGACAGCTTGTTTGGAGGAATTTTTGATTTTGCAGTTTAATGAATGTGCTGAAATTTACTAAGTATAATGACTATGTGAACCAGTTTTATCTTCAGAATATTTACTGCTGTGGTGCAGAAAAGGGCACATTGTAAGGCTTTTTTTTTCCCTTCACACTTTCAAATTAGATTCTCTTTATTGCAAAAGGATTGTTCAGGAGTGATAAAGTGGAAGTGGAGATTGTTTAGTTTTGTTGAGCTTCCTGAAGAAGACACAGTTAATACTAGAGGGGAAGAAACTGTTAATGTATCTACTGCAATCAGTAAAGTGCATGGGCAAAAACAGGAAATGAGCTGGCTATACTGACTGATGTGATTACAACAGCAGAGATTGCTAGGGAGAAATGGAATGAGTTGCTATAGCAGAATTTTCATTCAATGAGCTATGGAAGCTGCTTTTTTCCATTCTACTTCTGCTAACGTGAAGAGTTGAGACTCTTTCCTTTTTTAATGCAAAACAATTGTAGGGTTGGTTTTGATGAGTATGGATCACATGGCATAAAAAAATGAAAAATAATTGCTATCAGAGAGCTCTGAATATACTCATATTGACCTAGATCAGATTCTTTTACTTAACATGAATTTTTCCATTGAAATCAATAGGAGTGTTTGTATGAATAGGGCAAGTAGGCTATGACCCAGAGCAAGCAAGAGAAGGGAAGAGAATGAAAGACAAGGAGAATGATGTTATGGTTCCAAACTGTGAAGATAAATGTGGTAAATACAAATGTACAGAGGTACAAAATGGAAATAAATAAAATGTATCTTTTCAGTGAAGCGTATTTGAAAGGGCTGATATCCTCAATCACATCATGATTATGAATCAGTGAGGAGCTAGTGCACTGATTATATGAAGGCTTAGTTCTTTCAGACCTCGTTTGTGAACATCTGCTAGTCAATCCATGATTGAAACAAAATAGAGGAATCTTTCCTTATAGCTTTTTCATATCAGTTACTTTCCTTTCAGACTGTTATGCTGATATTATCTGGAGCCTGTTCTGTCTCCACAAACATTTGCTCTAATTCCTTTCATGGTTTTTAACTTAAAGTACTGAAATTGAACAGTTGAATCACTGCTTTAAGGCTTAAGCCCTTGATCCAAGCCCCACTGTTATGTCTATTTTTACTCAAATTCAGTGGCAGAACTACCATGGACCAAAATGGGAGGAGGCTTGGAACCCAGATGATTAAATTTTACACTATCAGTAACAAAACTTCATTCTCAGAACACTGTTTCCTCTACAGTTCAGGCGCATTTGGAGAAAAGTGTTGCCTGATGAGTTTCCCATCCTTGCTAGGGAATCATACTGTGAAGAAACATAGTAAGCAATAGGTTCATTCCTTGTCTCTTCCCCAACTTGAGTGGAAAAAGTGGGCATGTACTAAACATTTTACTTTATTAAAGGAAATTAATTATATTTAGATATACATTTAGTTTATCTTACTATTGTGCCATGTTTTTTCCTTCTCACTGCAATATTTGTTTTTGATAAAGCTGTGAGCAGTCTAGTGTACATAGTGATTTGCCCATGCTTACTTGCAATGATTTTAATGTTTTAATGTTTACTTTCTATAATCATTATGACCTGAAGGGATGCAAAGATATTTCTTGACATTCTGTTGCAACTGGTAGAAGTTCAATGAGAATATGAAAACATAGCCACATGTTCCTAAAATATTGCCCTCTGGGAATTTAGGAAGTATTCTAGCATCCCTCAACAAAAATGTCTTCTCAGATTTTTTTGCATTGTATTTTGCTAATGTACCTTGGATAGGTTTTTATGCACAAATAATCTTTTATAGTGGGGGTCTCAAACTAAAATCACTGTAAGGGCTGCATGAGGGCTAGCTCATTAGCCTGAGGGCTGCACTACTGAAACCTTTTCATAAAATGTTCCAAAGGGGCAGCTGTGTTAGTCTAGTTCAGCTAAAGAAGCAAGGAATCTTCTGGCACTTAAACACTAACAAATTTTATTTATCGCATGAGCTTCTGTGGGAGAAAATCCCACTTCGTCAGATGCTCGGTTCCCCCACCTTCAAAGCATCTGACGAAGTGGGATCTTCTCCCATGAAAGCTCATGTGATAAATAAATTTGTTAGTCTTTAAGTGCCACGGGACTCCTTGCTTCTTTTCATACAATGATATCACAAATATTAGTGTCATTGTGGGCTGCAGGAAATAACTTCAGAGGCCATGTGGACCTCAGGCTGTGAGTTTGAGACCCCTGTTTTATGGTGATTCAATATTCTTGAAGTCATTCAAAAATTTTGGAAAAGCATTTTCTTTAGTTATCCAATATTTCTAATTTAAACAGGACAAAAACTGTGTAATATGGCATTGGCATGATGTTGGCTCACATAGCAGTGGTCACAATTTCCCATACCCCAGGTTTAGGTAAACTCAGACAAATATGGCTGGAGGTTGGGCATCCTTACAATGTGTGTTGTAAAAGAGCATTTTAAGATTGGGACATTGTTGAGCTGGATTAGTGAATACAGTTAGTTGACTATAATTTTAATGGTAATGATTTAGAAGAGCAAAGCAGGGACCAGGGAAGACTCAGAGAATTACTATGTGGTTGGTGGGTGCCAGGACCTAGACAGCTGTTTTAAGTCTGGTTTTTCTTTCCTTTCAACTAACATTTGGGATGTTGAGAAGTGACCTCCAAAAACTATCTGTACCGTTCTTTGTGTCCAAAAAGAGTCAGTTATTTCTCCTTCCTAATAATATCACATAAAGGTGTCAGGAGGTCTTACTCCGTAATGTCACTCCCATGAGCCCAGTTCCCAAATGAAAGGGAAGCCCTTTGTAGGTTACTAGGTGACCTCCATTGGTTAAAGAGGAAGCACCCTCTTAGGACTGAAAGCCAGCTCTATAGCTGCTAATTGTAAGAAAATCATAGTGTTTCTCAGATGCATCACCCACAGAAAGAAAGTTGTGTTGTGTCATGCTTCACATGTTGTATATGTCACAATACTAAATTTATGAAGAACTACATTAGTTCTGGATATATTGTCAGCCTTGGTTGTTAACCTTGAAATTCCTTGCTTTTATTAGCTGGGATAAGAAGCCTATTAACATACACCAGAATGTGTTTGGAAGATCATAGTATGCTACACTCTGTCCTCATTAGACAGGGAAGAATGTTCTCTAAAATATCTGTCCTGCAGCAGTGGCATCTGATAAAAATATTGACTTAACTACCTGATTTTTATGCATTTTTAAATAATCTCTATTTTAGTTTTAAATTAAGCAATATTCAAATGTCAACTGCTCCCTGGAGTGGGGGGTGGCTATCTTTATTTTATATCGATTTGTTACATTTCCAAGTTTCTCACTATTTCTGCTTCATTTTCTTGTCTATTTATCTTTTTCCCTTTTTTCTTCAGTTCATCAGTTTCCTCTTTTCCAAATACATGTCAGAAAACTATTAGCACTGACAGAAATTTTTGATGAAACTTTCTGAATGGAAAATTCCTTTTTGACCAAAATAAAATGTGCATAAAAATACCATTTTGGTCATAATTTTTTCATATTTCAATGACAAAATTCATTCTGTTTTTTTTTTTTTTAAATGGTGGAAAAAATCGTTCCCTTTTTAGTCTGCATTCTTTTTTCCTGGGAGGAGACAAACAAACAGTTCTCTCACTGAAACAAGTCAAAATAACTTGAAATAGTTTGGGAAAGTTTGTTTTGATAAAAAAAAATCATGGCAAATTTTGAACTAAACAAAATGTTCTGTGATATGAGGAATGTTCTGCACATTTACCTCTTCACCACCCCTCAGTTCTAACAATTTAAGGAAATTCACTTATGCTACTGAACATTTGGTGTTAAGACAGTTCTGTCACTGTGGTCCTGACTGTAAAATCCACCATGTAACCAAGATCATAAATGCTGTACCGTCAACTGATGGTGATGAATGTGACTAAATCAGGGAAATTACAGGGAATAACAAGCACTGGGCCCGGGCTCTCTATTTTCCCCTCTAGATGATCATGATACAAGGAAACATCTACTGTTGTCATGTGCCGGGTATGAATGTAGTTTTGATATTACATGTGATGTTTCAAGTGAAAATGCTTCTCTAATTCTAAATAGAAGGAAAAAAGTACTTAGGAAGTTATCTGAAAGTAGTCCCCTCACTCTCCATGCTCTGCAGTTGGCTGCTGCATACATTTTGAAGGTTCAATTAATGTTCGTGCCTATTGTTCTTTTTAAATTGTGATTTCTAGATTTTTTTTTTTTTTAACAAAAAATCTTCCCCCGCTTATTGTTTCCATTTTCATAGGACACAACAGGCACCTTCAAACTGCACAGGTTATATACTAGCTATGATAAGATCCTTCTGATTTTATAAATTCAACTCTTGATACCCCAAGTGAGTGTGCTTTTGACTAAAGGACTCCACTGTGCTTTTCAATGAACTATTCAGAGCAGTCTTCAAGCAAGAAAACTGCAGAAGGAGCATATTAACAGTTGACTGAGATATGTCATCTCAGACTGCGCCAGGTCAATGAGCCTACAGAAAGGCAACATGAATACACAGCTCACAGAATGGGACTATTTGCGGTTATGAAATGATTGTTGATGAGTGTGGTAAACTTAATGCCGTTTGTCACATCTGCATCCCTTTCAGTAGTAGTGCTTACAATCAGATTATTCATTATAATAACAGTATATATCTATGCATGCTCCTGCAAATCAAACCGTGTCCAAGAGATTTTGTCATAGTCAGGTAGACAATGACTTGCTCTCAATATTACAAGATAATCATACATTTTAAGACTTTAAAACTGTTACACACTCTAACTTACAACTCAGAAGAATCACAAGACATGGTGACCAAATATATAGAATGAAATCTGTGGTTCAGATTTTTATAACTAGCTGGGGTGCATTGGCTACACAACTCTTTTATTTCAGTGGCTAAATTCCATAGGGCCCTTATCAAAGGACACTGAAGTCAGTCTTCTGTTAACTTCAAGATGGCCTGGATCAGCCGTGGCCTGGCTTTGAAAATCTAAGCCACCTAATAGGAAAACGTGCTGTCAATGTGTTCACATTTTGGTTGGCTTGTGCAGTTTCCAAGTCACCATGAAGACTGCATATGGATAAAGGCCCCTGATTTGAATGCCAGTATTGTTACTCACAATGAATTAAAGCAATTCCTAAATGAAATGATGCTTATTGTGATGGTGGTGGTGGTGGTAGGTGGGTGGGTGGATGTATTTTTCTTCTATCTTCTTAATTAGGTTTAGTATTAAACCTATTTCTATAGTTAAGATTAAGCCACTGAGGAAAATAATTTATACAGATGGGAAAGAGCTCTGGAATTGAGTCTGTTTCCTAATGAGATGGGGAGAAATTTACACATAAATAATAAAGTTTCAGTATTTCAACTAAACTGCTGTCCTGTAGCTTATTCTACAAACTGTTGTTTAACAACATGGATTACATTCTCAAATTTAAGGTTCTGAGTTGGTAGGTAAGCCTCGCTATTATTTAGACTGTGTCCTGTCTATTCCTTTGACTGTTCTGTTATTTTTCCCTTTACAAGTGAACAAAAATGCTCTATTACCATAAACCTAGTCAAATAAAAGTTTAAAGTGAACAAACAAATTATCTGTTGTCAAGATAATGATTTTTAATAGTAAAACTATTGAGCCAGATACTGGGGTTGGTGTTATGATATATAATTTAAATGTCCAAGAGAGGAAAAAGGTTGACTATCGTAAGTATCCTCAGGAAGGAGAATTTTTATTACTGTTTAAAAAATGTAATAAAGTTCAAATCACATATCTAACTTTATAGCTAATTCTGGTTAAATTGTTGGGTATCAAGGCCCTGTATTAAATTATTCAGAGTTTGAGTAGATATTCCAAACTCACCTCCACAGAATAAAATTAGATAAAAGTACCCTGTATGATAAGTATTTGCATATTGAATTCATTAGAATTCATAGTTCCTTGTTGATAAAGCCAAGAATATTATGCAAATATAGTTATGACTATTGTAACCATTTTATCTTATTTTACTTTTATTTTAAATTTTATTAAACTAAACCTATACATTCATAAAGGGTCTAATCTGTTTTCTTTAGCAAACAGTAAAATTTCAAAATAATAAACACGATGTTATTAATTCATAGTTAGTACTACTTATAATTTATAGTAACTAGCATGATTATACTATATAGCTCTGATTTGGTTTAGATACAAATCAGTAACCTAGAGCAGCAGTTCTCAATCACTGTATCATGACACAAAAGCATGTCACAGCAGGGTGGGTTGTTAGAAATTAACCTGCCACTGAAAGCAACCCTCAATGGCAGGCTGCTGCTCCTTTATGAAGGTGTCGCTGAAATTCCCTGTGGTGGCAGCTCTCTGTGGCAGAGGCGGCACTTCTTTAGAAGCTATGACCACTAAAAGTGCTTGTGGTGACTGATTTTTGCGGCAGCAGAGGGTGTTCCTGCGCAAGGCCGTCCCTAGGCAGGTGCAGGGCCTTGGGCCAATCAGCCTCTGCGAGCCCCCCCCATACTCACCACCCGTCCCCGCGCCCCTGTTCCTGAAGCCTTCTCACCACTGAAATTGACTGCCACCAAGTTTCTCTTCTGCAGCAGGGGTGAGTTGAAATGAAGCTGCCACTTAAATGCTGCATCAGGGAGAGGCCGGCTGCAGGAGGCTGATGGCAGCTGCGGACAAGGGGCACCCCCTGTGTTGTGCATGGTTGGGAGTTCTCACAACTGTGTCTTAGTTCTTGAAATGTTAAGAACTAGATCTAAAAACCTGAATAGTGTAGTGGCTAGTACCTGTGCTTAACATGCAGAAGGTCCTGGGTTCAATTCCTAGGGGGTTGGACTTGATGATCTCATGAGGTCCCTTCCAGCCTTATGGATTGATTGATTAATCTGAGACTAAAGAAAAAAATATTTTTGTTGCCTGCACCTTATGCTTTGTCTACACTGCAGCCTATCTCAGCATTGCTTACGTTCTTTAGGGTGGTGAAGAAACCAGTGTAGACAGCTCTATATTCATGGGAGAGTTGCTAGCACTGTTCATGGAGGTGGTTTTATTATGCTGATAGAAGAGCTCTCTAATCAGCATGGAGTGTCTAACCCAGACACACTGCAGAAAGTGCTGTGTGTGTAGACATGCCCTTGGTCTCCCTATTTCAAGACATATGTAAGTTTTTATTTGCTATTAATAAACTTTTAGCTTTATATAAGTGTGTAAGCTTCCTTTCTGAAACTTGCATTCTTGATACGCCGAGGAGAGGACTGTACAGCGACTGTTTTCCATATGCGGGACACCCAAAGTTCCCTTTGATGAATGTTTTAATTTGTTGAGTTTAAATTTAAAGTGTTGTAAAATCATTAATTTTGGTTGGTCTGACCTGGATTATATATGTGGGCACTGAGCAGATGGCAGAATGTGGCCCGCAATGATCACATTAATTTGTGGAGGACTGCAAGAAAATAGTTTTTCAAGACGAAACATAAATCAAGCCCTTAATGAAAAGTATAGTGCAGTTGGCTTCATCTATCATGTAGCAATGGTAGCTGGCCCTCCACCTGTACTAAAACACAGGCTATATGATGAGGACCTGGATGTGTTTAGATCAGAAGAGCATAGCTACCTTAAAAGTGAGAGCCAGACTTTTCTACAACAGAGGAGGCAGATTCAGCCAGACCATTAGACAATCAAGTGTTTGCTGAAAACCCTTTCCATAGGCCAAACCTCATGGTTATTTCTGTAAAGGAGAAGGGGAATCCTGGTTATATTACATGAAAGATTGTAGCAGTGAACTGACTTTCGAAGTCTGAGGCATGGGGTTCTAAGCTTATTCTGGTCCCCGTCCATAATACACCCAGTACCAGTCTCTTGAGGGAGTGTATTGAGTTTATTTCACATTAACACTGTTGCTTCATTCACAAGGTATCCATGTGTCCTGGAGTGGCTGTATGACAGAGTCCATTGTTTGGAGTAGGATTACTGCTACAGAATTCCTAATTATATTTATAACACATGTAGAAGAGAAATCCTTTAAAATATATTTAAGGGACGATTTTTTAACAGATGGCTCGTCCACTGCTTATTCAGAGTCTCGATTTCTGAAACCACTGACAGCATACTGTCCACTCTGTAGCATTAATAATAAATTAGATCATTCAGTAAATGCTTTAAACAAAACAAATTAGATCCTGAAAATAAATACATCCCAGTTAACTCAGTCCCTAGGGATGGGTTAGTGGCGTCACTATCATGCTGATTTATGATATGTGGGAATGTCCCCAAAAAACGGTTGCCACTTGTATACAGGTGACTGCAAAAGTACCAGCCACATTGCTTTGGGTCTGGATTAGCCTTTCCCTTTCTTCCTGGGAACTCCCAAACACTCCTGTTTGTTCCCTTCCTTGTAGGATGGCTTTTATAATTAAGCAACCCCTTATTCCTCTTCCAGGTCAGCACTGCATTGAGTGTTACTTAAGAAAAATCTAGCATCAAGCCACCATATAAACAAAATCCCCCCTAGCTACTTTATGTTAGAAAGGCTCCAATCTACGTTATATAAAATACAATATTTGGTTTGAGGAGGAGTAAGCTCTTCAAATGTATACTCTAGGGCACATTACTTTATAAATAACAATGAGTCCAAAAAAACACAACAGTTTCAATGACCTTCATAGGCACAATAGTTAACATTTTGTTCAGGTTTTTCTATTCCTATTAGGTGGCATTAATGATTTCTTCCTTGGAGACTCTTTAGGTGGGTCTTTATATGAGCTCACAAACATACATACAAACAGGAACAAATATTGGTTGTTCTTCCCTGAGGTTATCTCAGATAAATGAGGGTAACAATTGTCTACATAAGAGATTTGGGTATTGCTTTTTAGGAGCAGTACAAAAAACTGTTAACACAGCTTGTTCATTTTTCCCCCCCTTTTATGTCTGAATTCTACAGCTAAGGGTAAGAACTTTATTTTTGCTGGTCTATGTTTTTGTTATGCAATTTGGGGTCAAGCACAGCTAACACCTTTTGCTGGAAATGTATGAAAACAAGCTGGCTTTTTAAAGAAAACTTTCTCCTCCATTTAATGTATCTAACTTTTTTTTTTGGGGGGGGGGATACTTGGAGATCTCGTAGAGAGATATGAAAGGAAAAAGACCAACCTGACTGATAAGTACTTTTAGATACCCCTGCCCCCCCCAAGCGAGATAACGGTATTTACTAGGTTTCATTTTGAACATCCTGTGACATGATTGTAAAACCCTTTTTTCATTATTCTCACTTGGGTCTATTTCTGAGATCTATATCATTTGACCTACGTTTTAGTCTCTCTCCTTGTGCTCGTATGGCATTTTCAGGCTCAGTTTTTAGTCTGAACTTTCATAAGTCTGCCTGTCTGGTCTGAGTTTATTTCTCTGGAGGGTTTTTGTTTTTGTTCTTTCCTTTTTGTTGTTTGTGTATCTCTGCAGTTATCTGGATTTTTCTGCTTTCTGTTTCTGGCTCCCTGCTCTAGCCCTCTGCAGCCTGTGGCACTCTGATCAGACGCTCAGTTGTAGCATGAAGCCACATATGCTGCAAGACCATTTAACTGGCATGCTAGGTTCAGAGCCTCCATCACCCAGCAAGCATTTGATGAAGAGGATATTGTTGGCTGGTAGCTGTGGCATGTTGTCTTATGCTGATAGCCAAAGAAATATTTCCGCCCTCCCTCGTTTCCTCATTGTAGTGGCTACTGTGTCAGGGGCATTTTTAGTGTTAGCGAGCTGCTGTACCAGTGATGGGATATACTATAGTTTGCATCAAAAGTGAAGCAACTTTGTATGAAGAAATATGGATTTGGACAGAGAGCCCAAAAAGAAAAAAGTAGTGGGCTGACACATAATAGTAAATAATTCATATAAGAATCTATTTGGTTTGAGAAATTCGTTATGGAAAATGTAATGCTTGAACTGCTCAGGAATAAGCAAATCTTAAGACTATGGTGTAGCCAATTAATTCACTTAATCATCCGTTTACCATTGTTTTATGTAATGTGATGGTCAGTTCACATGCAATTTCATATATAATAAATCTTATCTAGAATACATTGAAATTGTAGTGTTGTAGACATATGCAACTGGCAAATGTTTAGGAGTAATGAGTGTGTATTAGTTATACAAGAAGCCTGGTTAAAACACAAGGCCTACAGGCTAAGATGTGTAAGATTTTAGCTTAGTCAAGCTATGCCAAACTGAAAACTTGCCATGAGGAAGTGGCCAAGGAATAAACCTATGCCAGTAAAGTCACAAGATTACTGTAAAGATATGCCAAGAAGTGAGGTTACAGAAATGTGGATTGCAATAGACCACAGTGTATTATCCAAGAGACTGGCAAGACAGCTGGTTGTAACATCTTAGAGTATTCATCCTGACCACAGGGTACACTGTGCGTAAATGCTAATAAGAATAAGAGGAACTAGAAACAAGCTATGAAAAACAGGGCACAGAGGTATCCGTGGAGTATAAGTACAGATCAGGAAAAGAAGGTTAAAACCTCCGTGAATGAACATAAGGTGTTAGGTATAGTCAGAATTACAATGGAAAGAGAGTTCCATGGCTGGGTAAAAAGTGGGAAGACCCCTGAGAAGCCCCCACAGGAATCATCCCGCTACTGATGATCATCTGGTGAAACATCCATCAGATCCTAGAATATTTGTGAGGATGTGAGTATAACAATGATAAGTAACTCTTGCATGGGTTTTGTAGGTTGTATATATTTGTGGGTGCTTGCAACTTATTACTTTAATAAAACTTGTAGTAAAAATAAGACTTCGTACTTGTGAGTGAGTGTGGTCAATGTCCTTGGTCTTTATGTATTCCTGGAAACCACAAATTTGAGATGAGTGTGAGAGGTAACTTTTTTCTGTTCACCTTGAATCTGTAGCAAACAGTTGTTTATACAACATCACTAAATTCACTTGAAACAAAATAAAAGGCTACAGAGATTAAAAGCAAGCCTTATTAGTGAGTAGTGCCATACTGAGGACCTCTTGTGCCTAGGGTCCAAGCTTAGGTTTGCACCCCTCCCTCCCACACTCCCGTATATCAGGGCAGAAGGTATCTCAGTGCCACCCAACTGCCTTGTGGGAGGGGATTGTATCTCTGGAGGAGGGGTTGCAAATACAGGCTTGTCTTTGCTGCCTCCCCAACCCTTGCATTTACCAAGCTCAAAGTGTCCGCCTCTCCTCCTACAACCCTGCGTTGGCTTTGATGGGGCGGCTCACCCCCCCATTGGGGGGGACAGGCTCCCCTTTCATGATGTGGTGCTGACGGACACCATCAGTGCCTGCTGTAACTCCCACCTCCCGATAAGGGCCAGGCAACGCTTTCCCCCTACGCTTAGCTGCAGATCTAGCCTGGCACCTCCAACACCATGGGATGGCCTTCCCTCCTTCCCAGTCCACGTATAGGGCTGAGCTGACCCTTCAAAATTGGTGAGGAGGGAGAAACTGAGTGGTGCCCCCCAGTGCTTCCTGCATCCACCACCCACCATGAAGGGCCAGTTGGCAGCCAGGCGTCCGGTACCACCACTTCCCCCATTGCAGTTACCCATGGCTCTAGACCTGCTGGAGCAGCCTCATTACTTCTTCAGCCTTGGGTGGGGGAGTGAGGGTGGGTGCTGGGTGTCTGGCTCCACCCACGCTCAGCCTTGGTATGCCATTGTTAGTGAGCATTGAAACCCTGCATTGCCCTTGGTAGCAACAAAGGAATAGGTGACTAGAAAGGGCTACAAGATATGAGTTCTCTATGGAATAAGTAATACTTTATTACTAGTTTCAGGTTTAGAAGGAATTGCTTGAGGAACAATAGATTTGGAAGATTCCACAATAATGTATTAATATTGTATCTTGACTGGTTTATTGTGATGTTGAGCATGTGCGTATATGGAGTTAAATAAATTGCAGAATTGACAGGCGATGCATCCAGATGGAAAGGGGAGGAGAATAGCACAGCCTCCGAACAGACACCTAAGACTCTTGACTTAATGTCCTTCCCAAGGCCTCGTGATATGCCTGGACTAGTTTAACATGTCTCAGAAAATATAGGAGAACCAAGGACTTTGGGTGGATTGAGACGTATCTCCTGAAAGACATGGCAGAGACATAAGAGGTAATTAAGGGGGTTTAAGGAGACCCAGATCCCCAGAGGTTGGGGATTTAGGATATGATAGGCCTAGGTAGGGCTACGGGTACAGTCGAGAAATATAGATAAATCTTTTATTATTTGTGGTCATAACCTTTTGTGTGTGTGTGTGTTGTGTTGGTTCCTACTGTTTTAGATTTAAACAATACTTAAGTTCGAGAAAGCTGTTGAAGGACACCAAATTCACTGCTGAAAACAAGCTACTGAAGAGCTGCAGGTGCCTAAACCTAGGTGGACCTTTGGAGAAATCCTGGTGAATCCACAAAGTATGGCAAGCCAGGACTTGCCTAAGAATAGGAGAATCACAGGCTTTTGCCTTAGGGAGGTAATGTCACAAGGCCTCGTATGGGGGGGCTCAAAGGAGGGGTCCTTGCTGCAGTTAGCTCTGTAACTGTGACTCTGTACAGGGTGAACATTAATTCAACTCCAGGATAGTTCAGAAGTTAATACAGCTTCCTAGGCCTTTTACAGACTATAAGTGTTGTCAACAAAACAGTCCTGGTGTACCCACTACACTCACCTCTTCGCTGACACAGCTGTCCTGTTTTGCCAACAAAATAAAACCACGTGAACAAGTGGCAATAGGGCTTTTATTGGCAAAACGAATGTGGCAGTGTCAGTGTAGCCAGTGTGTCCCCTTAGAGTAGTGAGGAACTGTCATACTTGCCAATTTGACTGTTCTGATAGGAGAGAGAGAAAGTATGGCTTCTTCCCCAAGATTTGCTGGGATCCCTGGCTTCAGGCACCCTGGACTTCCTGGGATTTCCAACAGCAGCATGGCTGTAGCCACCTGGAGCTGGGGTCTCCAGCAGCCATGCTTCTTCTGAGGAGGCCACCAGGCAGCAACTGCCATGCTGATGCCTGGGAAGCCTTCAGTGGCTGCAGCCATGATTCCCAGGATCTCGAGGGGTGGGATGGGGGCTTCCTGCAGGGAGCGGAGAGAGCTCTCAGCTCGCCCACACTGCCACTTAAGTCAGTGGAAGTGGTCCTAGTGAGGACACACTCCACCAGCCGCAGGATGGAAGTGTCAATGTCAGCTGGTGTAAATTGCCCAGTCCTACGGTGTTTTGGATTACATTAGTGGGAAATTGGGGCTACCATAGTAACAAATTGGGGGGGGTATCTTTTGTTTTGCCCATAGTAAACCACTCTATCCAGTTACAGCTATGCTTTAATAAATCCACAATAAGACAGCTACCAAGCACGATATTTCCTACAATTCTTTAAATACATGATCCTATCTCAAAGTGAATGGATTTAAAGCTGGTTGACATCAGCTGAAGAGCTGGCCTTTTTTAATGACTGAGCACAAAAATCTTTGCACCATCCATTTTGCAAGTTTCTGCCTAGGCCATGATATACTGATCCTGCTTGGTAACATCTGCAGTATTACAAGTTTTAATGTTTTATTTGAATTTCAAGGTCTTGGAGAGAAATGATTACATGAAAATTTCAGTGTTCATTTAGTATAATTAATGAATTAAAGGGTTCTAGGCCCCATGCTTGCAGAGACAACCTAGAACTTGTAACCTGAATATCACCTTTTCAAAAAGGTCAAACGGGTTGGCAAGCTTTGCCGGCCCACGGGCCAGCCCTGCCCCTCCAACCTCCAGCAGGTGCCGGGGCATGGCCAGGAGCCACTGACCATGGTGGTTCCTTTTCTCTGCTGGCCCTGTCCCTCAGCTGACAAGCGGGCCCAGCAGGGGCCAGGAGCCACAGTGTCCAAGTGGCTCTTGTGACTTCACACCCCGCTGGGGCAGGGCCAACATGGGGATCCTCCGTGTTGCTGCCGGGCTGGGAGTCCTGGTGTGTTGCTGTTAATAGGCATGCGTGCCGGGGATTGCTGACCCCTGATCTAAAACCAGAAGGCAAATAAAAGCACCCACATTGGCTAAATCTTGAGATATTAAAATAGTCCATCTCATGATTTTTGAATCTGTGGGGTGGGCAATAGTTCATGTGTATAGTGTATGTTGCAAGGGGCAACCTCAGGAGAGGCAAGTGCTACAGTAGCTGCCATGTTATAAACACAGTGACAAATATGTCAATTAAATGTACTGTCATCATGGCAGTGAACAGCCTAATATAGGTGCTGAGCTTTTGCATGTGCTCAGTCTGAGCTAGAGCTTTTCAGCAGCCTGATGCTTCTAAGGGCTGGTCTGTACTTAAAAGTTTGCGGCTACCCCACTGTTGTTATACAGTGAAGACACTGCGATGACAGGGGTCTGCAACCTGTGGCTCTGGAGCTGCTTGCAGCCCTTTGGCTGCTTCCTTGTGACTCTGGGACCCTCTGCCACTGGGGGACCCTGCACGCAGCCAGCACCAGGGTCCTGACTCCCAAACCTACCACCAGGGACCCTGCTGGTGGTCACTCCTGGTTCCAGACTCCCCACCACCACTAGGGGGTCTGCAGCAGGCACCCTGGCCTAGCTCTGAGTCCCCCACTCGCTAGGAGGCTACACCCATTGGGGCTCTAAAAACTCTTGGTTATGGAAGGAATTTTTAAAAATGGCTCTTGTCTTTTGGGTTGTCAACCCCTGCTTGTGTTGATTGGATGGCTTTTCCTCTCAGCATACGTAGACCACCCCCTGAGAGTAAGAAGCTGTATGGATAGGAGAAGCCCTCCTGTCAAGATAGTGCTGTCTATATTGGGGGTTAGGTAGTTACATCGGCGTTGTTCAGGGGTGTGGATGTTTCACATGCGTAAGCGACGTACATGTGTCAAAGTAAGTTGCTAATATAGACCAGCGCTAAATGTGAGCTGACTGGTCATGCAACTAAAACTCAGCTCTGTGGTTTCTCCTGACCATGATGCCTGCCGAGTGCTTACTAAATATTAGAGATTGGAGCAAAGGCTGATCCTGGTACTGATGCTTAAAGTCTTTCAACTGCTGCCTATTACAAACACCATTGTTCCCCTGGCTTCCACACATTTGCATATTTTAATAATTTTTAATCAAAAATTTGTCACTCCTGAAGAATTTTGAAGTAATGAAAGTTATTATTACTATTACTACTAATAAAAAAGGCTGAGAACCAGTTAATAAGAGTTTGGATCTGCTTTGTTTCCTGCTTGGGAGCAGCAAGACACATAGCAGGCACTGCAGGAGGACCATCTGTGGCAAGGACAAGGAAAGTCAGAGATAAGCAAGCTAATGAGCTTAGAGGAGAAATGCAAAGGGTCAGAGCAGTGATTTCACCAAAAGGATTCTGTCAGAAATGTCTTTTTCTCACTCCAGAAGCAGGGGAGGACCTTGGACGCAGCCTGTTATTTCAGCTTTAGGTCAACAGTTACCAGAAAAATATATAGTAGCTTGGGTAATTATGATTCACAAGGATCCTTGTAATTAAGATTTAATAAGACATGTACTGAGTGCCATTTAAACACCAGTTTTTATTAAATGAAAATGAGGTTTGGTTGTTTTAGACAAAACAATTTTCCCTTCCCCTCCCCCAGATATAGCAAGATTTTTAAATTCCAGAGGGTTAGCTGTGTTAGTCTAGTTCAGCAAAACAAACAAAAAGTCCTGTGGCACTTAAAGAGTGACATGTTTATTTATCAAAGGAACCTTGATGGGAGAAAATCCCACTTTGTCAGATGTTTTGAAGATGGGGGAGCTTGCAGAATGGGAGGAAAATATTTTCTGTAAGATCCCCCATCTTCAATACGTCTCACAAAGTGGGATTTTACCCATGAAAGCTCATGCAATAAATAAATCTGTTAGACTATGTCCACACATACATTGTTATTTCAAAATAAGTTATTTTGAAATAAAGTCCTTATTAAGCTGTTTTGAAATGACGGCTCTTCTTTTGAAATGACGGAGCCCATCATTTCGAAATAAGAATACGTCATGTGGACCTAATCTCTTTTATTTCAAAATAACCAGTGGTATTTCAAAATAAAAGAGACATGTGGACATACCTTTAGTCTTTAGGTGCCACCAAACTCTTTGTTTTTCATGATTTTTAAGCCAAGCCAAGTTTTTGGGGCCTGATTCATGACTTCTTAATACTGAGGGTATTGTTGTGCTGGGAAATCGGGTGAAACCTCATTGAAGTTGGGGGTGTGATGGATGGCCTTCATTCAAAGTAAATATAAGAAGCAAGTAAGCTCCTTTATGGAATAGATAGCTGCAATAATCGGAGCCACCATCCAAAACACAGGCTAGATGCAAGGCTGTCATTCTGGCATCTCTGAGTTGTGTGGGCAGAAGGGTTTGATCGGGGACTGAATGAAAACACAGGGACTGGGTCTTGCTGTATCTAGCTTTGTGTGAGAGAGAAGCAGATGAAATACTACAGAAGTGTGGTATATTGAAAATTGTGTTAAAATTAATCACTTTAATATGTAAAATATGTCCTGGTTCAAGCTTGCAGATTAGGTGCCTTTATCAGGAAGTGCCCAGTCAGTCTATAGAGTCAGCCTAGAATAAGGTAGATTGAGTTGTGCTTCTCTGGTCAGGGGGCAGCCTGCTTCTGTTTTAGGATTATTGTGTGTTATTCACTTCCAAGAAAGAGCGTGCACTGAAACCTTCTGCCAAAAGGAGTTTGTTTGTATCTGATTTTCTCGGTGTGTATGCCATGAACCTAGCAAGAAGTCAGCAAGGAAGCCTCAGAGAAGCATTTGTAGCATGACCCTCATGGAGAGCTTTTGGGTAGAGTGCTAGCTGGAAAGGGGCTTCAAACAGTGAGCAAGGAACCTGTTTTCTGATTGATTTCTGTGCTCTGGGAAAGAGGATTTTGTTACATTCTTTGTAAACAAAGAGGATTGAATTAGAGAAATACTGGCTCCAGCATCAATTCCTCCTCTAAAAGAAACAATCTTCAAGACCCTAAATTAAATTTTGACTAACCACTTAGGCCAAAAGGGGTAACAGTATTTGTCTATCTTCTATTCACATAACCATCTGTACTCCTAATAATTGCTATTATCAACCCAGCAGCTTTAGCTAAAAATGAATGTATTATGTAACCTACAAGTTCAGGTTGTGTAATAGCTTAAATGGACAAAAATCTATACTAATTATATTGCCTTTTATGGTAGTTTGAGCACCATGTCATTTTGAATCACTACTGAGCTCTTTGTCTCTTTTATCTTTTAGCTCAGCCACCTGGCCGGTTATTTTTCCTAGCCAAATATTGGTTTTCCTGTACCATAGCCTCTTGTATCTATCTTTGCTTCAGTGACCTCTTGATTGGCATGATGTTCTGTAGGGGTATTAATAAACCACTCAAGCAATGAATTTGTTAGTTTTTAAGTGCCACAGGACTCCTTGTTTATTTTACTGAATTAGACTAACACAGCTGCTCCTTTGGAACTTGACACTGATATAAGCAATCATGTACACAGCGCAACATTGATGAAGAGCTTCTCCCACAACAATTTGCAACGGTGGCTTTACTTCGCAGATGTGATGGGGGATCTCTCTCGCATCAGTGAGGGGCACCCTCACCAGACACATTGCATTGGTACAGCTGCACATCTGTAGCACTGTACACATATGTAGAAATGGCTTCAGAGTTCACTCACTTCATTTTTCCCTCTGCCACCTTCTCTCCTTCTCACTGTTTCTGTTATGTCTCTCTTCTCATCCTTGCTTCTCGTCTGTCCCCTACCTTGTCAATTTCCAAAGGGATAGCCGTGTTAGACTAGTCCAGCAAAAAACAAAACAAAACAAAACAAAACAAAAAAAAACCCACACCCAACAAGGAGTTGTGTGGCACTTTAAGACTAACAGATTTATTTTTTGCATGAGCTTTTGTGGGAGAAAATCCCACTTCGTTAGATGCTTCGAGTTCACCCATCTTCGAAGCATCTGACGAAGTGGGATTTTCTCCCACGAAAGCTCATGTGGAAAATAAATCTGTTAGTCTTTAAGTGCCACACGACTCCTTGTTTTTTTTATTCCCTACCTGTCTCTCTCGCCCCATCCCACACACACATTCACAGCCTTCTTTGGTAAAACAAAACGCAATTTTGAGCATGGAGAGAAGAATGAAAGTGAGAAGTAGCAATCAGGGTTTTTCTCATCAAATGGTTTACAGTTTTCCAGTGACACTTGATTGTTTTTATTAGCCTAAAGCAAGAAGGCACCTAATTACAGATTTCCAAATATGGCGAAGTGCAAGCTGCACATTTAAATGTCTCTGATTTGCTGCCAATGTTCTGACAAGGGGAATCCCCGCAAAACATTCTTCCTTAGGCAATGGTACACCTCATGCCTAGAAGTATGTGCTCACAGCAAGGGGTGTGTGATCACTAGGGAATCTATTCATTTCCTTCTCCTTTTTCTCTCTACCTTCCTTGTCCCTTCATTCACTTAACCAAAATTCTCAACCACAGCGAAAGGAAACACAGTACTTCCTTGTTCGGCAAAGAAGTCAAGCTGCACTTTGATACTTGATAATGCATTTCAACACTTTTGTGAAGGCACAGTATGAGAGTGGGAACAGCGCAAGAGGTGGGGAATATGTTTTGAAAATACCACCCCTTGGGCGCATTCTTGTCTAAGAAAAGGGATCACATTCACTGTTTTGGGGAAGTTTTATGACCTGTTTCAGACTGTTAGCCTAGTTCAGCAAAACATAAAAAGAGTTCTGTGGCATTTCTAAAGACTAGGAGTTGTGTGGCACTTAAGACTAACAGATGTATTTTTTGCACGAGTTTTCATGGGACAAAATCCCACTTCATCAGATGCTTTTCTCAGTCTTTGTTTCCAAACCCCTCAGCCCCTCTCTTTCAGGGCCGAGGTGATTCTTTTGTCTCTTCACAGACGCCTCCATTAGCTACCTTTGTCTCTGTCTGACACTGCTGGGAGAGACCTCTCTCTCTTTCCTTATCCCTGAGCCATAGAAAGCATGTTACATGTTTGTTCACGCATATGAAGTTGTAGGAAACATATCATCGTAGAAATAATGTAGAATAGGTTATTAGCATCCACACAGAAACATTGCATTGTGCAATTGGCAGCAAATCATACAATTCCAGTGTACAAGTGAACAGGGAAATCATGTAGCTCATAACCCAGGGTGCACACCGTCACACATGCCCCTCTGGGCCCCGGGCCATGCTGGGCTGGTGGCCAGGCAAGAGGATGGCAGGCAGGCCAGGCCAAGGACTGCCCCCCACGTCCCAGGCCAAGTGGTGAGGCTGGAGGGCAAGCTGGACCAGGGATCCTGTGTGATCATTGATCACCAGCCATTTACAGACATGACTTTCACTTTGTGTTTTCTTCTTTTCTTTCTGGGATGGACCCTTGCTTTTGTGGGAGTTGTTTGCGTCACTTAGCCACTAAGGTAGTACTTGCATTTCATCAGGACAGGCTGGTATTAACTGATTCCATCACACACACCCTTCATTCACACATCTTGTTCACACATTTAAATAAAATTCCAGAGTATACACCTAAAAAGTTTCATCAAGAATACAAAATAGAGTTCTAAATTTACAACATCAAGCTTTGTTGGACATTGGTTACAATGTCTATTAAACTGAGTTAGTTATTTCAGTGATATTAAAGAACAGATACAGTGTTGCCTAACAGATGCTTTAAAAGGTACATTCAATTAATTTTCTCTCTCTGGCTCCCTACATTGTGGCTACAGAAGCCTGCTACACTAGCACAAAGAATACAGTTAGGGAAAGGAATTCCTTGAGTGAAGTATATGATATTAATTTATACAGTATTGCCATTTTCAGGAGATCAAAAATCACAAGAATGGCAAAAATAAATCCTTGCGGGAGGGCAAGATTATAGAATAGAATTATAGGGTTAATCTCTTGATGTTTGAATTCCCCCTACCCATCCCAGGGTGAGTAGGTGACAATTAGTGTTGCCTGCTCTTTCTACCACAGATACTGGGTACGTTTTCATCTTTTTACCCATCTTTTATATTTGCTGATTCTCAAGTAAATCTATGGAACTTCCTGTGTCTTGCTTCCTCAGAGCTCCTGTGTGATCACTGTAAATGGCTGGTGATCAGACATGACTTTCATCTTGTATTTTTTTCTTTTTCCTTTCTGGGTGGATCCTTCTTGCTTTTCCCATCCTGAGTGAAATGGATTTGTTTGCCTCATGGGTTCCCTAACTTCCCCCACCTGGTTTGCATGCGCCTGTAAGCTTGGACCAGGCCAGAGCCTTTTTAAATTTTCTGCCCTGCCGCATGTCCAGGCATTTGGCCCAGGGCAGAAACAGCATGGGAAATTGCAGATGCTGTGCTGCCTTCCTTGGTGCCTGCCGCCCAGCTGCACTTCTCTTACTCTCCGGACACCCCACTCTATCCTCCCTGCTCCCCACTCTCATGCTGCCACTCAGAAGATTGTGGGGAAGGCAGGCATCACAGCAAAGTTCATGGAAGGGGCAGGGGTGGAAGTCCAAGGGACAGTATGATCCATCACCCTCCCTCCTACTCCTATTTGCAGAGCTTCTTGGCTCCTGATATTCAGCAACAGGAACCTGGAAGGATTAGGGAATGATGTGCCTTGTCAGACACTCCCCTGGGCTGGCCGCCCCCACCTCCGGTGCTGGGGTGGGTGGGGGCCCCGCAGACAGCAATTCACCCAGGGCCCCGCACCTCCCTAGGGACGGCCCTGATCAAATGCATGAAGTGGAAAATGGAACATGTTATCTGAGTATATGACACAGAAAAGGGTGGGTCACAAGGTCAACTCAAAGAGATCCAGAGGGAGAGTGCTAACCTATCTGTGCAAGGTAAACGAGCTGTTTTGATTCTGCAGCATGGAAGAGCGAAGGGTAGAAGAAGGGAAATCAGCTTGTATAATGTACAGAGTCCGGTGGCACTTTTAAAGACTAACAAATGTATTTATTGTTTGAGCTTTCGTGGAAGAAAATCCCACTTCATCTGATACTTGAAGATGGGGAACTTGTGGTAAGTTCTGTGAGTTCCCCATCTTCAAGTATCTGACGAAGTGGGATTTTCATCCATGAAAGCTCATGAGACAAATAAAATTAGTGGTCTTTTAAAGTGTCACAGGACTCCTTCTTTGTTTTTCTGTGACCTGTGTTGTACAAGAGGTCAGACTAGATGATCATAATGGTTCTTTTTGATCTTGGAATCTATGAATTTGGATTTTCAGAATTTTTTTAAATGAATCACAGAATTAAATCTTCCCTGACAGGGATGATTGAGCAGTGTCAAGAGACAGGGTAAATCCAACAGAGGCAACAATATCACCTTCCTATCTATTTGATCTTGGAATTTTATTAAGGGGTTCTCAGGAGCAGTCTAAGAAACAGGCTGAGGTGAGAACTAGTTTTCTATTTGCATTCATCTGCCTCATTAATTTTTCAACTTGTCGTTGAACTCTTGGGACCCCAATTAATGCTTAATTGAGGCCATGTCTACACATACTGCTCTGTAGCAGTACAGCTATATGGTGACCTATACTGTTGCAGCACATCTGGTGAAGACACTCTGGCTATGTCTACACTTAGATAGTTAAATCAATTTAACTTAAATCAATCTAATCGAATCAAAAATAAAAATCATTAGATCAATTAAAGTTAATTTGATTTAACGAGTCCCTACTAGAAACCCCAAATGAACTAGCATGTCCATGGACAAGACTTGCTAGTTCAGTTTAGGAGAGGGGTACCATGGTAGGTGGCAAGAAGGGCCATGCTCCCACCCAATATATAGAAGGAGGAAGGCACCCTGGGAGGGAGAAGTGCAAAAGTATTAAATCAAAATAACAGTTAAATTGAAATAACGCAGCAACACTGCATTATTTCAAAATTATTTCAATTTAACCATCATTTTGATATAAAGCAAGGTTTTATTATTTTAAAAGGATCTTTCCTTATTTTGAAATGAGGGAGCTCCTCATTTCAAAATAAAGAAAGCTAATGTAGACATGAGCTACTTTAAATTGAAATAATCATCATTATTTCAATTTAAAGTGTAAGTGTACACATACTCTATGCTAAAAGGAGAGAGTTCTCCCATTGGCATAAAGGAACCTCACCTTTTTGAGCGGCTTAGCTCTGTTCACACGAGCTTGTGTGTTGGTGTTTGCCAGTTATTAGGGGTTTGTTTTTTTTTCATATCGCTGTGAGATATAAATTATGCCAAGATAGGTTATAGTGTGGGCATAGCCTAAATCAACTTGAAGGCAGTGGAGTTACAACACAGTTGCATCTTTTCAGTTGCCAGTAATATATTCATTCGTATAACATGCAAGTTGAGGATAATTCAACTCAGTTATTCATCTTGTACATTTAGCATATGTATTTTATGTCATGCGGATTAATTTATTAAGCATGCCATTAGAGGTTATCTGTGCCATCAAAGCTGGGGATTAAAGGACTTCTCATAGTCATAGCACCTCAGAAAGTTGCAGCTCTTCCTGGCATTCCAGATTAGACGTGGGAAATTTGACTCCTATGTTGAGAGTCCAATGTATACTTCCCTCACACAGGAGACTGTGTGTGGACGGCATGAATCCCTGTCTACAGTGCATAATGAGCTTTCAAATTTGATCACAGTCTTTGGGTGCTACCGCAATAATGATAGGGCTGAGGAAATAATTGATTTTTTGGGGGTTCCACCTGAAAAGAGATACCAAAAAAATTCTTTTTTGGTCAAATTTTTATTTTGGTTTGTTTGCTTTTTAAAATATTTTTGTCATGTTCTCTGGTGGTTATTTTTCCTTCTTAATTTTATTTTTAAACAATTCAAAATGAAAAGTCAAAATGTTTCATTTAGAAAATGTGTAAACAAGTTGTTTTGCCCTTTTTACTTATTTCCCCTCACTTTCATTTGGCTGAAACTGTATGTTAAAATTGGTCTGACTTCATGAACACATTTCTTTGCTTAAAAAAAAATTTTTTTAGTGAATAAAATAATTGCCTATATAAAGAAAAATTCTACTACTACTACTTTGCAAATAATAATAGAATAAAAGTGCTTGAAATCATTTTGAAAAACTGTTCTATATTTAATCTTTTAAAAAATCACCTATTGATGGATACTTGCACCTATGTAAGCTTATGTGTTAACTACATTTGTTAGTCTTCAAAAGTGCCATAGGACTCCTGTTTTTGCTGAAATAGACTAATATGGCTATCTCGCTGGAGCTTATAAAGAATGGAATAGTTTAGTCCAAAGTGTGAGTGAGATAATGTATATAGGTGCCCCCTATATGCCCCTGTATAGGAAAACTGGGGCACAGAGAGGCAAAGTGTTTCAGCTTAAGTTACAGTGCTAATCAATGGCAGAGCAAGGACTAGAAACCCCCTGGCATCCCAACTCCTGTGTTATGGCAGGGTATCAAATATGGTATGCTTCTTAAACAAACAGTGAGATCTTATTCAGGGGGATAAGGCACTACGCCACATTTATTGTGAATAAAAAAAAATCTAAAAAGCATTTCTGAAAGCCATGCATTTCAATTCACTTGAACAGACAAACACACAGAGTTCTGCAGGAGGGGAGATAGTTACCAGCCTCATTGTTTCTTGAGTCAACCCACTGGCCAGGTGGATGAGCTCGAGGGGGTCGCAACAAGATGTTCCTTGGAGTTTGCAGAACAAACCCAAAATCTTTTATTTTGTTCACCCTTTTTATGGGGCCCAGGCTTCATGCAAGTTTATGAAGACTGCCGAGTCATGTCGTTCCCATGTTTGATGTCATCATCCATCACTTACGGATATAACAAAATGACATCTTTACCATTCTGTTCCTTTTACAGACCTTATTACACTGTATCCTTGATGGGGGGGGGGGCACTTCTCCTTAGACTCCTTCTCACATGTTCTTCCGCCATCTGGGTCCACATTGTCTGAGAGCTGGTACATCTCTCCGGCCCCCACCCTCTTATCACCTGTGACCTTCTCACACTTAACTTTTAATCATGCTGTTACATATATTAGTACCTAAACTTTCTAATTAATTAACTCATAAATTTCCTTACATAGACATGAGACCCCCCTTTTCAGGGATTTACAATCTGGGCAAAGTTACTTGCAATATTCTTTGACTCTTGACAGGTTGCAGTTTCAATCAACAATTCTTATCAATTGCTGTGACTACTTCTGTGGTTTTCTGAAAACAAACTGCTTCAAAGATCTTACAGACTGTTTCAAAGCCCTGTTGTTAACCAGATTTACGCTTCCATAGCTACATGGCCTGAGGTCACAGGATGTTACGCTGTAAAGTAATCATGTTCCAAAGGGGCGCCTTTGTTAGTCTAGTTCAGCAAAAGAAGAAACTTGTTCTGTGGTGCTTAAAGACTAACAGATTTATTTATCGCATGAGCCTTTGGGGGAGCAAATCCAACTTTGTCAGACGCTTCTTCAAAGCGTCTGATGAATTGGGATTTTCTCCCATGAAAGCTCATGCGATAAATAAATCCATTAGTCTTTAAGCACCACAGGACAAGTTTCTTCTTTTGCTGCAAAGTAATCAGTTGTTCTGCCTTTCATGTAACCCTTCATTTGCCTGTTAGCAAGAGGATTTTGCTTTGTGGGCCCATTGTTTAACCTCATACCTGCTGCTTTACATGATTCAACCCATTGCTCCACATTGTCCAGCCTATTGCCCTACACCTCCTCCAAACACAAGGAAGCATTTTTTCAGAATGTTAAATGGGTGACAACACAGTAAACAATCCTCTACTAATTTTGAAATGACAGAGAGCAGTGGTTTTCAAACTTTTTTCCTCAGGACCCAGTTGAAAAAATCATTCATGCTCGCGGCCCAACAGTTCCACCTTTGAGCAATGCATTACCTTTTTCTGGTGGTGGCAGTAGGGGGCACCGCGACTCAGTGCCTGAAGGTCTGCAACCCTGTACTGGGTCCCGACCCTAAGTCTGACAACCATTGACATGCAGGTCAGGTCCTGGTGATGCAGCAAATGTGTGGGGACTAGCTTGTGCTACTGGCCACAGGATCAATCATCACAAATGCAGAACCCAGACAAAGATTTCTTCTCTTGCCTGTGCTCTCAGGATGGGGTCACTGAGCATAGGGTTCTCCAGAACTGACTGTAGGAAAGACAAGTGGTCAGCCATCTTTTCTCGTGACCCAGACAGGATAATGCTCTATCCGCTGAACTAAGCTGCCAAAGTTTGTTTCAGTCCTAAAACCCTTACTATAGTCACGCATAAGGACCCTATTTGGCACAATGTAAATTAAAGTGTATCAGCCATATGTACTCTGTTATTGATCACAGCAGCATTAGCAGCCATATATCTTGATCCAAAAAGGGTCACCACACCCAAATAGTCACTACTGGAAGTACCTGAGAAATGCAATCCTCGTGTTGACCATAGCCAGGTAACAGTTTTTTTTAAGGTGTTAAAGCTGTCTCTGCTAGTTTTAAAAAATGTATTACTTAAAACATACCAACAAATATAATTTGGAACACAGCCTATTTTCCTGCCCCTAGATATACTCATGGAGTGCTAACATTTCCAGTCTTAGTTCCCTAAAACCAAATTAGGGCACAGCAGAGTCCATGTTGTTGTAGTTCTCAGCTTCCTTGACTGCTCAGGTTTTTTGTTTATCCCCAGTCTGTCTGTAGCTGTAATCTTCCCATTCCAGTGGCTCAACAGAGCCACTCAACCTGAAATCCTGTCTGCCGTTTCCCTCTGAAGACTTAAGGAAATATACTCAGCTAGCGATTCTGATTGGTTAGTCCTCTTTCAAGTCCCCATTTTTCAGTTCCCGCTGGGTTGGTCAGTGTAGACGATGTCCTCTAGGTCCTAGAAATGGACACTGTGAGGTAATAGTACTCTGCTCCAAGTCAGGAAAGCACTTAATCATATGCTTAAATTGGCTTTAGTGAGTGTACTGACTTGCACATGCTTGTCTGCTTTGGTGGACTGTTTGCAGAATCAAACCCAGTTCAGCTCAGATTAAGTTATACATTCAAACAGCTAGCGAGAGCACAAATCCAACTTTTAGGCCCTAAAGCAGAGCAGGAAGTTAAATTATTTACTGACCTGAACAAAACTACTTTGAAAGGCCATCTTGTGATGTTGAGAGCTGCTTATTAGAAGCACCTTTGTAGAGCTTACACACAGGAAGTGTGTTACAGCAGAACACAGAAAGACTGCAAGTCAACTTTCAATTTGCTATGTGTACTGCATGCAATATGCACTGTGAACTATGTCTTAACAGAATGGATCAAGAGTATCTGTCTAAATAATTCAAATATGATTTCAGAGTTAGGCTCTGTAAATGTGAAAACAAAGAAAAGACTTCTTGTGTCTTTTCAGTAAGAAAAACAGGTAGGCCCGGGGCTGTCACTGGCACATGGGGCATGTGTCCCGAGTCCCAGCACCAGTGCCCCAAGTGTCTGGGGTAGCCCCTGCCTCTCACAGCCCCGGCCGAAGATCCAGGGCCTGGCCACTGGCACCGGCGCCTACCTCTTCTGGCCCAGTCCCAGGCTGGTCCACCTGCAGCACCGGCTGCTTCTGCAGGCCGCATCCCCACCCAGGGATCTGGGGCCAGGCTGGTGGTGGCAGGAGCCTGAGGCTGGATTGGGCTTGGGTGGAGAATTGGGGCCACAGAGGTGGCGCCTGCAGCCAGGGGCGACACCTGTGCCCGTGCCTTGGGTCTTTTCCCATGGCAGCGACGCTCCTAGGTAGAAATGTTTCTTCTACAAATATTTTAGTGCATTGCTCCCTACCAAAGTTCCCTCTAAGGCTGGAACACAGGTGAGCAAGATAGTTGCTCCCTGTGTGCCCCCCTGCATGGGCCTGATCCTGCCCCCCTCCTGGCCTGCTCCTGCCCCTCTCTGCTCTCCCTGCTATGGGGGATCGGGGTGCCACAGACGGCCAGGGCCACAAGTTTCACTGCCCACCCTGCCTCCCAGCAGCGGGGCCAGAACAGCCAGCTCAGCCTACCCCTAGCTGGCCACACCGGAAAGGGCCGGCACTGAGCTCCGGAGTGCAGGCTCAGGGTGCTGGAGCAGCTCGCTCCCAAAAAGTTTGGGCCACTTCATCCCTGCTCCCCCCCAGCCTGAGTGGGCCTGATCCATGGCCTGGGGGGGCCAGGGCAAAGCAGCCCAAACTCTTTGGGAGTGAGCCGCTCCAGGGCCCCAACCCTGGATGCCGGAGCTCAGCGCCACCCCCCTACCCCCTGGGGGGTTGTGGCCCGCTGGGGGTAGGTTAGGCTGGCTGCTCCGCCCCTGGTGCTGGAAGGCCGGGCAGGCAAGCGGGTGGAGCAGCCTCCAATCCCAATGGTCCAAGCCCCCCGCTTACCTGGCTGCCAGAGTGGCGTGGCCTGGCTCGTGGCTGCTCCTCCGGCCGGAGGAGCTCTCACTGAGCATGCACAGTGTAAGGGAGGTTTAAAGATGGAGTAAGTTTGGTCAGGAAGTTCTGTGCCAGAGACTGTTGTGTTTGCTTAGACAAGTTTAGTTAGTCAGGGGAGCTAAGGGGTTTAGATTGATAGGAAGTTAGACTGCTTCTATAGATACATGAGGTAATCCACAAAGGTTTATTATGAGCCAATCACTCCTGTCTGGGCCCTGATGGGAAGCTATTACCCTCGTCTGGTAAACAGGTTGGCGGGGGCTAGATTACTGAGGGGTCACAGGAGGTTGGCCACTCTCATTGGTCAAGAGTAATAATTAATACCCAAATGAGCAGTAAACAACAACAGAGGCGGGCTAACTATATGCTGCCTATTAAGTATAATCTAATTATGTAACCTGCATATTAAAAGTAGTAATACCATGTACGGATTTTAGGCATGATGTAACTTGTTGTATTATGCATGAGCTTGTTGCATTATGTATATTGTATTTTGCATGTTAGAAGGTATATGTGACCTGTAACCCCTATACTGGGGGTTCTCGCTCAGAGAGGTTAGCTTCTCTTTGCTTCCCTCTGATGCAGCTCCTTTTATTATTCAGCTGAATAATAAACTCTGAACCACACCTCGTTATCTGCTCATTGGAGTCTCGGCTGGGAACGGGTCTGCTTCATTGGGGAGGCTCTGGTGTGCCTCTTTCTGAACTTGAGGGCCAGAGTTAAATTTTTCCCCCACAACAGAGAGTCTGCGCATGCTCAATGAGAGCTTTCTCTGAGCGGGAGTTTTAAAAACTCCCAGCTCAGAGTCACTCTCCTGGCAGGGACTGCGGCTGCCAGCCGTGCGCGGCCGGTAGTGTTCCCTGCACCACACAGTGCCGGGAGCTTGTGCGGCTATGCAGCTTAGAGGGAACATTGCTCCCTCCCCCAGTAAACTTTCATTTGTGCCTCACTTCTTGGATATATGTTGTGCTCTATTACCTCTATAGTGTCTGAAGAAGTGGGATTTTCTCCCAGGAAAGCTGATGTGATAAATAAATTTGTTAGTCTTTAAAAGTGCCATGGGACTCCTTGTCTGTTTTGTTAGGTGTGTGTGTGTGCCAAAGTGAACGGATAACTCAGGGCAAGTCTCACACCTTCAAGAGTGATGAATCAGAGAGGAAAAGTTTGAGTTTTTTGGTAGTTAAGAACTTGGGGAGACAGAATTGGGGGAACTTGGGGCCAGAATAACTTGTTGAGGCCTGCAAGAGGTAAGTAGGCTGATGGAAGCCAGGGAGGCTACTAGACTCCTTGTTTGTTTTGCCAGTAATTAATTTGTGATTAGTTAATTTATAAATGATTCCTGAAAAAGTTTAGTAGTCAGAATCTTAATAGTCACTTTTACAGTGTTGTATGCAGTGTTATTGTAGCTATGTTGGCACCCGGCTATCAGAGATATAGGGTGGTGAGGTAATATCTTCTATTGGATTAGCTTCTGTTGTTGTGAGAGTAGATAAACTTTACAGCTACACAGAGTTCTTCAGGCCTGGAGAAAGTAGCTGGTGTGACACAGCTAACTATAAGATCAAACAGATAGAGGAGCTTTAAGTAGGTTGACCTGTATGTTAAACTGCACAACACTTTCAAAAGATGAGACTGGGAACTTAAATTCATAACCTTGCTTGACACTAAAAATCATGGTCTTAATAATGATGCTATATTTATGGCTTATTACAACAATCTGAGACCCACTAACCCCCCTTTTTGTCCTATGGCTATAGGGGTGTTAACTGGCCACTTCATATCCAATGGTTCCTTAGAATAATGCCAAGTACTTAACAGCTAAACCATCTGATCTTTCCAGTAACTGTGACACTGAGTACCTTTCTCAGACAGGCAGAGGAACTCTGTAGCTTTGAAAGCTCATCTCTCTCACAAAATTGATCCAATTAAAGATACTACCTCACCCACTTTTACAGTGTGATTTTTAAATGGCTCCTTTTCCACTTATGTAACATTAAGTGGTTTATACTGTAATTAAGGTAAAAATGACAGATAAGGAGAATGAAGTTTAAATAAAAATGAATTGAATGGTGCAGCAAAAACTGCAGGCATGTCAGGTCACCTGGCAAAATGTCTTATCAGGTTATTGCCACTCATCTGCTTGTATATAGTGACATGAGTGATATCTCAGAGAATATGATTATTAATTAACTAGCCATTCCCTGGCTGCAATATTCATGCAATATCCATGGCAACCATTTTCAGTGCAAAGAGATTTTACAATCTGCTTGTGAATATGTATGTACCTTCCACTGATGGACTAGTTAACAAATAATGAAATAAACTGATAGGGGCTCAGTATAAAGCCAGAGTTTTCAAGTTGAACCTTCGGTGCCAGAGGACGGACCAAGAGCAATGTGTGACCGGTGAAACAAAGGGGTTTTGAGGTATGCTTTTATTCATGCCTTTCAAGTTTTATGAGATTCAAGAGATACATACTAATGAATATATATCACAAAATTGGATGTGTATTGTATGTCCTCATTTTCAGATTCAGGTTCTTGAAATGCAGAGCAGCAATATCACGGTTCATTTTTTTCATTGAAAAAATCTTTAACCACACTGTAGATTTCAAAGGCTGAATGTTGCTTTACAATGTTCCTGAGTGGCATGTTTGCAGAAAGGATTACCTGAGAACTTCTGGCAGGAATAGTTGGGTTACAAATTCTTTGTTACGCTAAAGACTAATTTAAATGTATGGTTTTCAGTGTAATAGAACAGTTATAGGGTGAAAATACAATATTCCCTGGGAAGCGAGCTATGGCGATTATATAGAAAATGTCTGGGAAACCTTGTGTAAAAGTGTAAAATATCAATATATCATGCAGTTTGAAAAAAAAATCTTTGTTTGATTAATTACCACAAAGAAAATTATATATTGAATTTTATCCTGGCTTTTACTTTTCCTTAAATACTGCTGCAGTTTTGAGACTGGTCTTTCTAAACGAGTTAATAAACTACCTCTTCATTCCTAGGCTATGAGATTTTTAAGTAGTAATGGAAGGGAAGGGCAAGTTACAAGGATTGGAGTCTGCTTCAGGGGACAGAATCAAATTTAAACTAGCTTTTCCCCAGTATTGCTGATGAAAACCTAGCATAATGTTTTAGCATAATGAGCAATGCTGTGCTATTTCCACTGAGAAAACATTTTATTTTTATTTTTAATAATATAATAGTTATATCTTTGTATTTAAGCCGGTTTTTTTCAGGTAAAATGCTTTTAAGCAAATAAAAACACAGGTACTGTTTCTGGTGTATTGACCTGGAGACTGGAGATTTGTTTAAAGGAGTTTTATTGCTGTCATACAGTTAAATATTAATGGTACCACGTTCTTCATGTAAGATTGAGCAGTAGGTTGTGTAGCCTGAAAACTTCCACAATATGGTTTGGCCTACACTATAGAGTGTCTGTATAAGACATTTTCTCAGAATTACCCAGCTTAAGTAATTACACTGGTTTCATTTAGAGTAATGTCCCCTGACATACTGATATGTAAATTATACCATGATTTATATTATTATTGATCCAAAGTATCATCTCCACTATGCACAGACATGGCAGTATAAAACAGAGCTGATCAGCGTTTTTAAAAAATGTCCGTAAAACTTCAAGTTGTGTGGAATGCTGGGTGTTTTTGTCCGTCCTCCGTGCATGTCTCTCTCACACACGCGCGCACACACACACACTCTTGATGAAAACCAAAATTTGAGATTTGTTTGCGGAAAACTAATGGAAGTTTTTTGGTGACAAATTCCAAAGAGGTAGCCCTGTTAGCTTAGTTCAGCAAAACAAGGAGTCCTGTGGCACTTAAAGACTAACAACTTTATTTATCACATGAGTTTTCATGAGAGAAAATCCCATTTGACGCAATGGGATTTTTCTCCCACAGAAGCTCATGCAATAAATTAATTTGTTAGTCTTTAAGTGCTACAGGACTTCTTGTTTGTTTTGCAGCCTTTTTTGCTCTTTCAAGGAACAACTGAAAAATGTAACATAAAAATTTGGATGAAAATGATAGGTTTTTTGGTTTCCTAGAATTTTTTTTCCTCCAAAATGAAGTACACTTGCCAGCCAGCTTCAGTAACTTGTTCTTTTTAACAGATCTGAACATCAGAATGTTACACTTTGTCTGTGAATTATGGTTATATTTTAACACCTTTGGTCAAAGGACACATTTTCAAAGCAAATGTTTGCTAGATTCTTACAAGAAACCACATTCCTGAAACTTTTATTTTATTTTTACAATGATGTTTTCCTCTATTTAGATGGGAAAGAAGAAATTCAGTGGGTTAGAAATCTCCCTGATTGTCCTGTTCACTTTGGTGGTGATTGTAGCCTGCATTCTGGTTGGTCTTTTAGCAACGGGGCATTCTGGACTCCAAGGTAACAGCTCTTATTTTTCATGATTGTTGTAGAACTCAAAGTCCAAGCCAGGAATAGTTCCTGAATTTGAATCACTCAAAGAAGGAATGAATTAGATTTGACTGACAAAATGAACCACTGAAGTCAAAAGGAGTTTTTTCTAGTGGGCAGTGGATCAAATAGGCAAAATTGGAGCATGCAACAATGTGTTTATATGGTTCTTTACAAAAATCAGTGTTTGTTTTATTTTTTTAATAGGTTGTAAATGTAAACTCCTTGGCTATGTCTACACTGCCAATTTAGTTCGAATTAAGGAGGCTTTAATTTGAACTAAATTAGTCCTTGTATATATTAGCCTTTCATTAGTTTGGACTAGGAAATTCTTTAGTTCAAACTAATGAACACTTAGTTCAAACTAATAAGTATTGGCACTTAGTTCACGTGTTAGTTTGAAATAAGTGTGATGTAGACTCGAACTAACCCTTAGTTTGAATTTAAGAAGTTCAGACTAAGGGTAGTTAGTTTCAACTAACAAAGAAGCCTAGTTCAAGTTAACATTAGTTCAAACTAATAAGTTTGAGCTTAGTTTGAACTAACCTGGAACTTATTAGCGAAACTAACAAGCTTGAACAAAGTTTATGTGATGTAGACATAGCCTTTGAGGTACAGATTGCGCATTCCAGTATTTTTGTAGTGTCTGGCACAATGGGGCACTTATGCTGCCTAAGCACAGTGGTTGCTCCCTTTTAATAAAATGTAAATATTTTCATAATAAATTTAAAAACCTAGAAAGATTAAGAATTTTAAGGCAATTAAATGTAAGTGCAATTCCTTTCCTTTCAACATCTGCAGTGTGTATTCTTTCAAGTTACTTTTTAATGAGAAAAAGTGGAAATTCAGTATTTTGAATAAGTAGTAGCTTCCAAAAGAGGAAGAAAATTCAAGAGCTGTTTCTAGTTGTCAGATAACACTGCCCCCCCACCCATGGAATTGCTCCAGCCTGTAAGTTCCATGAATACATACGTAAGAATTATGCATATTTCAAAGATTTTGAACCATTCAATATCTGTATTGATCAGATGCATTAATATCATAACAGATGATTGAGTAAAGTTTGTGCCTTTGCAAGTCGCAGTGTTTTTTACCTTTAATTAAGTTCCAAAGGTGCAGCCATGTTAGTCTAGTTCAGTAAAACAAATAAGGAGTCCTGTAGCACTTAAAGACTAACAAATTTGTGTATTGCATGAGCTTTTGTGGGAGAAAAATCTCACTTTGTCACATGCTTTGAAAATGGATTTTCTTCGACAAAAGCTCATGCCAGGAATAAATTTGTTACTTTTTAAGTGCCACAGGACTCCTTGTTTGTTTTACTTTAATTAGTTATACCATTTAGACTGACTTGTAAACCCTAATTTGTAACTAAGTCCAAACTCATCTATTTTTTCAGTGAGATTCCATTAAGACTGGAAGGAAGTATGATGAAAGGCAAAGTCTTCTTGTAATGCTCTAACAAATTGGAAGAAAATTTGGTTTAGATGGAGGCTAACACTCAGAGTCAGCTGTGCAAAGAGCCTCCATTTTGCCTTGGTAATGTTTAACATACACAATCATAAGCATGGATTGATTGGGTGACCAAGCCAACAAGTTTATGCTTGCAAATGACATTATGTATAAAAGGAATCTGGGGAGTGCTAACACTAAGTTAATATGCTCAGATATGAGGCGTAGAGCTGTTTGTGGAGGCAAATATTTGCATTAGATTTGGACTTGAACAAAAAAGAAACAACCAACCACCTCTCCCCCATTCAATGCTGAAGCTGGAGTAATATTTGTAGGCAATTTTGGTTTAAAAAAAAGTACCCTGAAAAAGAGTCACAATTTCCACTGGGGACTTACAATGTCCTTTGTATACAAGTTCTAGACTGGTAGCTGTGTTAGTCTTGTTCAGCAAAACAAACAAGGAGTCCTGAGACCACTAATGACTAGAGCTCCACAAATTTAGTTATTTTTTGCAACATTGTTATAACCTTGGGATTTTCTTGTCTCTAAGGATACCCAAACTCCAGATATTGTAGAAGGAGGCACACACAGGATAGGAAACACACATAAAATCAGAAAGGCCAAAGGACAAATGGAGTTGCGGCTAGCGAGGGATGTAAAGGGTAACAAGAAGGGGTTCTACAAGGATGTTAATAACAAGAAGAGGATCAGGGATGGGTAGGTCCCTTGCTGAATGGGGCAGGCATCCTCATGATGGAGGATGAGGGAAAAGCTGAAGTGCTCAATGCAGTTTTTGCTTCAGTTTTCACAGGCAGGGTCAGCTCCCAGCCCACTACACTTAGTATGGCAGATTGGAGAGAAGAAGAGAGGCCCTTGGTGACGAAAGGTCAGGTTAGGGACTGCTTAAAGAAGCTGGATGTGCACAAGTCCATGGGGCCGGACGAACTGCATCCAAGGGTGCTAAGGGAATTGGCCGATGAAATAGCAGCACCTCTGGCCATTATCTTTCAAAACTCATGGAGAACGGGGGAGGTGCCAGAGGATTGGAAAAAAACAAATATAGTGCCTACTTTCAAGAAAGGGTAAAAGGAGGATCCGGGGAATTACAGACCAGTAAGCCTCACCTCAGTTCCTGGAAAAATTATAGAGCAGGTTCTCAAAGAATCCGTCCTCAAACACTTAGAGGAAAATAAAGTGATCAGGAACAGTCAGCATGGATTCACCAAGGGAAAATCATGCCTGACCAATCTCATTTCCTTCTATGATCAGATGACTGGTTTTCTGGATGCAGGAAGAACCATTGATGTGATATACCTTGATTTTAGCAAGGCTTTTCATACAGTTTCCCACAGCATTCTCATCGGCAAATTAAGGTAGTATGGGTTGGATAGGTGGACTATAGGGTGGATAGAAAACTGGCTAGATCAATGGTTTCAGCGTGTAGGAATCAATGGTTCCATGTCTAGCTGGCAACCAGTCATGAGTGGTGTGCCCCAGGGATTGGTCCTGGGGCTGGTTCTGTAAGTTTGCGGATGACACCAAGCTGGGGAGAACAGTAAACACCTTGGAGGGCAAGGACAGGATTCAGGGAGACCTAGATAAATTGGAACAGTGGGCCAATAGAAATCTTATGAGGTTCAGTAAGGACAAGTGTAAAATCCTGCACCTGGGACAGAAAAACCCCATGCACTGCTACAGGCTGGGGACCATTCAGCTAAGTAGCAACACTGTAGTAAAGAACCTGGGGACCATGGTGGATGGGAAGCTGGATATGAGTCAGCAGTGTGCTCTTGCTGCCAAAAAGGCCAATGGCATACTGGGCTGCATCAAAACAAGTATTATCAGCAGATCAAGGGATGTGATCATTCCCCTCTATTCTGCACTGGTGAGGCCACATCTAGAATACTGTGTTCAGTTTTGGGCTCCCCACTACAAAAACGACAGGGACATGCTAGAGAGAGTTCAGAAGAGGGCAACCAAAATGATTAAAGGGCTGGAGTACAAGCCCTATGAGGAAAGACTGAAAGCATTAGGCTTATTTAGTCTGCAGAAGAGAAGATTGAGGGGGGATTTGATAGCAACCTTCAGCTACTTGAAGGGATGCTCTAAGGAAGATGGAGCTCGACTGTTCTTGGTAGTAACAGAGGACAGAACAAGAAGCAATGGTCTCAAGTTGTGGTTAGGGAGGTCAAGGCTGGATATTAGAAAAAACTTTTTTACTTGGTGAGTGGTGAAGCATTGGAATGAGTTGCCAAGGGAGGTGGTAAAATCTCCATCTTTGGAGGTGTTTAAGGCCCGGCTGGACAAAACCATGACTGGGATGGTTTAGTGGGAGTGGTCCTGCCTCTGGCAGGGGGTTGGACTAGATGACCTATGAGGTCCCTTCCAACCCTATGATTCTATGATTCTATAAAACCAGCAAAACAATATCATGAAAATGGAGCAAAAGTCCTTCCATTTTTAACGCTGGGTGAATTTTAAATGAAGTAATGTATCATGAGATCTACAGGATTTCTTCATAACTTCTTCACATTTTGCCTCTTTGATTTCAGACATAAGGTTTAAAAATGTCAGGCATGCTTAGGAGGAATTCTTGAACCTTGTGTAGTTAGACACCCAGAGAAAGTAGGTCCCAAATAGGATTAAATCAGAATAGCAGCGTTTTATGGCTCCTCTGCTTAAACTGAGGTACATGACTGCAGAAGTTTTAAGGTAATGGGGAATTAAGCCTTTAGATATAAATTATTTTAAAATGTTATTAAGCTAGTTCTATCATTCAGCACTATTAATAATAACAATCCATTCCTTTTTTTAACAGACTTTTCTCCAGACTGTCCAGCATTAAGCTTATCAGAGAGAATTGACTGCATTCCAAATCAAGTGGCAACAAAGGTCTGAAACACATACATTAGGTTAATTTAGAAAATGGGCTGTGTACAATGAAATTTAAGATATGACTATACAAACAACCTTGTGTATACGAGAAAAACTCAAGCCTGGAACATAGAAGCGGAAGGGGTTTCCAAAGTTCTCAGTGTTGGCATAACTCTGATCCCTTTGAAATTTGTTAGTTTTACTACTGATGTCGGTGGGAGCAAAGGCAGAGCAACACTGGGTGCTTGGAAAATCCTATAATGTGCTCTGCTGAAATCACTACTTATCTGATTTTCTCATATTAACATTTATAATGGCATAGTCCCTGGGATGACTTCCCCACCCAAAATAAATCCTCTTTCAGCCCTCTCAGTGCCACTCCTTCAAGTGGCACACTTGAGCCTCAGCATTTTCTTTGGGCAGGATCCTACAATCCAACCATTGTCCAACAAGATGTACTGTATACATCCCTTGCCAGTTGTGATATCTAGAAAACCCAATGAACTTGGCACTGGTAAGAGCTCCCCTTCAGAAGCCTGTAAACAGTAGCAGTACAGACTGGCACAAAACCAGTTTCTTCAAAACAAAGCATGATTTATTTTCACAGTTCTCAGATAAAGGTCATTAAGATAATGCAGAGTACGTGCATAGTGTCTTACGAGTCGTACCATTCCTCTACAGCCCCCAAGTAGTGTTGACTAAGCCTTACATCTCCTGTTGTCTTGCGGTCAAGTTACAGCCTTGTTGCAGCTAACCCTGGCTCTCAGTCAGCCTGTAGCAGCTGACCGCTTCCCCCCATCCTCTCTGTAAGGCAGATCTTTCCACAGATCATGATCTTTGATCTCACTCTTGTCACCTTCCTTCCGAAAACAATTCTATTTCCAGATTGGAAATGAGGAGTTCAGGGAGGCTATTCAGGGCTAAGGTGTAAAGCTGGCTAATGTGATTTGAGGGGAGACTCCTTATCTAGACCACTGTTTTACCTGACCAGTTTATCTTTTTCACAACTCCCTTTGATCTCACTCTGAATTCAGGAAGGGTAGTATCACACAGACAGAAGGCAGGCATGTGACATTGATAAAGAATAAGGCAAAATTAATTTCCAGTTTTCCTCAAGCTACATGTGAAACTTCTGAATTTATCAAATTCTAGAGGGGTAGCTATGTTGGTGTAGTTCAGTAAAACAAACAGGGAGTCCTGTGGTACTTTTAACGATTAACAAATTTATTTAATATATGAGGTTTTGTGAGAGAAATCCTACTTTGTCAGATGCTTGATGAAGCATGATTTCTCCCCTTAAAGCTTATGCTTTAAACACATTTATTAGTCTTTAAAAGTATCATAGGACTCTGTTTTTCTGAATTTCAATCTTTCCTGGTCATCAGATGTCACACATGATTAAGGCTCTTCCTTCCCTGTTTATCATTCTGTTTCTTGCCAGAATGGTTACCTTGTTGCATTTCTGTAACTTAGCTTCTTTATGAGAATAGGTTGTTGGCCTATTGCTGAACCCCAACCTGGAGGATTGACTGCTTTTCAGTTAGTACCTACCCTTTTTCTTATCTGCCTACAGCTGGCCTTACTAGGAGCTAAACCTTTCTCCCCCCCCCCACTACCTTCAGGTCCCATAGTCACTGGACCATACCATTTTCCTACTGTGTCCGCAGTCCCCATGGAAGAATGTTAATGTCTGATTAACTGTTAATCTTTTCAAGATGCATCAGATCTGCATCATGTGTGCCACAGTCTCCTTCCAAGCTACCAAGTTCTTCTTTGAGTGCTGCTCACATCATTCAGTCACAGGTGTCTACATGCCGCAGAGCACAGTAGCTCGGAGAGTCTTAGCCTTAGCCTGCCAGGTCAGGGCACATGGCCAATGGTCCCTCTGTGCCACGACCGCAGCTATATAGGTGACCGTGACCCTGACCCTCTTAGTTCCTTTTTCCGTCCTCAGTGACGGTTTCGGATCAGCCAAAACTTGCGGAAGCAAGTGCCTGTCTTTCCTTCATGTGAAATTAAAATGCTGGGCTTTAAACCATATCCAGTGTGTTCCAAAGCTTTTCCACTCGACGATCCTCACAAAAATGCCTCACGTGCCTGGGTGAGTCGCACCTTGCCATGAACTGCTCTATTTGCCAGTTCTTTAAATGGAGGACTTGCAAAGACAGAGAGCGGCGCCTATGTACTCTTGCCGAGAACAGCGTGCCTGCCTCTGATGCAGCCCGAGCCACTACTGCTCCACCAGCATCCCGAGCAACTCCTGCACTGGAGTCTCGGCACCACCCTCTGGCACAGAGTCTAAAGTCCCAGTCAGCTTCCTCTTTGTTACCGCCATGTCACTGTTCACCACAGTCTCTGAACCTCCCTTCTAGTGAAACGGGATCGGGACTGTCTTCAATACCGTCAATGCCCCAGGGCCCCACAAAGACACGGGCTCAGTCCCGAGATCCAGCTCCAGTACCGGCAAAGAAGGCCAGGTTGGAGACGACGACGGCATTGGTACTCACGATGCGGTCGAAGCAAGAATCGGCACCACCCTCAAGCCTGGTACCATCCAGTCCTCCACTGGCACTGCAAAATGGGGCTGATGACTGCTCCAAGGCTCCCTCCTCTTGGCGCTAATCCCGTGAACTGTCAGTACCATGCTCCCAAGGCTCCGGAAGATGGAGGTCCAGCTTGCCCTCCTTGTCATCCCCAGCTTCTGCCCACTCCTTCATTTCTCCCAAACCAGTCTCAGGAGCCGGAGAATGGTCCAGAAAATGGCATTGAAAGTGATCCCTGATGCCCAGGCCATGGAGGAAGACAACCCTGTCAGCTGCACTACAAACAACGAGGCCCAGCTCCTCCGGTACCGCTAAGACCCCTCAGCCAAGCAGGGGCCGTTCACCCTTGGGCTGTGCCATGACCAGAACTCCTTTTAACGACTGGTCACATGACTGGCTAGGCATGATGGCCGATGACAGCTCATCTTCACGACACCATTCAGCACTATCTCTGCCTCGGACTTCAGATTGCTCGCATATGTCCGATGATGAGCCCAATCCCAACTTTACTCAGTGTAGTAGATCTTGGGCCCATTTGTCGTCCTCTCCAGATGAACGTACCTTCCAAAGGCCTCTAGCCTATAAGAAGGATTCCCGTGCCCAGCAAGAGTTACTCCACCACATGGCAGCGAATTTGAATATAGAACTGGGGGTGGTCCAAGAGGAAAGTGACCCCCTCTTTGACATAGGGGACAGTGCCCCACCCACCAAGGTATCTGTCCCCCTCCACAAAGGGGTATACAGAATTGCCAGGATGCGATGACAGACTCCTTCATCAATTCTGCTGGTGTCAAGGGTGGCAGATCATAAATATTATATCCCTCAGGATAAGTTTGCATTCCTCTTCCAGCTCCCTACCCCAGAGTCACCGGTAGTCAACACAGTCAATCAGAAAGAGAGACAGGGCCAACCGAGCTCCACCTCTAAGACTAAGGAGGCTAAAAAGCTCTATTTGTTGGGCAGGAAAGTCTATGCCACGGCAGCTCTACAACTGCGTATCTCCAACCATCTGGCCCTTATGACAAGATATACCTTTAACCTTTGGCAAACCATGGAAGGTTTTTGTGGCCTCATCCCCAAAGATCGCCTAAGGGATTTTGAGGTGATGATCGAAGAAGGGGCGTTGGTGTCTAAGGACACCCTTATGGCTACTTGGGATGCTTTGGACATGGCCTCACGAGCCATGGCCTCTGCTGTGGTGATGCGCCTCTGCACCTGGCTTCAGGGCTCGGGCCTGTCCCCACAAATGCAGCTTATCATTCAAGATCTGCCATTTGAAGGCCCTGATTTATTTGCTGAGTCTACAGATGCCAAACTCCATGGTATGAAGAACTCAAGACCTACTCTTCGATCTCTGGGAACATACATCCTGCAATCTACCAGGCACTCCCTGAAACCCCATCAGTTCCTGAAACAGCAGTTGCAGCAGTTAAAACAGCAGATCCAGATACAGACTTTCTTTCCTCGTTCCTACCAATATACCCAACATAACCTTGGGGACTTGGATAAGGACAAGGCCCACTCGTGCAAGAATGGGAAGTGCAACGCCTCCCAGTCCAGCAGGCGTGGGTAAGGTTCCGACTGCTCATTGGGAAGGAAGCAGCGTTTTTGATGGTTACCACGAGGGCAGCAAACCCACAGCCTCGACCCTATCTGTCCCCAACCGTCTGCACTATTTCACACACCACTGGGCCAACATCACATCTGACCACTGGGTCCTTGAGATGGTAGCAAAAGTGTACTGCATTCAGTTTCATTCAACTCCTCAGGACAGAAAACCTCCCCCTCGCCCAAGCCACAGGAACTGGGAACTGGGAACTGGACTGCCTGTTTGAGATTGAATGCAAGAAGCTCCTCTCCCTCAGGGCATTAGAAAAGGTCCCAAAGCAGGAGTGGGGAAAAAAGGGTTTTATTCCAGATACCTTCTGGTTCCCAAACCCAATAGGGACCTCCAACCCATTCTAGATCTCAGAGCCTTAAACAAAAACATAAGGAAAATAAAGTTCCACATGGTTTCCCTGTCACAGATCATTCCTTCTCTATCTCCTGGGGATTGGTTCACAGCCCTCGACCTCAAAGATGCTTATTTTCACATAGCAATACATCCCTGCCACAGACAGTACTTAAGGTTCATTGTTGGGGGAGATCACGTCCAGTTTACATCTCTCCTGTTCTGGCTCTTGCTGGCCCCCAGGGTGTTCACAAAGTGCATGGCGCAGGTGGCGGCATTCCTGCACTGGTGGGGCATAAAAATTTAACCCCTACTTAGATGATTGGCTAATACTCAGGGAATCGAGGCCTCAGGTAAAGCTCCATGTCAAAATGGTAACCCACCTTTGCAGGTACCTGGGTCTCTGCATAAATCGAGAAAAGTCAAAACTCTGCCCGTCCCAAACTATAGAGCTCATAGGAGCCCTCCTAGACGCTCACAAAGGGACGGCCTCTCTGCCCCCTTCAAGATTTTATTCCATGCGCACCATCATTATGGAGCTGCAAGAGTCCCAGGTGACCACAGCCTGCTACTGCCTACAGCTCCTCGGCCACATGGCAGCCTCCACCTCTGTGATTTGGATAGCATGCCTGAGAATGAGGACCCTTCAGGTCTGGTTCTCCATGGTGTTCCACCCACGGAGGGACTCCCTAATCAGGGTACTGTCAGTTTCCCAAGATATTCTGGGGACGTTACAAATTTGGAGGGATCCCCGGTTTGCCATGGGGGGGTATTCCCTTCAAAGAGCTAATGCCACAGTGGCTCCAATAACTGATGCCTTGGACTCAGGGTGGGAGGCCCGCATCTTCAGGGGACTCTCCACCCAGGGGCTCTAGTGCCACTCAGCCGTCTTCTCCACATAAACGTGAAGGAACTGCGGGCCATCAGACTGGCTTGCATGACCTTCCTGGACAGAATACAGGGTGAGTTGGTTCAGATTCTAATGGACAATACCACAGCCATGTCCTACATGAACCAGCGGGGGAGGGGGGTCCACACCCCAGTGCTCTGCAAGGAAGCGTGCAAACTCTGGGAGTTAGTCCTAAAATACAGTTTTACTTTGGTGGCCACCCATCTCCCGGGAGTGGACAACAGGCTGGCGGACTCGCTGAGCAGAAAGCCCCAAGCAAATCACGAGTGGTCGCTCCACAACACGGTGTTTTCCCACCTGCTGCACAAATTGGGTACACCTCATATAGACTTGTTTGTGACATAGCAGAACAGCAAATGTTAGCAATTCTGCTCCCTCAGGGTTTGGGAGGAAGGATCCATCAATGACGCCTTCCTCATCAGCTGGTCGGGCCCTCAGATGTATGCCTTCCCACTGGTCCCTTTGATACATAGGTTCTCCTGAAGATCAGGATGGAGGGAGCAAACATAATATTAAGACATCTGGATTGGCCCAGGCAACACTGGTTCTTGCTCCTCCAAGCCCAGGCCGTAGAGACCACACTCCGCCTCCCTCTGTGGGTGGATCTCTTGACACAGGACTCAGGGCACCTGTGGCGACCGAATCCAGGTCACCTGCACTTAACAGCCTGGAAACTCTCTGGCTCAATGAGCAGGAAAGGCTCTCTTGGACAGAATTAAGAAGGTCCTGGTCAGTAGCAGAGGACAGTCCACGAGGTCCACCTATACAGCCAAATGGAAGTGGTTTACCATCTGGGCCTAGGAAAAATGTGTAGACCCTGCAGTAGCCCCACTACACCTAATCCTCGACTATCAGCTAGACCTTAGAAACAAAGGCCTCTCTCTTTCCTCGCTGAGAGTCCACCTAGAGGCAATCTCAGCCCTCCATGAAAAGGTGGACAGGACTTCTGTTTTTTCCCATCCTACCTCCGCAAGTTTCCTGAAAGGGTTCGAAAGACTCTTTCCACAACCCATCAATCCACACCCCCCCCGCCCCAGGGGACTTGAATGTGGTGCACTGGGTGCTAATGGAGTTGCCCTCTGAACCCTCAGACTCATGCACTCTACTGGTCCTTTCTTGGAAGGTGGCCTTCTTAGTAGCAATCACTTCTGCTAGAAATGTTTCAGAATTGAAGGCCCTTTCCTCAGAACCCCTGTATACAAGGTTCTTCCCCAACAAAGTAGTCCTGCGGCACCACCCCTCCTTCCTCCCTAAGGTGGCTACTCCCTTCCACCTTAACCAGAAGATTTGTTCGCCAGTATTTTATCAAGATCCTCAGGTTACAGAGAACCAGAGGAGGTGGCATACCCTGGATGTGAGGACAGTGCTCCTAACATACATTGAGCGCACACATCCGCTCCGCAAAACCTCCCAACTTTTTGTGGTGGTTGCCGAGCGCAAAAGAGGTCTCCCAGAGTCCTCTCAGTGCATCTCCAAGTGGATAGTGAACTGTATCAAAGACTGCTATGGAAGGTCGAATACGCCCCTTCCTGGGACTGTTAGAGCCTGTTCTACCAGGGCCCAAGTGTCGTCAGTGGCCCTCCAAGGTCCTGATCTAAGAAATCTGCAGGGCAGCTATGTGGTCGTCAGTACATACTTTCACAACACAATACACCATCGCCCAACAGGCTAGAGAGGATGCTGCTTTGGGCAGAGCTGAACTTAGCGTGGGCAGACTGTAACTCCTTCCACCGTCCTTGGGTATGTAACTGAATGATTTGAGCAGTGCTCGAAGAAAAACGGTTGGTTACTAACCAGTAACTATCCTCCTTCGAGATGGGCTGCTCACATACATTCAAGCCCATCCCACCATCTCCGCTAACAGAGTTGGCGAAGGTATAAGGGACTGGGAGGGTCAGGGTCATGGCCACCTATATAGCTGCGGTTGCAGCACAGAGGGGGTGTTGGCCGTGTGCCCTGGCCTGACAGGCTAAGGCTAAAGACTCTCCCAGCTACTGTGTGCTGCAGGACATAGACACCTGTAACTGAATGTATGTGAGCAACTCGTCTTGAAGAAGGACAGTTACTGATAAGTAACCTACTGTTTTTAGTTGAGCATTGGTTAAGAATCTACTGTCAAATACTTCCCTTATCTAATGGAAATATTGTTTTCTCAGGTTTTCTGTCTTCACTCTTAAATTCTGTATTTTTACTTTTGTTCCTCTTTAAATTATATGTTCTCTTTTTCTGAAGGAAGCTAGTGATTTGCATCTTTCTGTTTTTGTTTGTTTGTTTGTTTGTAAAAAAAAATCCGGTGGGATTATTTTTATGTGTAATAGTTAATTCTAGCCATTCAAAATATAATCAAAATATCACTATCATGAGAGACTTCCCTACCTGGTCCCAAAGATGACAATAGCTAATGCTCTTGTCATGCAATAGGTTGTGTTATACTATATGGATCAATAATTTCCTGCAGGTAAAGGTATTATACTCCCATGTTCTTTCACTGAGAACAAATTAGTTTCCTATCTTGCTCAAAAAGTAGTGCACAATATAGATGTTGTCATGCAAATTACTTGAATCTTTAATTGCTACTTCTGATCCAATCTTTCCATGTGAAACAGTGCATTCATCCTTCAGTAGGAGATGCATGGATGGAGGACTTTGTTTACTGTGAATCTCATAAGTCTAAGGTTGAATTTTCCCTCCATTGTGATTAGAAGGATGTGTCTGAAAACTAAATACATAGGAAGGATCTGAAAGGAGAGAACTAATGCTGAGCCAAAGAGGATTACGTTGCTTGAGTGATCCTTAGGCTTTTCTAAGGTAGTGGTCTTCAGACATTTTTCCTCGGAGCCTAGTTAAAAAAAAAAAAATCATTTATGCCTGCAACCCAACAATTGCATCTTTGAGCAATGCAGTCCAGTCTTTTGGTCATGGCAGCAGGGGGCACCATGACCCAGTTCCTGAGAGTCTGTGACCCTGTACTGGGTCCCAACCCTAAATTTGAAACCCACTGCTCTAAGGTACAGCAGTTTTTTGTTCTAATATCCTTATAAATATCCCTAAAACTTGTGGAAATATTAATACCAGAACAATTCATTTATTTTCCTATATTATCCTAAAAGGTAGTACCAGCAGTAGTATTAATCCAATTTTTATATGAAAAAAAGTTTTAGTAGGAAATTGGCCTTTAAAATAATTCTTTGCAGAGAATTGTCAACATTATTGAAAATTTAAACATTTTAAATAAAGATTGTTTTTAGAATCATTACTGAAATTTCTCATTAGCCAGTTTTTGGTAAGAAAACATGAATGAGCATTTTTAATCACAATTTCAAAACTAATATTAATAAAAATCTCAGTGAGAGTTATTGGGAAAACTTTCATAAAAATGGATCAATCTCAATGCCACAGAAAGTCTTAAAGTTTTTGTTACATCAGTTGTCCATATTTCAACCACCTCTGATTACCAAACCTTGTCACAGACTGTGTGTCTGTGGTCAGGCCTGGTAGTTAGGAGTCAGAACTAAGGGTCAGAGCTAGAGCAGGGGTTGGCAACCCCTGGTATGTGTGCCAAAGGTGACCTGGAAACCTATTAATAATGGCACACAGGGCTCCCAGCTTTGGAGTCCCATGGAGGCTCTCCCCCTCTAACCCCCTGGGGCTGCAAAAGCTGGCTCCTGTCCCCTGTTGTCCCTGCTTCTCAGCTGGGGGGTGTGGCCAGCAGGGAAAAGGAGCTGCTGCCCTGCCCCTGCCCCTGGCATCTCTTGGTCATGTCCTGGTACGTGCTGGCCATGCCCCCAGCACCTGCGGAGGGTTGGGGAGGAGTGGGTGGCGAAAGGGGGCCAACATAGATTGCCAACCCTTGGGGCTAGAGCAGTGGTTCCCAACCTGTGGTCCATGGACCTGAGGGTATGGCAGATGGTTCATGCCGTGGGGGATAATTGCTGCAGGTAAATGTACTGTGATGAATGAAATATGTTTGTGAGTGAGGATAATAAATTATTAGAAATAGCTATGTTTTAAATACCCCTTGATATACAAGTTTGGCTCCTATAAGCCTTAGGCTACATTAAAAGGAATGTTAAAATTGGCTTGCTTATGTGGTGGCCCACAAAGCTTTCAGGGAAGATGTAGTGGTCCACATAAAGTTAAAATTTGGGGACCGCTGAGCTAGAGCAGTGGTTGTCAAACTGTTTCTTGGGACCCAGTTGAAAAAAATTATTTATGAGCGTGACCCAACACGGTCATAAATTTCCCATGGCTGCTACCCCTGGGTGGAAGCAGCCGAGGGAAATTGACAAGAACACTGGCTGTCCCGCTGCTAAATGCACCCCAGGGCAGCCGGTGTCCTTTGAAGTTTCCTGCCAGTTTCCACCCAGGGGTAGCATCCGTGGGAATTGACAGGGGTGCTGGCTGCTCTGGGTAGCCAGGCGTCAGCAGGGCAACCGGCATCCTACCAATTTCCCACGGCTGCTTCCACCCAGGGATGGCAACCAGGAAATTGACAAGGACACTGGCGGCTCTACTAAAACCTGACTACCCAGAGCAGCTGGCATCACTGTCAGTTCACTCGGCTGCTACCTCTGTGTGGAAGCAGCCGTGGAAAATTGACAGGACACCAGCTGCCCTGGGCTGCAGGTGGCAGCTGGACTGCCAGCGTCCTTTTAACCACCCCAGCTGTAGTTGCAGTGCATGACCCAGTACCAACGGGTCTGCAACCCAGTACTGGGTCACAACCCGTGGTTTGACAACCACTGGGCTAGAGCACTACTGCTGGGAATAAGATAGGCATAAGAAAGATTGCAGCTGCAAGCAAAGCACTGGGCTTAGTGCTGTTGCTGGGGTTAGTAGCACACTCTGTTGGTTCCTCCAGCCAGTTGGGTGGTCTTGCCAGTCAGCTGATTCTGCTGCAAGTCACTGTGAGTCGGATGCAAATTCTTTGTTATTCATGAGGGAGGTGGAGATGGCTGCTCTGGGTTGAGCTGTAAGTCCTAATGCCCGGCAAACCCTTTACACAGCCAGCCAGGCATGAGGTAAAGATGAAAATACTGTTTGAAAGAGAGCTTCAGTGGCTCAGAAATGCTAATAGTGGTAGTGGAATGGTGTTTCCAGGTAAATAGAGTGACACAAGTAAAACTATGACTGGAGAGTTTCCTGAGGAGAGGAGACATGAAAGGGAAGACTAGAGAACCAAGGTTAGGATGAAAGACTAGGCTTGACCTGTAACTCAGATGTACATCAGCATAACTCTCACTCAGTGATTAAATCAACCAAGCTCCTGGTGTAGACAGTGCTATGTCAATGGGAGGGCTTCTCTTGTCAGCATAGCTACCACCTCTCAGGGAAGCAGAATGCCTGTGGCCATGCCCCAATAACACAATTGCAATGCTGTAGGTGTAGAAGAGCCTTAGGCTATGTCTTCACTGGAAAGTTTTTCCCACAAAAACTAGAGTTAAACTGCTGTTGTGTCTCTTTCTGTAAGTGGATTGCATTCACCCTATCAGCTTTTATGTTGACAAAATGAATTGTGGGTAGCTATCCTACTGTGCAACTGTATGCAGAGTACTTTGGGAAGGGTTTGCTGTGCATCGCGGGACAGGCGCAGCATCACAGGATGAGAGTTTCTGAATCCTGCATCCTACTAGTTTGACAGCTGCTCCGTCAGCCACTCTGACACTTCTGAACACAGACACAAGAAGCAGGAGGAGGAGGGGTGGGAGGAGAATGACACAGCCCTCGCCTTCCTTCCTGGCTCCGCATGGCTCATCAGAGGAATCTCCCTAACGCCTCCGCTATGCCCCCCCCCTGAATTTCCCAACACCACCCCTAGTTGTCAGCTAGTAAGATTGTTATACCAATCTAATGAGCACCACAGTTCCCCCCCTACACCCACACTCAATTTCAAGTCCTCGGAAGCTGCATCCTACTCCTGTAGTTTAGGGCAGACAGCAGGACTGCAGTTTGCTGTGCGGGAGAGCAAGTTCTCCGTGGTGATGAGTTACTTGAAAACTTTTGGAGGCTTTGAAAGGGGAATAGTGAAGGCAGAAGGCTGCAGCGCAGCCAAGCTCAAACTGCTTTGGAACTTGCTTACCAGAGTGTCACTTCTGATGACCTGCTGGGATAATGAGTCTATTTTTAGTGATATAACCTAAGGGCAGTGTCTGCACACATGCTTTTTGTAAAAACTTTGCAGAAAAAAGGCTCTAGGCCTCTTGTCTAGGTGGTTTTGTCAACAAAACCAAGCTGTTTTATCGACAAAAGGGTCATCGTGGTGTGTACGCCAGTGGCAGTGCTGCCACCTGTCATGGGGGTGGGGGTGGCATAGGCTCCAAAATGTGCTGGGGAGTGCCCCAAGCTGCTCTGGAAATCTGGGGCCAGCAGGGCCATTTTGAATCTCCTGCCATGCTGTGCTCCCAGGCACTGGCCCAGGGTGGAGCAGGGTGGGAAATCTAAACCAGCCTGGGTTGAACCAGCATCTGGAAGCTCCCACGCTCCACCAAAGGTAAGCGCTGTGGTGTGCTGGGGCAGGGGGTTTTGGGAGCTGAGTGTAGGCTCTGGGGAGGTAAGGGATGGGGCTTGGGGCTGGGATGTGCAGGGCCGGGGTTCGGGGGCAGGAATAGGGCTTGAGGCTAGGTTGCACGGGACCAGGGGTAGGGGAAGGGAAGGTGTGTGCAGCTGGGGGCTTGGGGGTGTGGGCTGGAAGAAGACCTTGTGGTCCAGGAGAGAAGGTGCACACAGCCAGGACTGGAAAGGGGCAGGGAAAGTCGTGTGCAGCTGAGGCTAGTGGGGGGCAGGGAAGCGCAGGGGTGGGTCAGCGCGGGGAGGGGAGGGAGGAAAACCAGTGCCCTGAATCTCTTTTTGGGACAGCAGCACCCCGTGTTTTGTCAACAGAAGGTGACTTTTGTGAACAAAACTTTCTAATATAGGCAAGGCCTGAGTCAGTAACTGCACTTAAGTGAAGCAAGCTCAGAGGAGGTTTGAAAACAAGCAGAGCAATTTAGATTTTAGAGATGGATGGGAAGCTGGCAAGCTGGTGAAAGCAACAGAGCACTGGATGATGTAATCAGTTATATGGAATCCGGTCCATCTGTCATAATGCTGCAGAGCTCTACAGTGACTGTTGAAAAGTATTGTTAGATTGTGGCTGGAAAATAGGGGGAAAAAAACCACTTTCATAAAATTGTTTCTGTTTTTTTTTTAAATTGAAATTTCATTTTTGTCAACACTTTCCCACTCACTCTAAGATTTGTTTGAGTAGATAGCCTATCTAATTCTGCTGCTGATTTCCACTGATATTAGTTTACAATATCATTAATACATTATGCCCAAGTGGTCAGTTATTTCTGTATTGAGAGAAAAGATGTAGACATCAGAAGCAATAAAGCTGCTTGTACTTACAAACACATAGCTCTTGGGAGACTATTTGTAAAGAAATTAATTTCTAAACAAAAGCTGTGATGTTTGGGTATATATGCACATGGAGCTAGGATGTAGGTTTTTGTCATAACATTTTATTTCCTGTTAAATGAAAGCATTACTTCACTGAAAAAAATTGATTGATTGTTTTGTTTTGGGTGATGTGAAATGGTGATTTGTATTCAGCCACCAAACTGAAAAATTGGTTATTCACATTACTGTACTCATGATTCAGATCAAAGGAGCAGTGTAACAGATCTACTAGTTCACAATTTACTGTAAGATTTGGGCTGATGGCACATCTTACAGTAAATTGTAAACTAACAAGTCAATTGATGGAAAGCAGATGAACAGTAAAATATTCTGATGTTAGTATTTACTGTTATTTTGCACAGATTTATCAGAAAGCTTTATGTTTTTGTGATCTCTCCATGTTAAAAGTACAAGTCCTCCATGTTAAATTAACAGTGGGGAAGGGTCAAGGAGCTTCGGAGTTCAGTTTTGGTCCAGAAGCGCATCCAGATGTTTTTATGCTTATCTGAACCATGAGTTAACCTATTGGATCTTCCTTAATAGGGATAGAAATCTGATAGGAATAAGCTTTCTTGAAGTATTCAGTATGCCACTTCTGGTTGCAGCTGAAATTGGGAAATGAACACAAATAATCATTTAAAAAATATATACGCAAATATTTCAGAACCTTAAAAATGACTCACTTGCAATGTGGTTCTGAGAATGGATGAAAAGTCTTGATTTTTCTGAACTAATTCACTCATTTCTACCTTGGATTTGAAAACATAATCGACTTCCCCAAAGGGGGAGTGCTTATGAATATTATAACAATGGTTGCTGGTATTTAAATACATACAATGCATCTTTTACGATCCAGACTGTTTGGTGCTAATCGATGCTGTTTATATAACCAAGTTATATTCTTGCCCTTGAAACAGAGCTTATGTACACTGTGTGGCTGTTGCTGGAGTCCACAGAATGAAACAAGCATACCTTGGTGCTTCTTCTCCAAGAGTCATGGGTACACAGTTCAGGGAAGTGTACAGCAAACAAACACAGGTAAGAAGCAGGCTGTGTTGCAGCAGTACGGTGTCCAAGTTATTGTCAATAAAGAGCTTTTAAAAATATTTCTATAGACAACTATTTCCCCTTGGATATGTTGTATTGCCAAAATATCTGGTAGTTTTGTTCCACTGGCTAGGGCTGATATGTGCCTGCACTTTGATTTATCTTGAATGGTGTCATTGCAACTCTGATTCCTATCCACCTTGGATTTATAAAATATTAGGATGTATATTAATTTATAAATGACAAATGCATTAATCCTTAGGGATTCTGCAGCAGTTGCGAGACATAGATCTTAAAGGGTTTATAAATCCTGACCCGAGGAAAGTTTAAAAAACAAACAAAAAACAAATAAATTAAGCATTTGTAATCACGAGAAAAGAAGACCTAAAGGGGGTGGATATGGCAATCTAAGTCTTCAAATATTTTAGAAGCAAATATTTATAAAAGAGAACTGTGATCAATTATTCTTCATATCCAGGTAGGACAAGAACTAATGATCTTAATCTGCAGCAAGGGAGATGTAGGGAAATATTGGGAAAAACTTTTTTACAGTAGGCGTAGTAAGCACTGGAACAGTCTTCCAAGGGAGGTTGTAGAATTCCCCATCACTGGAAGATTTTAAAAAGAGGTTAGCAAACACCAGACAGTGATGGTCTAGGTGCATTAAGTGGCTCTGCTTCAGGTCACTTCTAGCTCTACATTTCTGTGATTCTATGGCACAATAAAACAAAATTGTAATATTATTTTGTTTTTCTTGTTAAGGTTTTGGAGCTAAGTTAACGAGACTGCCTTCACCTTCCCTATTTGGAAATGATATTAACACCGTCCTCCTCACAGGAGAATATCAGACAGCAAATCGCTTCCGGTTTAAGGTTAAATTGTTTTTGATGCTGTTTAAGATTAGTGCTATGCATAAGATTTTTTGCACTGGCTCCTGACATAGAAGTAGTGAACGGCAGAGGAGAATGGTAGTGGGACCGTGGAGAATTTCCTTTTATTCCAATTCATAGTAAAGATTGTCAAAGTGCTTTTCAGACTGAGGTGGGGCACTTAGTCTCACAGTACATGACAACACTACAACAATGTGGGACATGTCTTGAAAAACAATAACATGTGCAATTGGAATTTGAATAGTCAGTATGCAATCATCCAAGCCTGTTTGATCACGAACTGAAGCTGACACTCCTACATTTGAGCAACCTCACACTCACCATATGACTTCCAGAAAGGCGTAGGTTCAATAATCATCAGAAATCCTAAGCAGCTTGATTTTTTTTCATCGAATTCGAAATGAAGTACTGACAGTGAATCAAAAACATATGTCTGAGTGATACAGATATACAATCCCCATTTATTCCTAAAGCAAAATTCTAGTGGTGTTGAGATGAAATATGGTCCACTCTAAGAGATAAATATGAACGGGTATGAAAAGGATGTAGCTTACAGGTGCCAGAGCAATGAAACAATCCATTAAGAACTGCATCATCTTCAGTTGTAGAGGGTTAGGCCTGGTAAGTGTTTAGATGGGCAACCATCAACAGAAAAACTAGGGCACTGTAGTAAGCAGATTCTTACCCCCTTTTTCCTTTGAGTCAATACTGAACCAGTGTCCCCGCCAGCAGGTATTCGAAGCCAAGGAGTCCTAGCAGTGTCCTTTTTTGGATGAGATAATTGAATCTTTTTCTTGATTACTTGGGATCATTAATGGCACCTTTCAAATACTATGGAGTATAAGCCATGTAGTCTTAGGCAAATGTTTGGCTAAACTTCCCTGAGCAGTTTCAGTCAGGTACAAGTCATTTTTAATTTTTGTCTTAACAATTGCAGACCCACACCTACACGAGGGTTTCCAGACCATTCTAGAGGCCTGCAGGGAAAACCCACCAGCATGTGTGTAAAACTGATGTGCTGCCCTTCCCTCTATTCCCACCTTTTAGGGAAGATATTGGAGAGGGCAGTTAGAGCACTCCCCAATCCCATCAGAAGTTACGAGGAGTTCAGGGAAGTGGAGGAGAGGGAGCTCAGGATACCATTTATACAAGAGGGAAATTGGGAACAGAAAGAGCTCAGCAGCTTTCAGCATCTCTGCTCCTTCTGCTGCTCCTTTCCTGTGAAAAATGGCTGGCTCCCTTCTGTTTCTGCCTCTCCTCTCCTCTTAACTGCAACTCCAGGCCTATGAAAAGGGTGAAGAGACCCTGGTGCTGTTCCACTTTGCCGCTTCCCATTTGCCCTAAGAGGTAAATGAAGAGTCCCTTAATTTGCCCTTTCCCTTCAGGGTGAGGAGGGATTTAAGATCCCCTGGGGGGCTGCAGGAGAGTGGAGAAATTCAATATGGGGCTGAGGAGTGCAAACTGAATTGGTTTAGGGCTGGGGAAACAAAAATAACTGATTTGGGGCTGATGGGGCCAGAACTAATTCATACAGAGCACATGATCAGTTCATGTTAGAGTACTACTAAGGGTGCATAATTAGTTAATGTGCAGCAGGGGCACAGCATAAATAGGGTTAGAGGCACACTGAATTACTTAATCGGGGTTTGGGCAGAAGCTGGACTCCTTTGCACTTCTTTGCTTTATGCCAGTTGGTGTGAAATGTATGCAGATTTTTTGAAAAGCTGTATTTTTGTTACAAGAAGGAGCCAAGGCTGCGACTGGGCAGCAATGTTAAAATGGTTGTTTTTATTTCTATTGAGTCGTCTCTCTTCCACCTAGTTTCCAAATACTAGAATACTCATCTCTCTGGGTTAGAGCAGCTCAGGAGAGGATCGAGTCCAAGGTCTTTCTGGCACCATATATTCTAGAACAGCTGCAGAATTGATTTTTGGGTATCCGCAGGAGAGTCTGATAAACAAGACTTTTTCTATTCATGAGTAAACCTCGGAGGCCCCCAGAATGATAACTTGACCTTTCTGTGTTAACCTCAGCCCCTTTAGGATTACAGGTCAGTTTTGTATTAGATTGACTAGGAACAATATGAAAAATGGAGTCATTTTAGGATGAATGCTGCATTCAAAAATATTCTCAGCAGAACATCCTGCATATAAATTTGGATTTTATATAACAGACTTAAAAAAAAAAATCTGTAGTAGGAACTGGGGCAGGCTCTTTACTTAGAAAGTCTGCCCTCTGTTGCTCTCACATAACTCCCTCTGAAGTGAATACATGTAGTCATCTGCATCAGGGGCAGAATCTACACAGTGGTGAACAGGATAAACACTTCTGTAGCCATGCAATTTAGGCTATGGCTGAGATTTTCAAAGCTGCTAAGGGGATATAAAGGCATAAGCCCATTAATTTCAGTGGGCTAGATCCTCATGCTACATTTTGCCTGGATAGACGCATCCAGCCATCTGGTCTTCCCACTACTCCAGGGATGAAGTAAACTGCACCAGGTTGGTACTTGGCACAGTACAGGTCACCTGCTGTAGTTGGTTGGCATATTTAGGGTATGCTGTGGCTGGCTGGTGGCATATGGTATTCTGTAGTTGGCATATTTAGGGGGTAGAGCCTAGACTCCACATAGGTCTTACCCCTTCCTACCCACCTGCACCACATGGGGATATAACACCTCTTCAGAGCCCACTTTCCCTCCAACTTTTCACTGAATGAGTAGCCCAGGCAAGGGAGTAATGGGAAGTTTTGTGGCACCATATAGGACAGTCTAGCCAATGGGAGTTGTGCCTCCAAGTCTTCTAAGCATGTTTGAAAATCTCAGCTCTTCTATCAATGAATAGTTTGTGCAAATTTTCCCTGGACAAATTTAATTATGCTTTGAAATGTCCTGTTAGGTTACCTGGGGAGGCCAAAAATTATATTTAGTTTCAATTCTTAGTAATGAATTATAATACTGGTGAAATATGATTTCAATTATTCCAGAGAATGCTTGAAAAATCTAGAAAGGTATATACATTCATGCACTACATCTACTAATGGACATGGTGTTAATTCCTCATCAGTTTAACATAAATAATTACTTTAAAAATCGGTGGCATTATAGGCAGAGTCAATAGTGCGCCCTATATAGTTAAGTTCATTTAACACTTTCCATTGTAAGATCCTGTTTGCATCGGCTTATAATTTTACCTTTTTCAGTTGTTTCTGAGAAGGAGGTTAGAGAAAAATGCATTGTTTTGCCCATATTAAAAGAAAGTTAGACTTTTTGCTGAAACACTCTAGTACCTCCACAGGATAGAAACTGTTTTTGTGTCAGGAATTTGCTGCCTATTGCTGTTCTGTGAAATCACCAGAGTTTAGCCAAAGTCTGTCTTTGAAAAAAATCTTAGTTTTGCACCTACCTAAAAGAGAATTAGCATTTGGCAGTAAATTCTCTATAGGTGCCATCTCTGTTTAGTATGCTGCAACCCAGGGCACGATGGACTGAGCAGAACTTTTCCTACAAACAGAAGTGAGAGCCAAGATACCCTTTGTGCTGTGCTCTTAATGTACGGTTCCTGCTGGAACTGACAGTGTGGACAGCATACAGCCAGATTCAAATGTGGAGGGGAAGATAATTGGGCTGGGGAGTGAAGGTTGGAAGCACAGCAGCAGTAGAGGCGATGAGAGTAACTTGGGACAAGAAACCTGCTGGGGCTAGGCATGAGACATTGGGGTTTAGAGATGGTGAGACAAGGGGTGAAACTGAGTGTTAGAGCAAGACATTGGGAACTGGAGTGGGGGAAGAGTTAAGGGTGTGGACTGGGAGCCTCTCACTGTCTGTGTGTGTGTTGAGGGTGGGGTGGTGTGGGGTAGGGTGAAAAACAAATGAAGGAGCAAGATGAGGCTGAGACTGGCTGCACAAGGAGAGTGGGACAGTAAGCTACAGAATGAGAAATTGCAATGAATAGCATGTGATCATATAGTTAAAGGCTGTCTCATTATCTACTCATATGAGCTGGAAAATTAAGGTTGAACAGACAGTCTGGCATTTCTTAATTTTTGAGTGCTTCATGTTTCACGTTCAACATCGTTTTAATGCAGTTTTTTGTTTATATATAGTTAATTCAGATATATACCATGATTCAGGAAAAAGTTGTAGTAAGTAAGTAGTCTTTAGTATTTACACCTCTGATAATTTTAATGTAACTGTTTAATCTGTGCAGATTACTGATCCTAATAATAAAAGGTTTGAAGTTCCACATGAGAATGTGAAAGCTTTTGGTGGACCTGCAGCATCCAATTTAAAGTATGATGTCAATGTCCTCCAGAACCCCTTTGGTATCACCCTGACGAGAAAGAGCAATCACAAAGTGCTGTAAGTCATTTCTGTGCTTTTAATAGATATCACTGCAATAAGTGGTTCACCTAGAAAGCTCAAATTGTGTCATAAAATAATACCCATTACAAGTGGACCAAATACTACACTTAGGTCATCTAGTGTTCGAATCTGTTTCCCTGCCCCTGTAGTTTTGTTCCCAGTTTTAGTGGTACTGTGTACAGTTTCACCAAGGATCAAATGTCCAGATAAGGAGGTGTGAAGTCTTTGTTAAAAAATATCCACATAACTTCATGTTGCTGACATTTGTGTGCATGATTACATTCAGTCAGAGATGCTATCTGTGTACTCTGTTTAGTGACTTGCTTGGGCAAATGTATTCATGTACTTTTAGCAGAGTAATTTCAAGCCTTCATTTGAGATATGTAGTTGTATTTTTCCACACTGAGGTTGTGGGGGTTTTTGTTTTTGTTTTTGTTTTGTTTTGTTTTGTTTTTATTTTTGAAATCCAGCCAAAGAATTTTAAGATTTGACCACAAGCTTGAACCAGAAAGTATAGGGAACAATTATATAGACTTATAGACTCTAAGCTCAGAAAGGATAAATATGATCATCTAGTTCTGACCTCCTGCATAATGCAGGCCAGAGCAACTTCCCATGATATAGCTAGGATAGCTTTTTGAGCTATATAAGTCTTAGCAGAAAGAATATTCTAGGCAAAGTGGTGTCCCCATGCAAAGGTGCAGAGGCTTTTCCTAAAGTTGCTCTTCCAGGTTTAAGTGGCCTATGAAACAAGCTTGTTGCTTCTTGGATATTATGGCTCCCCATGCAGACTCAGGACATCTTGTTGTCCCACTTTTGGAGTATCTTGTGAGTTGCTATCAAAGACAATTAAGAATAGATTCAGCACTGAAAGGGAAATACACCTATTTAATGGGTGGCCTGCAGAAGGTGGACAGGTATATCTTCTGCCCCAGTTGTTCAAAGGGAGATGGATGGAGGACTCTTGCCTACAAATGGCTGAATGACAGAACTGGTAGTAAAATATATCCGTTCTGGGATCAAAGTGCCAGTTTCTTTCAAGTTTATGGTCAAATAATTCTACTTCATAGCTCAGCCTCGGAGAGCTCCTGAGCACTTGCGTACAATTAAAAATGCTTCAGGGTAGATGGTAGCTGCACCAATGAGACAACTTCTCCCATTGGTGTAGGTAAGCCATCTTCCTGGAGGTGGAAGCTAGGTTAATGGAAGAACTTTTCTGTGGACCTAGTGCTGTCTGTATCAGTGGTTCTGAACCTTTGCAGTAACATGGCATACTTCAGTGAGACAGTTCAATGGCACACCCACTTTTTTCAGCTAAACCGATTGTGGATAAATGCCACTTTTACTTACATTTACTATGGTTACTGTTTTATGAGAGAGGTTTGCAACATTGTGCATAGAACAAGCTAAAGAAGGTTCAAATGTTTCAAATCCATTGGGAAAAAATACGTCATCTCCATTTTGCCCTTTGGCCACCCATGTTTAGAATGTTCACATTTTAGAACTGGCGGATACCTCACTTTTAATATGATGATTAATTTTCACAAGTTTTATGAGTTGTAATTTTGATTGGATAGAGTATTGTTTAAGATGAAACAATGTTTGTTTTACATTGATTTTCATTACCTTTGTACAAAATTTCATGGCATACGTGGACAGTCCACATGGCACACTGGTTGAAAACCAGTGGTTTACGTCAAAGGTTAGTTTAGCTGTGTAATTCAGGGGTATGGGTTTTCCATATGATGTAGTTATATCAACCTAATTTCTTAGCATTGGCCAGGCCTAAGACCCATTTAAATTTCTCTTTTGACTGATATTCAGCCAGGCAGGGAAGAAGCTTCTTGCTAATTCAGGACATAAGAATCAGAATTGATGAAGTCAGAGGGACAGGAGGTAGTATGGGGTGAGTGGGTAATAGCGGTTACATACCTCCCCAAGTTACAGGGTGTTTCCTCATTATAGTGAGGGCTGGCAGACGTGATGTCTTTATCTGGCTAGATAGGAGTCTAACTTGGATGCTGTGGTGATGAGGGCTGTATAAGTATTTACAGACAGTAAGAATTCCTTAAACCTCATTTAAAAAATAAATATAAGGTTATATACTGGATTGTGACAGTCTTTATTTCTATTTGTGTGCTTTTATCACCATTGTAGTCCCTGACCTCAGGAGATTAGATGTTAATTACTTGCTTGAGCCCCAATCACTATGGCCTGTGATTTGGTTTTAAGTAGGTGAGTTATACAGCTGGCTTTACTGAAGACTACAGGTATTTAATTTTAAGCACTTGCTTAAGTGCTTTGATAGATGTAGGCCTTGTTGGCCCTACAGGACACCAAAAAGGGTAGAGGACCCTGTCACGTTCCACAATATCCTGCAGAGCAGGCTTTTACATCAGACTGAGAATTTCTTTTGTACAAGATGCCATGGGGGAGGGATTAAAAAAAAAATCAGTCCTTCATTGTCTGTCAGACAGAACTTAAAAAGGGCAGGAGCACAATTTTGTTTCCTTTTCAGGTCACCCATAAATTGCCAGAGGATCACATGTTTCATTGCCTTTTGTATTAGCTGATATTCAATTGATCTTTCACTATTTTGAGTTGGTAAACGCAAATAAGGGGGGGGGGGTGGAGGAAAAGGAAGATGGAAGTTGCAAAGTTCTAAGTGGTGCAGCAACAGCCTCAGTATTTCAGAAGAAACTATCAGTGTAAAAGCCAGATATGTGCTACTGGCAAAAGTAGGAAATACACTACAAAATATAATATTCATGAGACTAAAGCTGTTCCCTTAATAGTTCCACAGTTTTATCCTCAGAAGGAACTAAATGAACCAGGTTTAAATTTTGAGAGACTCATTTAATTTGTAAACTCTTTCCAGAGTTTTCTGGTTCAACATTATTGCTCATTTGCTCAGAGTAATATTTTGTCCAATATAGCAAAGGTGCAAGTCTCATATCATGGAACTTCCACAGGCAAAACTGCTAGTCAGAAAAGAAATTTTATTTCCATACAGTTTCTGGGACCATATCGTTTGTTCTTCATCCATGTTAATTTATTTAATTCTCATTAATTGATTTTTTAGCTTTTTTAAATAATTAAAATCTCACAGAAGAGCTGCACAAATAGAAGCAGTTAATATCTTTGGGTTTAGCAACGCTGCACTTGATACGGGACACAAGAGATAAGCATGAAAAGATGTCTATTAACCACTTTTGCATTCCTCTTTTTGTGGTCCTGTCAGTGGACTGGCCCTTGAAGTAAATTTTACAGTATTAAAGGCCAGAAGGAGCCATTAGATCATTCATTTTTCAACGCACAGGTTGGGACCCAGTACTGGGTCAGAGACCCTCAGGTACTGGGTCATGACATTCCCTGCTGCTGCTGCTGCTAAAAGACTGGAATGCATTGCTCAAAGATGTAGTTGTTGGGTTGGAGATGTAAATGATATTTTTTTCAACTGAGTCTTGAGGAAAAAAGGTTTGAAAACAACTGCATTGTATCCTAGTCTGACCTTTTATATGTCACAAGCCACTCAATTTCACCCAGACACCCCTATACTGAGGCCAGTGATTTAGACTGTTTGAATGCCACAAAGGCACAGAACAGGAGAGGCCAAACTACTAGCAATGTATGAGACCCGTGCAATGGCAGGGACTGACATTGGTGAGATATGCCCAGGTGATCTGTGCTCCACTCTGCAGAAATAAGTAGAAAATAGCCAGTGTCCTCGTCAATCTGCCCTAGGGGAAAATTCCTTCCTGACTGCAAATCCAGTAATCAGTTTGATCCAGAACATGTGAGCAAGATGCATCAAACTGAGGCCACATTAGACTACCCACCAGTGGCATGTAAGATGTACATCGTTGCACACTGCAGTAAAAAGTAAGCCGTGTCCACGCTGCAATATTTAGCTGTAAATATTCATGAGAGGCTCTGGCTGGGAGGAAGGAGTGGGGAAAGACTAGCTTTCCCTGTTACTCCCCCTTTCCAGAACCTTTCCCTGCTACCTGAATCTCTTCTTGTGGCAGGAAATGGTTCCAGCAGTGGGGAGGCAGCTGGACGCCACACTGCTAAAAATAACAGTGTAGCTGGAAAGGCACTGTTTGGATAAGTTGAGAGCCATGGAGGGTCTGTTCTTGGGTACATCTTTACAGGCTTCAGGAATATTCATTTCTTTAGCCTAAGCAGTCCCTCACTGTCTATGTTGCTTTTCATCTCCATGCTAGGGGAGCTACATGTGTCCCTGTTCTACATGCTGATGACAGAAACGTGCAGTTAGATGCACCTTAGAGGATTCACAGTATCACCCCAGAGTACAGGTTCACTTGTCTGGTATCCAACCTCCACCTGTGTAGCTTCAGGAACTCAGGGCCGCTCTAAACTATACCTACTAAACATTGTTCCCAAAAGAGTCTTAATCATATCTTCTCTCTCCCAACATAACTTGTGTGCAACTGGCTATGTCAACCCTACGCCATCTGGGATTTTGTAAAACCAGATAATGCTCATCTGCCCAGAAGAGCTTTCCAGTTCATTTGTGCTACCAGTGAGAGAGGGCTACATCAGAGGCCAGCCCAGGTCCAGTGCTTAATAAAACCACATATGAACCCTAATAAAAGAAACAAGGAGTCTGGTTTGAAAGGAGTAGCTGTGTTAGTCTAGTTCAGTTAAAAAAAAAACAAAAGAGTTCTGTGGTACTTAAAGACTAACAAATACATTTATTGCATGAACTTTCATGGGAGGAGATCCCACTTCAGCAGACACTTGAAGATGGGGAACTTAAAGCTACCCATTGTAACCCAAATAATTGAATATTATGGAATGTGCTTGTTTGAAATAAGTTGAAGCTCTGAATTCCTGCCTTAGGTGCCTATTGGCCATCTGACACCTAGAAGAAGCTGGTGCCAGTTAAACTTGACTAGGTGATATACAAAGGTGGACAAAATGTTTGAGTTCTTAAGCCTATAAATACATTACATATTTTCATCCCCCCTATTTTCTGAAAATGAAATTTACTGCCTAACTCTGAAATCCAGTAGTAAATGTCATGGCTACTGTGCTTACTGAATCAATCAAAGAATAATTACCTGTCAAAAGCTGGGATGAGTTGGGGTTCTTACCAACTGTTCCACTTTAATTCATTGGCTATTAATCTTAAACGATTAGTTGTATTGTTTACCGAAGTGAGGTTAAAGTCCTCCAAAATGATCAATTCACCACTCTTAACTGCACAATAGATGGATTTAATGTTCTATGAATGGTCCATGACTGCTTGAATGAGGACATGGAGTGGACCATAAATCTAGTAGCAGTTTGGAAAAATCACATGAATTAAACATTGCAAGAAAACTGAATAGATTTTCTTTCACGTTTAAAAAAATTACAAACCACTGCATTTACCATAAAAAACCCACCAAATGCAGGAAATTAAGTTGTATTTGACCCCTGTGCATGATTATCTATTCTAAAAACAGGCCATTGTTAAAAAGGGGGCAGTTTCTCACCTACTGTCAATTGGTGTAAATCCATTGACATCAGTGGAGCTCCATTGAGTTATAACAAATGAAGATCTAATCCAATAATTAAAAAGAAAAAGAAAAACAATCTTCTTTGAGAAGAATTAGGAGGAAACCAACACTTGTGACTTGTAATTTACTTTTAAAATAAAAATAATTTCAATCGGCAACTTAGTAACTTCCATTATCCCTCACTACTGTAATAAATCCCATCAGTTAAGAATTGAAACTTCATAGGTAAACTACCACTACTGCGGTCCAAGAAGGAATTCACAAGTCACTGGGACGGTTTCACTGAGACTATGTATTGTTTCTATGCAATAGTTAGTTTATTAAGGTCTATGCATACATGGACTAGATTCTGAATAAAATCATTGAAAATATGACAGATTGTATCAGCTAAGTGTCTGGTCTAGAATGCTCAGTATTGTTATATTACTACTATTATTATTTTTACTGACAAAATAGGGTAGAATAAAATCTGTCTATTGTATTGTCTTCCTTATGCATCATATGTTCCTAACTGCTAGTACAAAGTTTAATATTCTTAAGAGACTGTCTGTACACAAGCAGTACTGCTTGACCTGTACCAGTACAACTAAAGCAGTAAAATACCCCTAGTACACAAGCAGTTATACTGAAGTGAGTTACTTGACTTGTGCCTTTTTTTACTCCATGTGGAATATATGGCATTTACCACTTCCTTATGTCTTAAAGGCAGGCCTACACCACAAAAGCTGTATTAGTGCATCTGCAGTGCTGTGCTGCAGTAGCACTTTGATGAAGACTCTCTCGTTGGCTTACTTACCACACTTCTTAGAGAAATGGTAGCTACTTTGGTGGGAGAGCTCCTTATGGTGTTATCTCCACAGGCAGGAAAAGTTGATATAACTACACCACTTAGCAGTGTGTATTTTTCGCGCAGTGTAGACCTGACCCAAGACAGTCTCTGATGCAGTCGTAGCTTCTCCCCATATGATTTTGATAGCTGTTAATTCTGTTTTTGTTGTGCATTTCCATGTTATGCTTGGTTTACCACGTCACTCTGGAGATACCCATTCAAAGCCTGCCTTGTTATGCAAGTCAAGTGTTTCTTCAATGTATGTCATAGCTATCTTCATTGTGAGGGATTTTTGATCTTCTGATATTAAATATTTCACTAAGGGGACTCGTATGAAAAGTTGGAGTTTAATAAGTCTCCAAGTTTCTGTGCCATGTAAAAAGACAAATTTTTAAAAAGTTATTAAATATTCAAAGCAGTGTCTCATTTTGCTGGCCATGTCCCAGTAGTGTCCCAATTTTGTTACTGTTATTTTAGAAATAAGAGGGCAAACTGAATTGCATAGTGTAGTGGTTTTCAAACCACGGGTCTGGACCTAGTACTGGGTTGCAGACCCACAGGTTTTCGGTTGCAGCACCCCCTTCTGCTGCAAGACTGGAATGCATTTCTCAAAGACATAATTGTTGGGTCGCTGGCATAAATGATTTTTTCATCTAGGCCCTGAGAGAAAATGTCTGAAAACCACTGACTTAGTGGTTGCTTTGTCCAAAAACTGTTAAGGGGACATAAAATTCTAATAAGATTGGAGCATTTAAATATCAAGGAGCAGATTTTCATTTCATAGTCTGTCCTGAGTAAGGAGCACACCAGCCATAACTGCCCCTAGCACCTCACCTGTTCCAGGTTTGTGCCAGTAGAAAGTCATTTCCCCTCTCCATGACAGTTTGGCCCATTGCTCCACCCATTCCATACCCCTGGCTGCTCACTCCATGCCCATCTGTGCAGAAAGGAAAATAGCAGCTGTCATGTAGGCTGCTGTCCCTTTTCTGTACTTGGACCTCCCGGTTACATAGTCCATAGAAGGGAATAGGCTCTGATTTTCTGTGAGTTAGTCTGTTTCTGGGTCAGCACAAAAATATGCTGCCGTATGCATGATGCTTGTGGTAAAGCCCCCAGACACTGCTAATTTACCCACTGTATTCTTTGTTAAATACTGTTTTTGTTTGTTTGTGATAACATGTCAATTACAGTTAGAAAAAAATGAACCCGAGGAGGGAGAAATGATAAAACTGTTGGATAATTTAAGTGTCTTAATGGAATTAATAGAAGTGTTTCTATGTATTGGTATGATAAATTGGCTTTTTTTTCTTTCTGCTTTTGTTTTTGTTTGATTAGGTTCAATACTAGCATAGGACCACTTCAGTATGCTGATCAGTACTTACAGCTGTCAATCAAAGTACCCAGCAGCAACATTTATGGAATCGGAGAACATGTCCATACACAGTACCAGCATAATGTTAACTGGAAAACATGGCCCATCTTTACCAGGGATGCTTTTCCCAATGGAGTAAGGAAAGATTAATTCATGATGTCATAGGTTTAGCAAGTGGTTTCTGAGAATTAAGAGAGATTATGCATTAAACAGATTTTAAATTGTTGTTAGTTTTGATCTCCATGCTGGATTAAGTATTTCTTAAAAGGCACATTAACAAGGTCTCGTTCAAGTTCCAAAGGGGTAGCCATGTTAATCTAGTTCAGCAAAACGAACAAGGAGTCCTGTGGCACTTTTAAAGACTAATAAATTTATTTAGCCCATGAGCTTTATTAGTCTTTAAAAGTGCCAGGAGATTCCTTGTTTTTTCTGCTCAGGCCTAGTTCAGTTTTTGTTTAGAGACTTGTTGGCCACTCAGTGTGGTTGCTAAATACTAGATGTCACTGACTGGAGGAAGTGGGGAGGGGGAAGTCTTGCAAGGAATGGTTAGAAATATTTTTATTTTGATTGGACATCTTGAGAATCAGTGGGTAAGTTGATAAACCTTGATGTGTGTCTTCAGGTTCAATTGCTAAACTAAGCAATAAGTTCAAATCAGGTGCTCTGTGCAAAGACAGATGACGCATTCTCAGTTTTATGGCGACAAAGCTAAGCACATAATAGTTAAATTGCATTTAGTGACTGAATCTTTGCAAGGTAAGTCCTGGATGTCAACAACTATTTGTATTCATATTTCCAGTCCTGATTACTGTCTGTGCTGAAACTTGATCTCCTGGGTGCCCATTTTCTGATAATTATAAAAGAAGATTCTTGCTAGCAGCTTTGAAACTGCTCTAGGCTTTGTTCCAGGCTTTATTGGCGCTGGCACACAAAAGATGAACTGTATTACGCTTTCAGATTCCTGACTATAATGACTTATTAACTAAAGGACTACTGAGTTTGTGCTGGGAAGTCAGTTGTATCAAACAAGAAGTGCTGACTTTAAAGAAATTATATCATTTTTTGATTGTCACTTGTTCTGACAATGTGTTCCCTTGCTCAATCTTTCTTTTTTGCTATGGTTGTAGACTATCACATCTCATGGATGGTGGTGGGTTGGGGGGTGTGTGTGTGTGTGTGTGTGCGCGCACGCGCACGCGCGCGCTCATTCCTCTAAAACGGAGCAAGGGGTAACGTCAGCTAAGGCTTCAAAACACTCTGACAAACCACAATTGCAAACAAGCACATAAGGATGAGGTAGGTGCTGGTATATAGACAGTTTTTAGATATTATGGATCAACAAAAGAATATCTATTATTAATAAAGGATGGTTTAATAAAGGACATATTGCTTGCCATCTATAAAATCTTTTAGGTACCATAAACAAGGTTGTTTGTAACTAAGCAATATGACTGTTAATAGAGACCATTAGTCATTATGGCCCCTGTTCATCAAAATTCTCAGGAAGGTGTTTAATTTTAAGCATGTGCTTTGCCGAATCAGGACCTCAATCGAGCATTCAAACCCATTTCTTTGACCAACAGCCTTTAAGGAAATCTGACCTGTTTGCAGTTAGTTCAGAGTTTGAAAACTGTGGGCCTGATCTAGCAGTTCTCTTTCAGGGAGAGCTTCCAGCTGACTTTCAGTGAGACATTTGTCTGGGCAAGGACTGGAAGACTGGTTGCTACAAACTGAAATTATGGCTGTCCTGCCTGAGTGTACTAGAGGTGCTTTGGTACATTAGAGTCCTTTCCCTTTCTTGCAGCCATTATTTTGTCACTTAGGACTGGATCCACACAGGGACTTAGGTGTTTGAATGCTGAGTATCACAATGCCTAGCTTTTAAGCACCGATAAGAAAATCACTGGAATCCACAAAGCTGAATTAGATATCTGTGCTCCCTGTAAATGCCTGGGGGGACAGAAATGCCAGAGAAGCATAAAAGCCAGCACACTAATTAGGAAACTTCTTAGTGAGAGGGGTGTGTCCTAACCCCTGGCCCTCTCATGGATTTTGGTGCCTATATTTCCTTGCAATCCACTGCTTGGAGCCCCTCTAATACAGTTAGATATCTTAGGTGTAAGCTTTTGTCACAAGAAACAACCCAAGTGAGAATAATGAAGATAGGAGGTAAGGTACGAGGGACAAGTGGAGGAGGGAGAAAATAGTGGTCTGGAGTCTCTTTAGTCTTGTAATTAGGGTACTCCACCAAGGTGTGGAGGGACCCAGTTCAATTCTCCTCTGTGCCAGCTGAGTAGAAGGGAGTTGAACAGAGGATTCTGCCTCTCAGGTGAGTGCCATAGCCCCTGCACTGTAGAGTCACATTCATTCTTTCTCTGGCCCAATAAACAATTAAATACTTATTAAATACTAAGTGAGAATGGCTAAGAAAGGCCAACCTCAGAATATCCCTGAGTTTAGTGGTGAGGACATTCATCTGAGATGTAGGAAACTCCAGATGTGGTTTCAGTTCCCCCACTGTCCTTGACATGAGTACACTACCCAGCACGCTAATGGTTATAAATGAGGTTTTCTTGTCCCCTTTCTGCCAGCTGTTTTGTGTGATTCAGAGTGATCTGAACACATCCACCTGATTGGGCCCTGCAGGCAGGGCAATGCCTGTCTTCACCTGTTTTGTGAACCAGATTAGGGTTTAGGAATGAGAGAGGATCTGGATGCCTACCTGAGGCAGTAAAGCCCATAGGGAGAAATTTAGTTATCTAAAGGACTTTAACAAAGAAGATGTATGTGCCTAGTGAGTTACACACCCTCAGGGGTAGGTGGCAGATTAGCAGAGGTTTTGTAAATTACAGAAGTACCTAAATTTGGGTCTTAGACAGCTTAATCCCTTTGTGGATCTGGGCCTAAGGACCAGGATTTTAAGGTTTTGAGGCATCTAAACATGCAGATAAGTGCCTCAAGAGGGGTTTCAAGAGCACCAATGGGAGTTAGCGGCCTACTGGAATTTTTAAAGGCATCTATTTGAATAGTTAGGTACCTCACCATCATAAGAGGAAATCTGGCTGCAATCCTCAAGCAGCGGCAAGGAAAAACCAGTCAGTGCTAACTATAGCCAACTAGGTCACAGAAGTGGCTTGCTGGTGGGTCCACGGCCCCCTCCCACTAGGCTACCTCAGTAGAACAAATGTAAGGACTGCTGCTTCTAAGCCAGGGGTGGACAAAATTGGCTCTCAGTTAAGCACCAGCAAGTTTACTTTTGGTTGCCAGAGGGTGCTCCTCCATTACATTTCTGCAGTGGAGCTAGGTGACAGGCTACTAAAACTGGTTGCCATAGTGACCAGAAACAGATTTGTTGAGGCCTGCTCTAAGGAAGGGTGGAACCAGCTCTGAGCTTCTGCTGCTGGGCTGGTATGATTTTCCCAAGACGTTGGATTGAAATTGTTCTTTATAGGGCAGGGGATTTATGACCAGACTAATTTATGCAGTGGTAATGATATATGTAATGGGACTTCTTGCCCCTGTCCTACCTCTTGCCATTCTACCTCCTCAGTTTTTTCACTTTGAGCTTCCTTTGGAAGCTGGTCAGCCTTGGCGGCTTTGGCTAGAGGAGCTAATTACACACATGCAAGGTAGAATACTAGCTGTGTTCAGACAACAGTTTTATTTTGAAACAACACCCATTGTTTCAAAATAAAAATTCTTATGTCCACATGATGTACTGTTATTTCAAAACAATGGGTCCTGTTGTTTCAAAATAATGGCCGTTATTCCGAAACAGTAAAACCTAGCAGGAAATCGAAACAGCTGTTGTTTCGAAACATTTGTTTCGAAACAACGGTGTTTGGACACGTTGTTTCGAAACAACGGTTTTGAAACAACATGTTTGAACGGCCTTATTTCAAAATAACCATTTCGAAATAACAGCTGTTTCGAAAGCAGGCTTTCCCTTAATTTGAATTAACATTTCTTAATTTGAATTAACTTATTGTGAAATAGGGACTTTATTTTGAAATAACTTATTTCAAAAAAACTGTTTACGTTTGAACATAGCCCTAGAGATGGGCAAAACCAAGTCTTGATTTTGTTTTGCCAAACAAAAATCAAGGGTAGGGCACATCTCTGCTCCATTGCACATTTCAGTGGCAGGTAGATAACATATTCTATTTTGGTCCATCTCTAGTCATTACGCAGCCTATGGTTTGCTTCTGATTCTTGGTGGGTGGCAGTGAAGCTGACCTCAGATCGTGTATTAATCAGCGTAACTCTATCAAAATCAATGCAATTACATTGATTTGCAGTGGTCAGGGATATCATCCATAGTGTCGTCTTTTGCAGGAGCAAAGGAGGATTATGAAAAAATATGTTATCACATCATAAGCTGCTCTTATTGCTAAGGATAGAAGAAACAAGTATTGACAGTAACGCAGTCAAAAAGAGACAAAGGTCTATTTACATAAGAATGCATATGTAACTATATATGCCATTAGCACAGGAAGTATAAGGTTCACTTGATGTGCACATGTGGCTCACAAAAACATTACTGTGATGCATGCCTACTCAGTAAAAGGTTTGTCATGTCTATTCCCTATTTTATGTTTTAAGCAACTGTCTGCGTACTGAATTCTATTTACTAGTGAATAGAAAACATCTCTGTGAAGGGTGAAAAATGCAAGAAAATAGGAAACGAAAATGTAGGAACACTTTGGGGGTTTTGTTTGTTTTTTTAGCTCAAATAATTAGCAGTTTCTCCAGGAAACTTCCAAAATGTATCAGTGAGTGTGACTACTGGGTTTTAATTTACTTCCTTTCTTTCTCTTTTCTTTTAAGGGCACACACAATTTATATGGTGCTCACACATTCTTCTTGTGTTTAGAAGATAACAGTGGAGCCTCTTTTGGTGTGTTCCTAATGAACAGTAATGCCATGGGTAAGAAGGACTTCTCTGTAATTATTTCTAATTGCTATAGTTTAACCTTCTTTAAAAAAAATGATGTGCTGATGCTGAATTCCTACACAGTGAGACAAAAGGGAGCTGATTTAAGGGTCAGACTCAGGTACATGTTCTTAACACAATCACACATGTAAAGTGCCGGAGTGACAGGGGTTGAGGAAAAGACCCAGGGCTGGGCCCTGCATGCTGTCCCCACTCCCAATTCAGGGCCCAGTCCTGATCCTGCCTGGAGCCCTGAGCAGGGCCCAGATTGGGCTCCTGCCATGAGGAGCCTGGACCCAGACCCTGGGCCAGGGCCAGGGAAGACAGCTGCCACCACGGGCGGCTTGACCCCAGTCTGCTGGCTGGGGAAGACAGCCACAGCCACAGCCACAGCCACAGCCACAGGCGGCCTGCCCCTGGAGCCCTGGCCAGGGACGTGGCCAGAGAAGACAGCTGTTACCACGAGGTGGGTTGGCAGCAGAGCTGGGGTACTGGGACTCAGGAGTTTGAGTCCTGTAAGCCCAGGGCCAGCAACGCCACTGGTAAAACTTGACAGGAAACTGTCTTTTTAAAAGTACCAGGCAGAAGCTATTTGTATAATAAAGATAGGACTGTCAAATTATTAAAAAATAATTGCAATAAATAGTCATGATTAATTGCCATTTTAATTGCACTCATATTGGTATTCTATTATTGTTTATTAATATTAATGAATGTTTAATATTTTCAAGTATTCATTTTATTTACAATACCGAATACAAAGTATGCAGTGCTTACTTTGTTATTTTTATTACATATTACATTTGCACAGTAAAATTATTTAAAAAGATGCTACAATCTACAAGTCAAAGCATAAGGGGACATAGGAATGCTTAGCATGTCAGGCTCCTAAATACTTTGCAATGCCGATAATAACAGTTTCATGTGAACACCTGTTCTTTCTTTTAACGGACTTTGTAAATAAGAAGCAAGCCATTTTGTCTCCTATAAGTGTAAAGAAAATTGATTGTCTTAAAGACTGGCTGGACCGAAAGTAGGATTGAGTGGACTCATAGTCTCTAAAGTTTTACGTCGTTTTGTTTTTTAGTTCAGTTACATAAAAAATTCTACATTTATAAGTTAACATTTACACAATAAAAAGTCATTACAGTGCTTCTGTGAAGTGAACTGAAAAATACTATTTCTTTTATTTTTGTACATTTCAAATATTTGTAATAAAATAATGTAAACTGATTGTGGTACACTTAGTATTCTCTGTTGAAATCAGCATATTAGAGAATGTAGAATACCAACCAAAATATTCTATAATAAATTTAAACTGGTATTCTGTTATTGTTAACAGTGTGATTAATTGCAACTAGTTTTTGTAATTTAGTTAATTTGTTTCACATTAATCACTTGTGCTTACCGTGCTTTATTGACAGCTGTAAAAGACTGCAATGTTAAGTATATATGATGTGAATAATGGCTACTCTAGAACTTACTTTAGGATAACGTATAGGACTCTGGTTCCATAATATATTTGTCTCTGAATGAAGCCCTTTTGCTGAGTATAGTACTCTGTACAGATGTCTGCTCATGTAAAAAGCATTGCAGGCTCAAAGCCTAAATTGGTAATGGACAGTTCGTGAAGGGATCATGGTGTTGCTTTTCATTAGACTCTAGATCAACATATACAAATATATCTTTTTCTCAGAACTATTTTAAGCCTCTTGAGACTGAAGATGCACTGAAAATTTTATGACAAAAGGCCATCTAACTATTTCTAGCAATTCTTTTCTTTCCAAAAGCATGACAAATAAATAAATAAAATCAAATCTGAACACATCCTTTTTCATTTCAAGTGATGGCTTAGTATGCCCCCTGCCCTTTCCTGAAGTCTTTTACTTATCCTTAATATGAACATTGAATGGCTATTTGGACTGTTTAATTAATGTTTAAAATTCCTTCTAATTCTTTTTTTTTCTGGCAGAATTTGCTCTTCAGCCTGCCCCAGCAGTAACTTACAGAACAACTGGTGGGATTCTAGACTTTTATATTTTCTTAGGGGACACTCCAGAGCAAGTTGTTCAAGAGTATTTAAAGGTATGTTGATATCAGAAGTGGCAGTACTTTAAATAATGTAGGTGCTGATATATTACAATTATGCGAGAAAATATCTGCATCAATCATTTCACATTTGTTCTGGTTATATTCCATTGAAATGTTTCAAAACATGCTTAAAGACAGCATGTATCAGTTTGAAAAAACAGAGTGTTTCCCTTTGTTCCCTTGAGTTTTTCCCTATAGTGTGGTGATTCCATTACCAGTGACAAACCACCAGTGATACTCCGAACCTCTTGCAATGCTAACATATTTTTGGGCAGACAATATTAGCCATTATTTTCAAGGAATGTTCTCGTATAATGTAAAATTTCTTTGAAAACTCATTGTAGTTATGGCTGTGTTGCTCCCAGAATGTTAGAGAGACAAGGTGAATGAGATAAAGCACCTCATGCAATAAATAAATGTTAGTCTTTAAAAGTGCCACTTGTCTGTTTTTTAAAACACCTTGTCTCTTTTGAAAACTTACTGAGGCAATGTAGCCCAGTGGCTAGAGTTCTGGAATCAGTACTTGAGAGTGCTGGGTGACCTTTGACCAACTACTGGACTATAGGGTCCTTCTCCTTTCTGTGACCCAATTAATATTTTATTCAGTTATTTAATGAAGGTGGAGCAACTTCTGTAGAAGAGTTGAAGGGAGACTGATATCAGAACATCCCATAGCCAAGTGGTTACAACACTCACATAGGAGGTGGCCGATTCCAATTCAAATTTCTTTTCCTCAACAGACAGAGGGGGGGACTTGAATTCTTGACCTTCCATGTCTCCACTGTGTACTTTATCCCCTGAAATAGAGGTTATGCGGGAGGGCTGCCTCCTTTCCCTCCCCCATATTGTTTTAAGTTGAGCTATCTTGCCTCTGAGCATATATATTGGATTGTTGGGTCCCAGATGCCAGTTGGGCTAAGAAGCACTTATCTTCTTCTGGTTCATGGGTTGATACTGGTGTGTGGGTGTGTATGTAAATATTTAAAATAAAAACTATTTGGGCTAGATATAGGCATCTGCCTGCTAAGGCAATAATCTGTTAGAGGAATGGAGCTTAAGATACACCACTCTCTGACATTTACCACTGGTTACTTTGGGCAGCTCCTCACCTACTGTGCTAACTTAGCGGATCACATTCTAAGGCACCTGCTAGTCTCCATGCATTGCAGAAGGATCCTAGGTGCCTAACTGAGGTTTTGTGTGTTGCAGTACAGTTTCTGTGATTTATCTAGGTGCCTAAGTGTTAGGCATTGCAATGCTGAGCATTTCAGCACCTAAGTCCCTTTATGGATCTGATCCCAAATTCTATTAACATTACTTATCCATACTAAGAGTGTCCTAGAATCCTGGCTTGTCACAGGCTCCAGTATTTTTATGTACCCTTTCCAGGGTGATATTTCTTCTTTTGTAGCTTGTCTTTATGACTTTAGATCTGATATCCCTCTTCAATAATTCACTGGATGCTTCTCAAATCATAGTTATGATTGTTAGAATTTGTACTGTGATAGTGCCCAAAGGCATAATTCAGGATCAAAGCTCCTACACAGTAGATGCTGTATAACTGCATAATAACAGAGATTCTGCACTGAAGAGTTTACAGTTTACTTTAAGATACACAAGAACAAGTGAATGTAAAATAGACTAAAGGCTACAAGAGGGAGAGGGATGAGGTTTACTAGCTGGAATATTATGTGGTTCCATAGTGCTAACAATATGTGCATTGATGCAAATAATTTGTTTATTGTTTTAAAAAATAAAAAAAATACATAAAAAACAAGTTTTCCAGGTGAGATGACTTATGGGAAAGCTTGAAAAGGAGAAAAAGAAATACTTCACTTTGGTATGCTTTTTTGTATGAGGAATTTTAAAACACTTGAATGCATATGTTTGCAAAAAGTTGGATGGCCCGTGTAGAAAGTGTAATGTCATGGGCACAGTTATACTGGTCATCCAACATCTCACAGCCAAATGCATTCAGGGGTTTTAAAATTCCTTGTACAAGAATTGTGAAGTACTTGTTTTTTTCTTTTCCTTTTAGTGAATTCCCTTAAAGTTGTCTCATCTGGAAAACTTGGCTTCACCAACTCCTTTCATTTCAAACTCCCCTGTTTGCAGTCACTGTAGAAAAGGACCTGGGGGTTATGGTGGATGGGAAGCTGGATATGAGTCAGCAGTGTGCTCTTGCTGCCAAAAAAGCCAATGGCATACTGGGCTGCATCAGTAGCAGTGTTGCCAGCAGATCAAGGGATGTGATCATTCCCCTCTATTCGGCACTGGTGAGACCACATCTGGAATACTGTGTCTAGTTTTGGGTACCCCACTACAAAAAGGATGTGGACAAATTAGAAAGAGTCCAGTGGAGGGCAACTAAAATGATCAAGGGGCTTGGGCACAAGGCCTATGAAGAGAAACTAAAGGAACTAGGCTTATTTAGCCTGCAGAAGAGAACACTGAGGGGTGATTTGATAGCAACCTTCAGCTACTTGAAGGGATGCTCCAAGGAGAATGGAGCTTGGCTGTTCTCAGTAGTAACAGAGGATAGAACAAGGAGCAATGGTTTCAAGTTGCAGCTGGGAGGGTCAAGGTTGGATATTAGGAAAAACTTTCTTACTAGGAGGGTGGTGAAGCATTGGAATGGGCTACCTAAGGAAGTGGTGGAATCTCCATCTTTGGAGATATTTAAGGCTTGGTTAGACAAAACCCTGGCTGGGATAATTTAGTGAGAGTGATCCTGCTTTTTTGGCATGGGGTTGGACTAAATGACCTCATGAGGTCTCTTCCAACCCTATGATTCTATGATTCTATGACTTTTTTTGAAAACCAGAAAGTGAGGAGTCATTGCCTGGGGTGCTGCTTGCCATTGAAATCTAGGGATGAAATTTATGACCAGCACTTGCCATTGAAAAATATGAGTATTTCGCCATCTGCTGGAGAAAAGTGGTAAACCAAGGGAATACAAACAGAACAAAGGTTAATGTAAAGGTTGTCTAGTAATAAAATCTGGAAACACTTTACAGTTTTAACTGCATGATATTTATTATGGCTTCATGTGCTAGATCTGATTGTGTATCAGAGTAATTTGTAAGCAGCTGCAGAGAAGTAAAGAACTAGGGGTTCTCCATATACTAATTTCAAATGCAATGTCTCTGTATTTACTTAAGTTTCATTCCTTCACTTCAGTTGATAGGAATGCCTGCAATGCCATCATACTGGAGTCTTGGATTCCAAATCAGTCGCTGGAATTATGGCTCTCTCGATGAGTTGAAAATTGTGGTAGAAAGAAACAGAGCAATTGGGATACCTTATGTAAGTAAAAAATCTGTTTTGGGCATGGGGAGGTGTTGAAGCAGGTCTGGAAGTAGATTAGTGGAATAGTTTAGTATTTATTTTTATGGTCCTGATGTTGCTGCTGTTAATAGACCTTGTATAAATGTAAGTGTCAAAAAGCTTTTACGACTTTTAATGCTAGATTGATAATCTAATTGGGGAGGTTGCAGTTACCGTTCTTTGTACTACAGTAGCTCAAATGCATGTTTAAGCAGTCTCCCAAACTGAATGGAAAGAGTGGCTTGCAGAGTTCATGCTAAAAATAGCTGTGTAGGTCAGTGGTTCCCAGCGTATGGTCCGTGGACCAATGGTGGTCCACGAGTGTACTGCAGGTGTTCCATGGGGGGTGAAGACAATTACTGCATGTAAATGCACTGCAGGTAAGCATAATTTGATGAGTGCAATATGTTTGTGAGCGAGCATAATAAATTATTAGAAATAGCTACACTTTTAATATCCCTTGCCATGCAAATTTGACCCCATAAGCCATAGGCTATGTTAAAAATGTTTAAAATGGCATGCTCATGTGCTGATCCTCAAAAGCTTCCAATGACAATGTAGTGGTCCACATGAAAGAAAAGGTTGGGAACTGCTAGTGTAGATATTTTGGCTTGGGCTTTGAAACTAGGGAGGAGAGTTAACTTCAGAACCTGAGTCCCATCTTCAAAGCACTGTTAACAGGTCTCTTCAGATTTGTGACAGGAGCCCCTGCCCCCCCCATGTGAACTTGACCTGGGAGGCCCAGCTGTGTAGACATATCCTTAAAGGTCCCCACTGAAATCCTTTTTGTGCTACTGTAATATACATTAAGAGCCTGTGTCTTTAGAGTTTATGATGCCAGTGCATGAGGTAGACAAAAGGAAGCACAGTTATCCCCATTTCGCAGATGGGACAGTGAGCCACATGCTTACATGCTGTCATATCCCAAAAGTTAGTGCCTAGTGTACTTGCTGCTCCTTTCTAGAGCAACACAGAATTATGTTATACAACACCATTCCCATGACCATCCAGAGCTGACTTATACAGCCTTTATAGTGGACTACTATTGCTGCAGGATCCTGTTACAAAGAGAGATCTTAAAAGAAAGACGTTAGTTTGGCACCTAACCCCCATTGACTTTCAAAGGTTGTTGGATGCAATTTGTGCCTTTGAAAATCTCTCCCATAAATTGTATAGCTTACATGATCTCTGTGCTGCTTCACAGTTGTTATGAAAATTATTCTAAAATCTTACTGTGTGTCTATAATGTAATAAAAAAATGTTCCAGAGTCATCATAACAAAATTGTATCCAAATACTCAGGCCCCAGGTTATCATTTCTAATGTATAAAATGAACTAAAATATCTTACAGGAAATTCAGTACACGGATATTGACTATATGGAGGAGAAGAAAGACTTTACATATGACAAAGTAAAATTTAAGGATCTTCCTAACTTTGCTGTGGACCTACATAACCATGGACAAAAATACATTATTATACTGGTAATAAACTATTTCACTTTAGCATGGAAACAATGTTATTATCAGAATTACTTACGTACAAAATGATTGTTTATTGTTGTGTTTTGTGCATGTTGTAAGTACTATAAATCTATTGTTTAGTTCTGCCATGCTTCAGAAAAATGGAGGATGTTACTATTTATCTACTGTTTATTTTTATTAGGACCCTGCCATTGCCATCACTCCTCTCCTTAATGGCGCTCCTTATCAGTCCTTTGTAAAGGGAGAAGAGAAGAATGTGTGGGTAAATGAATCAGATGGAAAAACAAAACTCATTGGAGAGGTAAATAGCTATCTGTGTAAATTACAAATCCTTATATTTGTATGATGTTCTTCACAGCAGTTAAGGCTGGGTCAATGCGTTTGTTATAAACACCAGTTTTTAAAAATTTCTTGTAGTAAAATTAACTGTTGGTGGAAGCTTATTCTATGAAGAATGTAACATTAGTTTTGGTGATTTTTATCACTTTTATATAAACTGGTGTTATGAAAAAATGTGATACGGGAGATTTTTCTGAGGCACAAGGGAGAGGTTGGCAACTAGTTCCTTTTGATTTTCAATGGCATTTTGACACCTAATTTCAATTGCATGCCTCCAACATAATATTTATAATTTTTAATTGCTTATTTGTACTTAAAAATGATTGAAAATTGGGAGGTAATTAACAGGCTCAGATTCATTCTTGAGTGCTATTTATTATTTATAGGTAGAGCCATCCAGGAGCCCCATCTAGATCAGGAATTCAGTGTGCTAGATGCTGTATGAACAGCACCATATAGCAGTTGCTTGCCCTGACTGGCATACAGTTTAAGGCTCTAAACCTTTGTCCAATTCAAAGCTTATCTAATTCAAAGACTGTTGAAGAAAATTTGAGTCTTTTCATTGACTTTAACAGTCTTATTATCAGGTCCCATGTGTCCATATATTCCAACAGAACTAAACGTGAGTAAACTTACGTACATGCAAGACAGAGACTAGAGTTTAAAGGCAGACATACAAGATGTAATAAACTGGTAGAATGGGGATTAAGTAGGACCAGAGGTAACAATGATGGGACACGTTGGTATGTGAACCTCTCACCTCACATAAGTAAATCCTCAGCTAGCCTGCCTTAATTCATCCTTTTGCTTTTGAGAGGAGGTACCAGGGTGGAAAGGGGCATCTTTGGACTGGTGGAATGATCTCCAAGGAGCATTCCAACAAACTTGAGGTAGAGAAGTCCCGCTGATCTAACTCATATTAGGAACTGGATAGCCTATTGTGATTCCCAGTATCAGGGAAGGTGGAAAAGTCACTGAGAACTACCTTTGTCTCTCTCTCCCACCTGTGTCAAACTCATGCTTAGTGCAACTGAAGATTGACCCCACCATGTGCACAATTCAGTGGTTCCAACTCATTATTTTTTTCTTTTAAGTTAACAGTAAGCAACTAAATCAACTACATCTCAGGCTCATCAGCATATTTTCAATAGTCTAATGAAATAGCAACACAACAAACCTTAACAGTTGTTAACCTCTATCACAAAAAGAATATGCATTTTTAAATTGTCTGCATAACTATTTACTTGATAGATGGGCTATTACACTGCATCAGTTTGATAATCTGGGTTTTTAAAAGTCCCTAAATAGGTATTTATACTACAGACCCTAGTAATTCTGAGAGCTTTTTGAAGCAGCCAAGCTAATGAATCACGTTTAAAACACCTAACAAGGCATTTACATGAGCCCGTAACAGCTATGACATGACAACTCATACATTTCTATGAAACATTTTCATTACTTTGAAAAAGCAAAAATTATTGAAAAAAAACCAAAGGAAATTTAAATAACTCCCTTTCCTCTCAGCTGTTTATATTGTAAATAATAATAATGTTGTGATATAGAGTAGTGATTAGTGTGAAGTGAAATAAAGAACTGAATGCCAGATTTAACTTGATATTATTAAAATATGTTTTTGTTTTAATGGTGCACTAAACCTTAAAATACAGTAACTGGAGCATATTTTAGGAGAAATCCTTAATTTAGACAGTGAAATACAAATGCTAAAACTGTTGAGGGGGGGGGGAAAAGGTTTTGGGGTTATTTAAAATAGAGTATAAGGCCTAATCTTGTTCCCATTGGACTCCTGCCATTGATTTCAATAGAAGCAGGATTGATGCCAAGATTTAGACAAAATTTGAGAATGTGTAAAATGGACTAATCAGACTGATGCCTAACTCCCATTCAAATTGATAAAAGTTAGGTGCCTAACTCTCTTAGGCACTTTTGAAAATCCCATTAGGTGATTATCTTGCACTTTTCATTGCCTAAATGACTTTGTAAATCTGGCCCAAAATCATTGGGATGTATGCTTTTCTTATTCTTTGAGATCAGTGGCAGTCCCCCCCCCCCAGTAAAAATAGAGTATGGCTTATGGTAGCCGTAGTCAACTATTTTTTGTGAAAGTCCAGATTTCTTGGTCAAGGTATAATCAAGGTGCAAACTTCAAATAAAATAATAATAATAGTAATAATAATCAATGACAATAAGTAGTAAATAAAAAGATTTTGCTTGGTGTTCAAAGTGTCTGGAGGTCTGTATTAATTCTGTTGTTTGCCTATTCAAACTGACTCATGGTAAGGAAAAACAGTTAGCTCCACTTCCACTTCTGAAACTAATGCAAGAACATAAGATATTTGTAAATGCTAACGTTCTTCTTCACCATCTGAAGTCTTGATTGTACTTCAGGAATCTTTCCATAAAAACTAAACCAGCTTCAGATGTTTTTGCACTATTAGCAGTGCACTTTAGTGGAAGTGAACTGCCAGGCAAATGAGGCTGAAAAAATGTATGCATACATAGGACATTTACTCTTAACTTCACGGCTGGCATCCGTTATAGCAATTTTGAAATAAGAATGAGGAAAAACAAATATAAACTATTAATCATTGAATGTAGAGCTTGAAACTTTTTTGAAGATTGCAGGGTAATTTCCCCCATCTCATTTGGAGAACAAAATATTCCACTGATTTTTCTGAGATTCTTAAAAAACTAGTTGTTTCCAAACATGGTTCAAATTATTTGTACTAGAGAGAATTATTAGAAATTAATTGAAATGTTTGTTATAAATCTTTCCTGATGGAAAACTCAGCTTAACCAATTACTCTTTCTTTTCTTATACTCTAGGTGTGGCCAGGACAAACAGTGTTCCCTGACTACACCAATCCAGAATGCACGAACTGGTGGGTGGAGGAATGTAAGCTTTTTTACAATGAAGTGAAGTATGATGGAATTTGGATTGTAAGTCATTCACACTTTTTCAATTAAATTATTAAGTGTAAGATTAAACAAATGTTCAATCTCATCTCTTGGCATTGGAAGGATTTTTCTCAATTAAAAACTTAAATCAAAATAAGATTTATGTTGTAACCTTTTAGCTGGAGAACCAAACCTGTGGTGGGATCAGGATTTTATCCAATGTATGTGGTGTGTTTCTGTTCATGGATGTTGTGGTGCATATAAAGTAACTTGATTCACCTCATAACTATATACATGGGAGAGAAAGGTTTAATGTCTACAACAAACTAACAACTAACCCCCCCAAAAGTATTGATATAATAAAGGAGAAAGAGAGAGAGAGTGAGTTTTCTTGTGCTTTTAATAATATTTCCATACCAGGATTGTAAGTGTTATAAGGCTGAATACTCTTGTTTAATGGTGGACAATAACACTGCATAGAAATATTTTCACCCCTAATGAAAAACATGGTAGGCTACAACTTTTAAGTGACCAAACTTGATTTTTTATACATATTGTTTTGGAATGAGTCAATCAAATTCTATTGAAGTTAATTGGAATCTTTCTACTGACTCCAATGAGTTTCGGATTAGATCCCAGTTTAGATACAGGTAAATGCTGTCTTTCTTGCACACACTGATCTAGCAAAGTGCTTTACAATGTGCTTCAAGCTTGTGAATATGACAACTGATGTATTTTGCTGGAATTGTGGCCCAGACTCCAAACTGGTTCCAAAATGAACTCTCACTTTGTTTGACATTTCATGCATAGCCCAATAAGGAGCAAAAAACAAAAAGTAGAAGTAAAAAACCATCAGACTGACTAACATGGCTGTGGGGATGGTACAGAACAGCAATGTTAGTCAATCCACTGCTTAAAAGAGAAAATCTTTTTTATCCTTTTTTATGCTTTCAGATGGAAGGATCACTGTAGGTTCTTATAAAAACATTAAGCGCAACTTTAATCTTTCTCTCCCTTTTGCATAACAAGTTAGTACACAGAAAAAAGTCCATGACACATTTCAGTTATGACTAAAGACCTTTAACTGCAGATTTCAAGTTTGAATGGCTAATCAATATTTTTTTTCTAAATCAATAGGCACTATTCTGGTCTTTTTGCAACTCAGTTTTTACCAAATTTCTCCCTGGCAAGTGATATGATTGTTCAAACTGTGAATACTGTATTTATATGTGGAGATTGACTGAGAGACCATTTGCAAAGCCAAGAGCTAGAATGTCTGAATAAATGCCTGTCTAGTCACTGTGAACGAATTCTTGAAACCTATTTATATCTTGAGTAGTTGGCCAATATGGAAATGCCCTACATGGCTATTTAAGGGTTAAAAGTCACACACACAAAATTCAGCTAGTCAGGGAGTTTCAACTCAGTCCTTCTGCAGTTACTGTGTCAGATCAGAGCTGCAAAAATAGCTAAGGACCCTGGTGCTCTCCCTGGAGGGTTTCCCAGCTGCAGATCCATGTAAGCACAGGTGCAGTTGTCCTTAGGCCGCCAGGGATCTGCAACATATAGCTCCAGAGCTGCATATAGGTCTTTGGGTGCCCCTTTGTGGCTCCAGGATCCAGGCCCTTCACTCCACCCCTTGCCACCAGGGGACCCTGTGGGCAGCCCTCTCTAGCTTCTGGATTCTTCCTGTCACTTCCAGCCAGGAGACCCCTTAGCAGGCACCCTGACCCAGCTCCCAGCTCTCCCCACCAGGAGGCCACAACCATTGTGGCTCTAAAACAACTCGTGGTTATTGAAATAATTTAAAAAAATGACTCTTCTTGTTTTTGGGTTGCCTACCCCTGCCTTAGGCAAAATTCACTGCAGTCAGTCAGAGCTGGACAAGGTTTGCCCCCACTGGAATAGCCTACTGTAGATAAACACCACAGCAAATCTTTTCATACCTTATGCTTCTAAAGCTATATTTAAGTTTCTAAACAAAAGTGGCTTAATTATGAAAAGTTATGAGCACCTAAGGCTCCCGGGGGGTGTCAATGAGAGTGTGGGTGCTTAGCAGAACTGAAAATAAAACCCAGAGTTCTAGTTAGGTGGCTAAATATATATGTGAAAGTCTAACTTTAGGCATTCAAGGCCTGAAAAAGTTGGCCTACTTGAATTAAAGATGGTAATGTGTACATTCTCTATTCCTCCCACAGTCTTTATTCAGGTCTCATCCAGATAGGCTGTAAAGTCATAGAATGAAATAAGTTCTGGGGGCCCCAAGACTCACTGAGTATAATGTTCTTTTCGCCTTATGTTGCAGCTCAATTCTTTTTCTAAAACTCAGGAATCCATAACCTGAAATGTGTTTAATAGAAAATAGATACCTGAGACCATCGTAATTCTAATATATCGCAAAACAGTTTCTGATCCTCTAAGATGACTAGGAAAATGACCCTGCTTTCATGGCTGGAATCAAATTTGCTGGAAATCAGGCTTTGGTGAATTCCATGAATGAGAAGGCTGGATAGAAACTGAGGAGGAAAAGATTTGGACTATATTTCAGTGTGAGAAGTCAAATCCCTTTTGTTTTGGGGCCAGTAATTTTTCTAATTCAGGGGTCATGAGGCAGAATGAAAGAGAACCACACAGGACAGACTTTCCTCTGAAGGATGTTAAAAAAAGGTCTTCAGTTCATTTTGAACATGACAAACTGAAACCTAACACTGGGCTGCAGCAGCATGGGAGGCTAATTGGTTACTGTTCTTCATGCATGTGAGTGCATGCACATGCACACAGGACTCTGGTGTGTTTCAAGTTTTAATAGGATGCTTTTTATTCTGAGAATTATTTTTCTCCCTTTGGCACACTATACTATCTTCGCATTTGATGAGGGAATCACAATGCAGAGCTGTTGTCAGCCTGTTGGGTGCTCATGGAGAGTACTTGCAGTGCTTCAGACAATCCACTGCTAATTCTGTTTGTTTTTATCTGAATGTTTCTGTTCTATAAACAGGTGAATTGTTTTGCTGGAAAGCCGTACCTGCTCTCTGTAGTCATCTCTCAGTGACTTTTTTAGAAATTCAAAAAACAAAAAAAAAGGATTGAGGGGCCATATTTTTTTCTTTGTCTCTCACTCCCTTTTTTAAATAAGCAAAATTTTGATTTCAGAGGGGAAAAGGCCCAAACAAATGAAAAACTAAACAGAACATTTTGCTACGCATTTCAAAACCTGATACAATCATGAAGTACTGGTTGTTAACCACTGCAGGGAACACCCTTTTCTGCTAAGTGATTGTATTTTTCTTAATTATTTTTGCTGACTTTGTGGTTACATTGCTCATTTGAGTCAAATTAGCAAGAATAAAATCTATTGTTTTTTTCTTGAGAGCACAAAATTTCAATAGAGGATTTGGCCACCAGAACAAAGTTGCTCCAGCATCAATTTACTGTGTACTTCCATGCATGCCATTTTACATAGTGCATTTAGGCATACATAGATGTCAGCTCGCAATCATGCCAGTCACTAGTTGTAGGAAATGTTGTTATTCAGGCCATCTTTCATGATCTCTAGATACACTGAAGAATTTCACAGACAACCACAAATTACCTCTCCTGAGCTTGCATCTCTTACAGACTATATGGGAGGGAGCCAACAGGTGTTGAAGACATCATACAGATTTATAGAAGAAAGGAAAAAGTCAGACTTAGGCTTTGGTCATTCTTTCATGTTCCTGTCTCAGAGTTCAGTTGTACCTCTTTTATTTGTCATATGTAGTTCTCATGCCTAGGTTCTGGTTAGTCTTTGTTCAGGCGGACAGTGAAAAGAGAAAGCAAGGAGCTAATCCTGATGCTGCTGCCATAGCACTGTCTAGAATGATGCCTCTTGCTACACCAATGAGCACAGGACTGTGTGTGGGATGTTCCTCCTAGCAGGAACCTTGCACAGATGGGTGGGGAACAGAGCTGCTGGTGACATGTCTCTACTCCTGTGTGTGGGCCTGTAGAACTGATTAGCCACTTGGGTGTGGGAAGAATGCTCTGCCCTCACAAGGGGTAGCAGTTTGTGATCCACCCCCAATACACCAAGTGGAACAATTGTCATCTGCCCACAGTTGATTTCCTGATGTAACAAGGGTCTATTCTGCTTGATAATGCAAGGCTCTGTCTAAGGATGCATCTATATTGATGGCAGCAAGTTCTCCACTGGCAGTGTGCTCTTTGGGGTTTCATTGAGTGGTCTGTCAAGACACACTCAATTGACTTACGGCTCGATGCTGTAACTCCAGTCCCATAACTAGAGTAGTGCTAAGTCGACCGGACAATGTTTCCAGTCACCTTAGCTCTGTGTGTACAGGAAGGTAAGTGGTAGTTTGTAAAGCAATAGGTGATACGCAAGGTATTTTATGTACCTTGCATCTCCCCTCAACTGCCACCAAAAAGTGAGGTGAGTGTAGACTAGGGCTTAGTTTTATGCATGTAGCACAGTTGATTTAGATATAATTATTGACATAGTAAAGTGGTCATCAAAGGGTTATGAGGATTCTTCAAAGTATCAGGTTTGCAGCTGTTCTGCCACTCCCTTATTTCCTTTTAGTGGGTGCACTGCTTTCCTCTGCTCTGTTAATAGCTGAATAAGGCAGCATGTTCCCAGTTTGTAGTACAGCAAGTGATGTTTCTTTCATGCACAGAACAATCTTGATACAAAGCAGAGCAGAACGATAAGCACCTTCCACCCCTACAAACCCTTGTTAAAACATGTTGTAACAGCTACATCTTCTGCTGACTACCACCATGATTCATTTCTAGTAAATAGAAGGTTAATATGATGGCCGATTGTTCCCAGTATAAACTGTACTGTACTGCTTTATGCCACTTCAGCATTGTGGAGCAGTCCCTAATGGTTCAGTGTCTGTTAAGATCTTTGTATTCTGCCATGCCTTGAAACCAAGAGATGTTGCTTTTGAGCAGTTTATGAGCAACAGACATTTTTGGGTGATATATCTTTAAGTGGATGTGTGAGCGTATTATAAAGTCACTTTAAAGCCCAGTGACACAGCTGGCATGGTGATGAGAATCAGGCCTTATTTGTTTGCAAAATTGACCCTTTTCTTTTATATATCAAAGAGGTGGGAAAAAAATTAAAGGGAAGGTGGGCTCAACAGATAAGCCTTCCAAAATTGACCTGTTAATTTAATAAAGAAAGTACACAGTTAAAGGTAATTAACTGAACACTCTGCTATTTAATGATTCACAGAAACCTTTCCTTGATGTCCAGGACCATGTTAATATTTGATCTGGCTACCGCTTTTGTATCTTGAGTTAATATCATAGGATAATGTAAGATAAGATTGTACATGGCCTGATTATTCACCTCACAGGCACTTATTGCACACTTGGGTTACTTTAGTGAAGTTAGGTGGGTTGCTTTGCATTTTTACCAGGGCATGTGATATCAGAGTCAGGCCTGCTATATTTTGTATGTTGCAAAATAATGGAGTTCATTTTTTTTTTAATTGATATGGTTGGATAGAGAATATCATTCCATGGGAAGGGGACAGAAGTTGCTTCTGAATGCCTTTAATTCTGTGGTTTTCAAACCATGGGTTGGGACTCTGTACTGAGTCACAAACCTTCAGGTACTGGGCCACAGCAGCTCCTGCTATTGCTGCTGAAAGACTGAAATGCATTGATCAAAGAGATAGGATTTGATTTGCAGACACAAATTATTTTTTTCAGCTGGGTCATACCTCTTAGGTAAGTTGATATTCAGTTCTTTCAGATGTCCAGTGGAAGGCAGTGCAATATGAAGTGCCATTCTAGGATTTGATTTGTCATAGCTGAAGTGAAATATGATATATACATACTGTGTATACCAATTGCTTTCCAACTTACGGAGCATGGACCCCTGGGGGTTACAGGGTAAGTTTTCAGAAAGGTTCCACATCTACATTTGAAACTTTAAAGGGGCCCTCAAATGAAAAAAGGATGTAAACCACAGGTTTATACCAATTATGCATGCTTGCAGGCCTGCAAATAAACAGGTAAGTAGTTTTACACACAGTATTATGAGAAGACTCATGGCATAAGTCTGCAGGATCTGTATTATGTGGTTATAATATCTACCTTTACTGTCTATTCCTTAGGTCGCAAAACTTCAGTTAAACTTTTCTGAATGTTCTGATAAATAAAATATAATGTTTTCATTAGGGAAACATTTAAGCTAACCCTATTGTAGACTGAGTCTTTTTCTTTCCTTTTTTTTTTCTTTTTTTTAAGGACATGAATGAAATATCTAGCTTTGTAAAAGGTTCAATGAATGGCTGCCAACAAAACCACTTGAACTACCCTCCTTTCACTCCCAGTAAGTCTATAATCTTTATCACATGGCAAAAATCCAAATGTGTGTGAAATAGACATAATCAGTTATAAAGAGATGAGAGAAAGTTTTACCATTTTTTAAATGAGCATGTTCTCAATGTTCCCCATGACAAAAGAGATGAGTATATAGTATGTTACCCTCAGTGTCTTAGGTACTGTTTCCAGAACTCCTGAAAGCGAATGGCTTTTTCCAGTAAAATGTTTCATCATTCTTCAAATTACTAGCTGCATTTGCTAAAGTAAATGTTGCCATCACTTTAATTAAGTCTAGCAATATTATTGATTTTCCCTTATCATTAATAGCTTTAGGCACATAAGCATAACTAAACTGGAATTCTAATGCTTTATCAAGCAGTAACTTATGCAACCCTGTCATAGTATCTCACCAGATCCACTAGTTCAATAATTTAGGATGAAGTTGCCCAAACCTTTCACATACTGGTGAGCAGTTGCTCACAGGACTACTCTCATTGGCATCAATGCATCTGCTTGTGCAAAGAAGTGCTTAGCAAGGTGATAAAAGACTGTATCATCAGCAGCCTTTTAGAATCTGTTGAAAGGAAAAATGTTCATTTTGTTTCTCATCACACATAGATGTCAGGCTCCAGAGAAGAGAGGAATGATTTTTCTCTGTCACAGATATAGTTGTAACCTGTGTCAGAATTTTTCCACTGCAGTATTTAGGACGTGGGAAAATGAGAGACAAACAAGGAACAGAGAATGTGAACACAGCACATCTTGCACTCTAGCTGACGGAAAGAATCATGCATGGCTGTGTTGCTCTAATTCTTCATCTCTGAAGCTATGTCTATGCTGCTGGTGGCATCGCAGACAGTGTAGGATCAATTTGCAAGGTTATTTGAGCATCAGTAAAGATGCATTCAATCAAACCTGGAAGTAGCCATTGGCCAATCTATTAAGACAACCCCAGAAGGGAGAGTAGCTCTGCGTCAACTGGAGGGCGTTTCCCATGGATGAAGTACAGTGGGGATGCCAGCCAATGTTTCCTTTAATTACTCGTAGACTGTGTGCGCAAACAATTTCTTTGTGTGCACAAAAACATTTCTTTGCGAGCACCAATATTAGCACTATTGAATTTTTTTGTGCGCACTTTATTTTGTTGTGTGTGCAGGTTTCATGACCTGTGTGCGCGCACACACGCACAGCTTAGAGGGAACAGTGGATGCCACAGTAAGTAGGTGTTAGAAAGTCAGCAAGAGATATGCAAGCTTGTATAACTCCTGTTGACTGCTGCCAAAATCCATAGCCAGTGCAGACCAGGGCTGAGCTTGCTTCCCCTTTTTACTGATCTGTCCATGTGTTGAGGGGAGAGTAGTAGTGTAGCAGTGGCTCTTACCTAGTTTGCTAAATCTTGCAAAGAAGGGACCTATGCAGGGAGATAAGGAAGCTCCTTATGCCCCCTCACTCATCTACAAAAGCATATAATCAGGGTGATAGGTAAGCCCAAACTAAGCTACAGTTCTCCAAAATAAAGATTAGTTAAGAGAAGTGCTGGAAGACAGCAGCAGTGAAGAAAGCTGCTGGTTACTATTTAATCTCACCTATACAAATGTGATATAAGATTTAATAATTTTATGTCCTGAACTGAATCAGATTATATGTCAATGTACTAAACTCCATACAGATCTTAAAGCTGCATTTATAGAAACATTAAATGTAATGGGTGCATTCTTATTGATTGCCATGAGGTGTAGGAAGCTCCGAAGCAGAAAGCTATCAAAGCTGGAATACCCATGAATAAAGCCAGTGTTCTGGAGTCTAACTTAACCTACGGGCATCTGATGTGATATTGATGGCCACCGTTTGTTTCATTCTTGAAGCACGGTGATTATTGTAAATACTAAATGGAAAAAGTCTACAGCATTTTGTTGTTATATGTTGAGAGAAATTTGGAAATATTCAATACTTCAGTGTCGTTATATCATTTTCTGAAGGTATTCTCGATGGAGTCATGTATTCAAAGACGCTTTGCATGGATGCATTGCAATCCTGGGGAAAACACTATGATGTTCACAGTCTGTATGGATATTCTATGACACTATCTACTGATGAGTAAGAACTGTTTTCTCATAACTGTTGCATAAAGGTGCGCTAGAGGAAGTGGCCTAAATTTGCAAAAGTGATTAGCAATTTTTAGGTACCCCACTTTGAAACTCGCTAAACAAACATGATTTTTAGACATTGTTGAATAATGGCTCTCTGGAAGTAAGATCCTTCTATGTTTTTTGGGCATCTGACTCTGAAGCAAAAATCACTAGCGTGTTACAAGATTTAGGACTACATGGCCAATTTCTGTGTAGAATTGGTTATTGGAAGGAAGACCCCGCATTACTATTTAAAATTCAACTAAAAAAGGTCTTAAACTGTGCAGGATTTTTTTTTTTGTTAGAAAATTAGCATGGAATGAAACATTGAGTTTTAAATGTGATAAATGAATTGCTAATGATGTTTGAATAATTTCAATGCTGATGTAATTTAAAGATCCTTTAAATCAAGTTTATTTCAGTTTGAAGAAGAAATAAAGCCATGGGTTTGGTCCTTGCTAACATAGCCCAAAGGACCACTATTCTGGTTGATGTGTCTTTACCTCATCCTGTTTTGTATTTAAAATTTCTAGTAAACTATGTATGTCCCGTAGGACAGGTTCTGAATTGTGCAGAGTTGGAAGAGGGGAGTTCTTGTTGTGCTTTGTACTCTGGCTAAGCAGAGTGTGGTTTAAAAAAAATAAATCATAGTTTTCGAGGTTTCCTTTCTCCTTTGAAATTCCTGATACTCAAACCATTGAGTATCTGGCCCAAAGCTTCATGGGCAAAAAGTTTCAGGAAGAAATCTTTGTTAACATTAGGAGCTCAGCTAAAATACAGTTGGCTAAGTAGAAATGAGACAACATCCTCGGGCCTTATTATTTTGTGAATTTGAAACAACATTGTGGAAAATAATCTATCAGAGTTCAGGTACACTTATCATGTGGCATTAATTCTAGTTTCATTTAATTTTCAGAGCTATACAAGCTGTTTTCCCTGGCAAAAGAAGCTTAAGTATTTCTAGGTCTACCTTTGCTGGATCAGGAAAATACACAGGACACTGGCTAGGAGATAACGCTGCTACATGGAATGATCTTAAATGGGCAATACCAGGAATGCTGGAGTTTAACCTCTTTGGGATACCTTATGTATGGCACATTTATTTGTGATAATCCTTCAAAGCAATCGATTAAGAATTAATAATGGAAAATTTTCATACAGTTGCTTATCTAATCAAAGCCAATATAAATAATGACCTGGTTCTTTAAAACGCAAATTAAGCATCTTCAGCATCCGTCATGTACCATGTTACATAATTGGATGGTTGGATTAATTATGTTTCTGTTAATGGATTTTTTGCCTTCTCCTGAAGTATTAGGCTTAAGCTACTCCCCTAGCTGGATTTCTGAACTAGATGGCTCTATGGTATGATCTAGTGTACTATTTCCTATGTTTTGAGCTGTCTGTCACCTTTTATTATTGTTTTATCGTTTGTGATGAGCTGTATGAGCTGATGTTATTCAGTGTTTTGCTACTGCATTGGTGGTGGGATAGGGTCACTCCTTTATAAGTGATTGAAATGGCCAGATTACAGAGTCATAGATTTCATCTTCAAGATTTGTCTTTCTCCAATCATGCTGTGCTGCCATCTTGTAGATTGTTATTTATTACTCTCTGGCTATGTCTACACTATAGGGCTCAGGGAACTTGACTTAATAAGGTCGACTTTCTTAAGTATATTTAGTGAGGCCCCATTTGTTTATGTTGTCTTTATAAAGCAAAGGGACAGATTTAAAGTGAACTTAAGTCCCTGACTTAAGCTGACTCTATAAAGGCGACTTAAATGTCTCTATTGCACTGTCACCTTTATTAAGTCAACTTTAACGGGCACATTGTGTTAAGTTGATTTAATAAAGTCGACTTAAGCCTTAAAGTTGACTTTAAGGGTAGGAGTTATTCGGTAGACTTAAGCAAGCACTTAAGTCTATTTAATGAACTCCCAATGTGCCCAGGGAGTTGCTTAAGTCAACTTAAGTCCCTAATGTAGACATAGCCCCTGTGTGCTATACGTTTTCCACACATACAAGTGGAGTACTTCCAGCAGCTCATGGTTTAAGGTCAACAAGATGGAGGGTAGGGAGAAGGGAACTATAATAGCCAATTAGATTCGATTCACCTTCATTCAGTGTAAACTGACTTATATGACTATGGGTTGCACATGAGACCCTTATATATGTTGGTATAAAAGTACTCATAAGAAGTATTTAACACTAACACACTCAGAGGCTATGTCTACACACACATTGTTATTTTGAAGTAAGTGTTTTGAAATGAGTTATTTCAAAATAAAGTCCTTATTTCAAAATAAGTTAATTTGAATTAAGGGAAAGCCTGCTATCGAAATGGCTGTTATTTCGAAATAAGGCCGTTTGGACATGTTGTTTCAAAACAGTTGTTCCGAAACAATGGTGTTGTTTCAAAACAACATGTCCAAACAGCCTTATTTTGAAATAACCATTTTGAAATAACAGCCATTTCGAAACAATCGGGGGTTAACCTGTTTCGAAACAATGGTTCTTATTTCAAAAGGACGGGATCCGTCCTTTCAAAATAAGAAAATGTCATGTGGACCAAATATCTTTTATTTCAAAATAACCAGTGTTATTTCAAAATAAAAGTGCTGTGTAGACATACCCAGAGTTACTTCCCTTATGTCTTTCCCAGTCACACTACTTTTCCTTTTTGTTTTCTATTAGCCTCTTCTGATGCACCTTTCTCATTGAAATAGGAAAAGGAAGTTGTTTTTAAAAATGGTGGACTAATTTCAGATGTGATATGCAAGGCAGAGCTCTTTACATTCAGTTGGACTCCATCAGAGCTATTTGGAAAAGTACTATATAAGATCTGGTTATTATTGCTACCAATATGCAAAGGAGCATAAGGGTTTATCTGTATGGCTCTGGAAGGGGCATCATTGCAGTATGCACTACAACATGCTGTGAGCGTCTCATGCAGACTTTGTGAGAACTAAAAAGTACCTAGTTCATGTTAATATGGTCCTGTTTGAAGTAGGACTTGTGTTTCTCTATTATGTTATAACATTTAGGATATAAACTTAAAATCAAATTGAAAAGAAATTTTGAAATATATTGCAGCATAAATTTTTCTTAAAAGGAGATATACCTGAGATTCCCCCTTCAAATAATATTCTTTGATAATGGCAGTGTCTCATTCAGAACAGAAGTCATTTGACAGCTTCAGAATTGAATTATCAGGTGGAAATACGTTAAATGCCTCTCTCAGGCTGGCTATTGTGGCAATTAAGGATATGTTAATTATTCATTGGAAATTATTCCTTTCACTTTGTGCATCATCTTTTCAAGATACCAATTAAATGTTATATTAAATAGTATACCAATTAAATATAGCTATACAGGTATCTGTGTAGAGATGCAGTATGCTGCGTGCCGTTCATATATGATATATCCAGCATTTTGACACACACGCTATTTGTGTATACCTTTTTAGATCGGTGCAGATATTTGTGGTTTCTTTGATAATGTCACAGAAGAACTTTGCACACGGTGGATGCAAGTTGGAGCATTTTATCCTTTTTCTAGAAATCATAATGCTGAAACTTATGCAGTAAGTTAAGAATACTCTTACAAAATCCCTTTAAAATATCATTAAACCACTGATTTCCTACTACTGTACTGTTGTATCACTGAACTACAAGTAGAATATGAGCATTCTATAGCCCCACTAGCACACAGAATTGGAATCAATCTATTGTGATGTAACGGTTTTCATTTTCCTATTATTTAATATTTACTCAGTCTTTATTCCTATTGAAATAACTTCTGTCCTATTAGCATACTATAGGCCCTCCATCTTTTGCATTTTAATACTCTGTTTAATTAGGTTTTCTTGCTGAAGATGCCTATATAGTTCACTGGACTGTAGTTGGTATTTTAAATTCTTAGGCTCTCTTAATGAAATTCTAATGCCAAAAGGTTGACCTCCATTGTAAGTAATTTTATATATTGTGCCAAGTTCACTACTGGCATCAGCAGCTGCAGCCTCATTGCATGCCAGTTCCTGTGGTCTCTGATGGAGTTCTAGCCAGTTTCTGATGGATCTGGCATACAGCATTTTTTCAAACATGATTCTTTCTTTATGATGACAATAATAATCTAACCTTTATTTTCAGCCTCAGGATCCTGCTGTATTTGGGGCAGATTCTGTTTTAGTGAAGTCATCAAAAAAATACTTGAACATTCGATATACTTTACTGCCCTACCTCTATACACTCTTTTACAAAGCTCATACAGAAGGAGGCACAGTAGTGAGACCACTTCTTCATGAGTAAGTTCACAGATCAAAATATGCATAAACAATTTTTTTTGATTGGCAAGATGGAATTCAATGGGCAGGATTTGATATTTATATATATATATATATATAATCATACTCACATTTATAATACAGAAACAGAGAAAATTCCAGTATATGTATAGATATTTTTAAATTTATTGACTTGCCTTTTAAGAGTAATCAGAAACCACCTCTAACTTCCCTAAGTATACATAAACTTTTGTTGTTTGCTCTGATGCCTGCTATGAACTGTGTGGACTGTCAATGGTAATAAGAAAATGACTTTTTGGCATTCTGCATATTCTAGAAGTTCTGTTTCCTAGCTCAGGAGCTGTCGAACAAATGTTTCTAAACAGAAAAAAAAATTATGAAAAATGCAATTACAAACTAAATAAGGAAATATGGGAACATATTCCTGGCATTTGCATATTGTCTTTATATGGGGATAAAAGTAGCTATAGAGCTGAAGTTTCCAATTCAGTGTTGCCATTCTTCTGTGTTTATTCTGAGCAACATAACATGTTTCACATGACAATAGTCAACAAACAAAATGAATGCTTCTGTTTTCTCCATTATTTAGGTTCTATTCAGATGAAGCAACATGGGCTATTGATCGGCAGTTCTTATGGGGCGCTGGCCTGCTTATCACACCTGTACTGGACCCAGTATGTTTGATTATATATTAAAATCTGTCTTGTTAACTCTTTGTTGAGCATGTGCATTCATATTATTCAGGACTGAATTTGCTCTTGAACCTCACTGCAGATCTCTGTAATTCATAACAGCTAATACAGTGAAGGGCACCTTAGCCCGAGTGTCTTTACATTAGACCATTCATCTGCTTGGATTCTTCCCTACTGCAAAGAATGCATCTTTCATCTTGCTGTTCTCCCTGTCACTAATGGGAGATCTGTGAGACGATGTTTTAACCAGAGAGGGTAGGTTTACCAACATATGCATGTTGATCAGATAGTTTCATCAAGCAATTTCTGAAATGTGACCTAGCAGAGTGGACACAAGTTGTAGCTAAGATAATGCAAAAACATTTGTAATCGTGCACAAGCCCATGAGATAACAGGGACTGGACGTGACATAATGTATATAAATATTATATTGAGCCATGTGTCAAGAAGTCACAAGCAGCTTCTCTCTATCTCCTTGTAATAACATTGGAAAAAACCTAGATCATGGATTATTTCTCTGGCAGAATCCTGGAGATGACCCTCATTAGTTCAAAATTTCCTTTTGGCCCTTAATATCTCATATGCAATCATATTTTCCGAGCTCTAGTATGGTACATAAGGAAAACCAGAACGAAATAACAGGAAAGGAGACTTTGGGAGTATTGTGAATAACAGTTAAGGAATGTGCTTTACCATATGATATGATATCAAAATGAGCCAGCATGATTTTGGGGCGGCATACCATACAGACCTGCTATGGTTCTGATGTGACTGTGCTAGGATTATTGTATGCATTTATGGGTACTTCCTTTTTAGTAACATTTTAACAAATTGGTGGGATTCAGAAAAAGCAACATTTATTAGCTGCTATAAGGACTGATTTATGAATTCAACATGAGAAGCAGGAGCTATGCACAGTCTGGCTAACCAACATTTAAAAGGAGCTATGCTAATGATCCACAAACATCTGAAGGTATAGATACAAAGAAGAATTAGTTTGATACAAGGGGATGTAACTAAGAGAACTGGATAAAAGAAAGGGAGAATTGAGGTTAAATATCAGGAAAAATTTCTTATAGTGACACCCACTGGCTTATGGAATAATCTCCTAGGAAAGTGATGCTTCATTGCATGGCACATTTAAAATTAGACTAGATTGAGCAGTAGTAAATCTACTTTTGGGGATAAATCTTTATTGTACATGGCTGGACAGGGATCCTTTTTCTAATTCTAACTTCTGTTGTATTTTGAAAATGTCCTATTCTTTGACCAGACCATTACACAGGAAGGTGAAGTTGCTTTTTCATGTATTTGCCTTCAACTATGTAAGTTATTTCTTGATTCTCATTTCAGGGTGTGGAAAAAGTGACAGCATATATTCCTGATGCAGTATGGTATGACTATGAAACAGTAAGTAAATACATATAATAATGTGGGGTTGAGATTGTCACACCTGCTGCGGTGTATGAGGCCAGATACAGGAAGCGAACCTAAAGGAAGTAGAACATTGAGAGGGGGAGGAATGGAAGAAAAGGTGGAGGAGAGATAATTAAAGGAAGGAGGAATAGAGAGAAGGGGAAGAGAAAGTTCATAAGGCAAGATTCATGTTTCTTGTACATTCCTGTAGAGTGCTGTGAACATTGACATCAGTAATCAGATAGTAAAATATAATAATTGTAAACTCTTCTGAGCAGCCAGACACTGGCACGTTATCTTTATTTCTGAAGCCATTAAGTTCACCACTTCTGTGCTGATTCTTTTGCTTGTTGGCTAGAAAGGAAGGGTAAGATTATAACCACAGGCCTGACGCAGGTCAGTGTCTACTTTGAAACTTTCAGGCTGAATTGGCCTTCCTTTATAGCTTTGGTCTGATGTTGAACCATACCAACTTTAAAGTAGGGTGATTTTCTGTGGTAGCGGCAGACAGTATCTGAACAGATGCCCATATGTCATAGCTGTTGTGATAATCAGGAGGAACTGGGATGGAAGCTCAGGATGTGAGAATACCTTCTCTGTTGTTAGTGATGTAAAATAACCATTCTTTCTTCCATTCCTGTAAATTAGGGTAGGAGAGAGCCATGGAGAAAACAACAAGCAGAGCTGGAACTTCCAGCAGACAAACTAGGACTTCATCTGAGAGGAGGCTATATTTTTCCTATTCAGCAACCAGCTAACACAACAGTTTACAGGTATGTTTTAAGGCTCTGCTCAATGTGATTTCAGGAGTGGACCCAGAATTATCAGATTTAAAACCAGTGGGACATCATATGGGGTATGTCTGAAGTTCATTGCATCCTGAGCTCTTTATGCAATCTAAAGTCCTAAAACAGCCAGGAGTGCAAGATCAAGGGCCTCATTGGTATTTGGATCAGGTCCTGAAATTCTACACACATATGGCCCTGTTTGCTTGTCAGTTTGCACACAGAGGGTTAAATAGTAGCTTTGTCACATGTTCTGAGTAAGTGTCCATACATAGCTGATCAGAAACCAGACTAAGGGTATGTCTATACTGATGGTGCCACTGTAAGCCTGGCATTCTGTGAGCGGTTAGCAGTGAGTCTGAACTCACTGCTCCACTCCTGGAAGTTAGCCCCAAAAGTCCTGTGGGCCAAGGGGTGCACAGGAAAGCTGACCTCAAGGGCTTCATGGTCCCCTTTCCCGAATGTGTACTAATGGCTTAAAGAGTTGCCGGCAGTTACATGAGGAATTTTAAGTTTGTTTTGTAACGGCCAGTCAACTGCCACTGAAAACGAGCCCAACTGTAGATTAGGGCTAAGACTTGGACTTGTAGCCTTATCTCTGGGTCGCCCTTTGCTCCAAAGAAGTGGTGATGAGAAGTCTGCTAGTTTTGTCTCACTTCCTGGCCCATCAGCCCCTTTGTGTAAGTAGCGGCACTATGGAAGAGACTATCATTCATATTTAATGCTTATGAAATGGATGCCCGCATTGCCCTGTGTTAATGTGAAGGATGAGTTGAAGTCATGCTCAGATAATCATTGCCACTGGGGACAAAGTGCAGATGTTGGACCAAATTCCTTTCTCAGTGCATACCTGTAATAAAACACTGATACCAGCATAATTAAAAAACAAAAATCATCTATTGGATTTAACATTTGAACTTTGAGATTGGTAATAGCTGAAACCATTGACATACTTTCAAGATTAATGAAATGATATGGTTACTGGATAATCACATGTTAATTTTGTGCAACAATTTTTTGTCTTGTCCACATATTTTCATTCCTTTCTGTGAAAATTATGTGCAGTCTCTCTAGGTGAGAAGTAGTTTAGAGAAAATTTGTGCAGCTCTGAAATTATTAAAATCTCTCAGCAAAAAAAAAAAAAAAAAAAAAAAAAGGTAAAAGGAAGTTTGGAAACACTTACCAAACCTTTTAACAGGAACATTTTGGAAATAATAATTGGTAATATCAGTATTTTTTCAAGACATCTCAATATGTACTATGTCAGGATATAATTTATACTCTTCAGAGAAAGTCTTTTATTTTACAGCCGCAAGAACCCAATGGGACTTATAATTGCATTAAATGACAGTGGTCAGGCAGTTGGAGAGTTATTCTGGGATGATGGAGAATCTAGAGGTAGGCACGTTAGAGTCCTGTAACATCTGAAATATTAGGATATATGAAAATAAAGATCTCAATCTTTTTCTCTGGTTTCATGGATCAAGAATTGTATATTGTGCAAATTAGTGGTATAATCTGAAGGACTTATCCCCTGATTGTAACATGCATGATTTGCAAATTGTTACTCATTTCTTTAGTTCTAGTGGGTGATGAAAAAGTGTTTGGATATTCAACCTTAAATGGAGAAAATGCTCTAGTCAAAATGAGGGGATGGAAAGTTTGTTAGATTTTAGTTTACTTATTAATATTAAAAGAGCTTCACATTAACTTTAGAAAAAAATCCAAAGGTTCTGTAACACGTTACTGAGCAATAATACAGTAAAAGATTAATTATATTCTCGAATACACTGGTGTAAATCCATATTAATTTTAATGGATGCAAAACTGGCTCAAGTATGTCTAAAAGCGAAGCACCTAAATTCATCAAACACCTGTTGGCTCATTAAAACAAATATTTTGGCCTGTATATTAAATGCCATGCTGCTTCTGTCACAAACAAATATTTCATTGTTTACAATGTTGATAAAACTTGATGCCTTTTAGTACAGTTGCTCTAGTGCAGCAGTATTTGCCAATCAGAGATGAGCATCCAGCTGTTCTAGGTACTATGTACGTATGCACGTGTGCATGCACACAAAAGTAGGAGGCCATTATGTATAGGAGGATTTTGTTTAATATATTTAATCAAAATAATAGTTATAAATGTATTCCTTTATATTAAATGCCCAATATGGCCTAATAAAATATTTGAGTTTTAGCCTTATCCAAACACTATGATCAGTCATGATATTTTTGAGAGTAAGGGAGCTTAGATTTGGATTTCTAAAATAAGTGGTTGTGATTTTTTTCAGAGGAGCCTAAGAAGTTAGGTGCTCAAAATCTATTGAAATTTATGGGGATTTTGACACTTAAATCCTTTAAATTGCTTTGGCAATCACAGCCTTTACCCTTTTTATTATACTTTTGTTAGACCAACCAGCTAACATTTTAAACATTTATTCCAAAATAAATGTTCTTCTTTCCTGAAGACTTTTTATTACACTCAGTCTTTTATATATATATAAAAAAAAATATTTAAGGACCTGTATGTGATAGTTTTATTGTTTGTTTTGTAACCAGTTGTGGAACCTTATTAAAAAAACAAAGAAAGAAACAAACAAACAAAACCCCCAAAACCTAAGGCTTTGGTTTATGACATATACTCATTCAAACTGTTTTCTGAGAAAACCTGGTCTTCAGAGGTCTGACCCTACATTTTTAATCTGACAGTCCCATGCTATCCATAGAAAGAAGTGGACAGGAAAAGAATTATCCAGAATAAGTAAACAGTGCTCTACATAAATAGTTTTAGGAAAAATGTCTCGTCAATAAGGGTCAAAGGGATGGTCAAAGCACCACTGTGGTGGTCAAGAATAGATTACATCATTGCACTAATGTTTCACCTCTAATCCTGCAAAATGTGGCTCTGATCCTGTAAATCATTGTGTATTTGAGTATTTTTATACACAATTCTCACTGAGCGATATGTTTTCAGGATTATGACCGAAAAGTGTTTGGAAGGTTATATAGAATTTCTCATATGAATTATTCTGATTTCTATCTGATTCTGTCAAGTACTGATTGTCTAGTACTGAAGTTCATTCTGACCTCTATATTCAAAAACACACTACCTTTTTGGTCTGTAAAATTGTTGAATAAATCACCTTTGACCTCTATAAATGAGCTCACGTTGGAGAAATCAGAGCTAAATCTAATATAATCCCCCTAATAAATATATCTGTAAAAAGTTTCTGGGACTTGGCCACTGTTTCCTTATCACCAAGTCATGTGTTCACACATTAGTTTTTCATTGAGAAGGAGTTAGGAGAGATCCCAAAATGTTCCTCAGTAATCCTAAACTTCTCACTTGGTAGCAGACCAAATTAGTTGTGGGGAAAGGCCCAAAGGCTACTGCTCATCCCATTTCTTCCTGTTGGGAGATAACCTGGCTGGTTCCATCTCCCTAACTTCTCTCTCAACCCCAAGTCCAAAGTGCTGCCACCATCCTAGGTGCAAAAACTTAGTTGTAAAGACTTTGATTCTCTTCTGGGTCTTACTGCTGTCCCTTTTAAAGACTGCCCACTCTACAATTTCCTACTGTCATAATGTACTCAGTAAATCTTAGCCCAGAATGCTGTACAGCTCAGCTATAAGTCTGTATCTCCTTAAATTGAAGAACTGAGGATGGTAAGGGGAGGTTATTTCACTACTTCAAGTAGGAGGCACCCAGTGCCAAAAAGTGGAGCGCAGAAGAATTATGCTATGGTAATTTTACTTTATGCTGTTGAAAGATTTTTAAAGCTTTATGCAATAATAATTATGTATCCAACTTATGTAATACAGTTCTTATTGTTTCGACTCCACGAGTCCTGAGTCATGCACAGCTTTTCAAACTCTCCATGCTTTTTAAATTTCTTGACATTCTAGGCTGCCTTAAAGAAAAGGCAGTGTGGTTTGGCTGATAATTGCAGCAATAAATATTGAATGCCCTGGGCAGTTGCTGATAATTTTACAGTGTGAATGTGTTCATCTTCAAGACCTAAAGTAATGGAGATTTTATTGTACTAATGTTGAGAAACAAAATGATATAGAATTTTATTATTTCATCTATTATTTTCAAAAACAAGACTTCTTAAAAGCTTATGGGTTACAATCATGCTGTTGGACTAGATCACAGTTTATTATCTAGCACAATGTTCTGTGTGTGTGTGTGTGTGTGTGTGTTTTTAAACAAAGCCCACACTACAGTATTTAGTAGTTATCTTTATTGTGGCCAGTGAATTATTTTATTCCCTGTTTTATAGCTACATTTTATTACATTAAATTACAAGTATAATATAAAAACACTTTGCAAAATAGATAATTGTTCAAAATATTTCAAAGGCTTAGCTTTTAAATACGTATTTGAGGTTAAAAGGGAGTGTATAGATAGCCCTCCTGATAAGTAGCATTTTACTTACAGGGCAGATGACTATCAAGTTTTGGCTCTCTTTACGTCAGTTGCTTGGCAAAGAACTATGTTAAAATGGTATTACTGTTGCAACATGAAACATTCAAAAGTTAGGAAATGTCTGAAGCGAGACTGCATGCAGAGAGGAGGAGAATTCAAGCTGCTCAGGCGCACGACACACTCTTTTTTTCCATGGTCCCCAGGCCTTGTTTAATCTAAATTCAGCAACACACTTAAGCACAGGAAGACAATATGCTAACTCATATACTTAAAGTTAAGCTTGTGCTAAGCTCTTTGCTTTGGTGCATAAGGACTTTGCAACATGTTTCCACAAGTTTGATTCTTCTTCTGGTGCTGCTCGGATACATTCAGTAATAGGTGTATCCATGCTGCAGTGCACAGTTGATCAGAAACCTTTTGCCCTAGCCTGTCAGGAGAGGGCTGGCAGCCACTGCCCCTTTGCCACCCCGTGGCTATGTATGTGGCCGCCGCCTGGCCCCTGCTCAGTTCTATTTTTTTCCCACCCTCAGCGACGGTTTTCGAAACAGCCCGCTCCTTGCGATCGTGCAAGCAGCCTGTCTTCTGCCTTGTGTGAGTCACCCATTCGACTGGGAATACCTTTTCATGGATGTCGTTCCACAGAAGAGCGCTTCTTCTTTTGAGCATGCAGCTTCGGAGCATGAACACTGCTCCCTTCCGCCACTCTCAATGTGAGGGTTCAAACCTTGTGCAGGCTGTGGCAAGGCCTTCCCATGGGTCAACCCCCACAAGAAGTGCCTTCAGTGCCTAGGTGAAGCCCACTTGGTTACTGCGTGCTCTATTTGTCACTCCCTTAAACCTTGGACAGTTAAAGACAGAGAGCAAAGGCACCGTGCCTTGGCCTCAGGGCAAGTGTGGCAGCCTACCCCCGAAGCTTCAGGGCATCCTTCGGCACCTCATGCCGGTTCGCCATCAGAGCCTTCTTGGCGTTGCTTTCCCAGGGAGCGTAAGAAGACCAGCTCGGTGCCGGTGTTGGTACTGCAGCGTCAGTGCCAATCTCGCTCCCCCACATGGGGGTCGCTGTGGGACTGGGAGGAGTTGGTGCCAGTCCCTGCCACTCTGGAGGCCTTTGAGGCAGCGAAAATGCTCCTCCTCTTGCCAACACCTCCCACCCCAAGGAAAGGGGTAAATTGGCCCTCGCTTCAGGAGCCTGGTTGCCCCAGAAGCAGCACCGGACACCATCTCCAATCTTGGTGCCAAGTTCCGCAACACTGGAACCTGCCATACATGAGGGCCCCAGTATCACTGAGTCCTCTCCCTGGCACCATATTACTCTGCCTTCACCGGCATCACCATCGTGGTCCTGAGAGGCCTCCTGATCTTCGAGCCCAGAGGAGGGTGTCTTGAGGGGGAATAAATGGCCCTGCCCTCAGCCTTTGACACCATCACCTTATAGGTACCAGCCTCACAAATGATCCCTCCAAGAGACCACAGTGGGTCCCCGCGGTACTGCTTCACCCAGCTTGGCACTGGTTGCTCCTGCACCAGACAGAGCCTTAAACTCCATGCCCTGTTCTCTGCACCAGGGATCTCACAGTGCACTTTGATCTTCACTGTGTTTCCACTCATGTGGGGCTGGAGGTACAGTCCCCTATGGGATCCAATGACATTTTATTCGGGCCGGTGTTCTCTTCTGCAAGCCCATCACAGTTCCCCTTCACCCTAGTGCATGGTACCTTGCCACGTCATGCTGGCAAGCCCCTGGCTCCATTTCTCCAGTATCTGACATGGCGGGCCTAAAATACCAGGTCTCAGAGATGGAATTTCCCTCCCTCACCCACCACCCGGTACCATCTTAAGGGGTCATGGAAGCAGAACTAGGCCTAGGGCAGGTTTCCTGTGACCCCCTCCCGGCATCAAAGGGTGTGGGGAGCTAGATCTTCTCAGGTGGAAGGTTTATTCTGCCACTGCCTTCCAACTATGGGTTGCCAATAACCAAGCCCTTGTGAGTAGATATATTATGGATGTGCAAGAGTTGATGAATAAATTTAGACACCTACTCCCACAGGAGAATAGGGAGGATTATGATGCCTTCCTAGAGGAGGGCAAAATAGCATCCCAAGACCTTTTGTTATTGGCCTGGGATGCTGTAGACACAGCTTCCTGTACCATGGCCTCAGCCATGACTCTTCAGCGCATGGCCTGGCTCAGAGAGGCAAGAGTGCCCCCCACCTCCCAGCAGGTTATGCTTGATCTGGCCTTTGAAGATGAGTCTCTCTTTGCGGCCGAGATGGATGCCGTGCTCCGTAGTGCCTAGGACTCCTGGGAGGCGGTAAAATACTTGAGCCTCCTGCCTTCAGGGCCCTTTGCCTTGTGCTCCAACTCCATAAGGACCACACAACACCTTTTCTTACACCCTCCAAAACCTACTCTAGTAGGTATATTGAAATTCTGAATTTATTCTCCCCCAGTTCCCTATCATCAAGCAGGGGTTACAACTATTCCCTGCCTCAGCACAAACTCATCAGACTCCTTGAGAGTACCAGGAGGAAAACACCTGCCCTAAACGAGGGTGACCCTGACATAAGATCCCAGTGCAGGGTGTTACCTTCCTCCCTTAAGAGTTACCCGGTGTTTCCACCGGGGTCCCTAAGGATTCCAATCAGCGGGGCATGCCCCCCTCCTGCTCCTCTACAGTCAGTGCCACCTCTTGTTCTTCTTTCGAGGATACATAGGGCGAACACCTGGGTAGCTTTCCTATTATTGGAAAGGAGCAGCGTTCTGTTTGAAGCTCTCCAGGGTCAGGGCTGGAGGGTCCTTTCCCTCACCTTCTCTCTCCTGCTCCATAAAAGAATGCACTATCAAGTTATATCCTCAAGGGCTGTAGCTCTGGGTTCTCTGCACTCCCACATGCCCAGGATGTCCAGACAGGTGCATCTCCCAATGGTTTGTTAAACTTCCTCCCGTTTCCTTAGAGGATACTTCCCTTCCTTATAGTTATGTGCAGTTTTTCAGGATGCTTTCCTTCCCACTGCTTCACAGGTTGTTTCCTCTCCTTTCTGGAAATAATTTTCCCCCATGTGGGTCATGATTCATAAGCACCGAGCCCTGACTTTGTCTGTGCTTTGGGTGATTCCTGTTGGTTTCACCTTATGGGTAATCCCCTTGGTTCACATGCCCTTTTATCCTCTGACCAGAGGCCTTAGAGGTTTGTCAACTCTCTGCCGCAGTCATATCTCTCCCTGTCTCATCAGACTCTCCCCAGTCCCTGGGGCTAGCATGCTTTGAGGACTTCTCGCTGCCATAGAACTGCTGGTTTGGCTTTCCTCCTCCTCTTTCCTTCCACTTAGAAGAGAAATTGTCAGTCTTTTAGTGGAAATGAAACCTTCCTTGCTTTGCCAATTATACAAATCTGGGCCTCTGGGTGGGGCACAAGTTGTGTATTCCTAGAGTGTATTGGGATATTCTGAAACTCCCACAGTCACTGACTCCATCTCCTAGTCCTCAGAAGGACATCTTGGGAATTGAAGGGAGTGACCCAGAGACCTTCAGAAAGCACTTTTATAGGTGTGGGAATGCACCTATGAGCTAGCCCGTTCCATCCACTGACAGAACAGGTTCAGCGACACCCAGGAATCTGCCCAGTTCCTCATAATTGGGCCTAGTTAGTCCCTTAAATGACCCTTTTTTGTTCCTGACGTGGGATGAATCCTCATTTAATTCCCTCAGATTTGACCTATCCCTACCTCACTCGAAAACCATCTTGTGGTCCTAGGGGCCTGTTGGCCCAACACTGCTACCACCCTGTTCATTCATGGGCGTTATTCGTAACTCATGCGTAAGTTATTGATTCTTTATCCCAGCTCACACTGTGCTTTCCCCTTTCTCCCGGGGTTTGCTCATCCCTCGTGGCATCGGTCAACAGACCCTTCATCCTTAAGGTACTTGTAGTGCCGCAGTCACACCCGGCTGCTTCCTTATTGCTCTGGGGACCTATGGGGGGAGTAACGTCTATTCCGCTAGACTCTCCCACCCTGCAAGAGTCTTTCTCCAGAACTAGAGATTCACTCTCACTATCAGCCCAACCCCAGTCGCATGTTTTGTTGCCACACATATGCTGTCCATGTCAAGGTCGCCAATGGTCAGCCTTCCACTTCCTTCCCTAGTGGCTGTGCCCTTGGTTAAAAAAAAAAAAAAAAAAGCGCCCCAAGGGGGGGGGGCGAGGGTGCACCCTACCACAGTGATATACCCTTACTCCATCTTTGTCTAATGGAGTTAACGTCCCTCTTTCCCTTGTACCTAGACCCTTAAGGTCTTCTCTCTGTTCCCACACTACAGTGGGGATTCAACCTTGTACACCAGGGGCCTCAAACTCTGCTCACCACAAGGGCTGGTGTGTTGACCCGAGAGCCGTGCCACTGAAACCTTTGCATGCATTGATACTGCAAATATCAGTAATGATCATGTCATCATGGGCTGCAGGGAATAGCTTCAGGGAATAGCTTGTCACATGAGGCCCATGAACCCATGTTTCAGACCCCTGTCTTACACTATGGTGCTCTGATTTTCATATCCTCGAATTTCCTTGCCTCTGTGCCTGTGGTGAACTATGCCCACATGCGGGCCTCGGGAAAGGTACCCTTGGCTTCATACACTGATCCAAGTTGACTGCTGAGGTATTGTGTCTTACTAGGCAGTCACTTTCGTCTCCTGCCTCCCTGTAACTTGCCTTGGTGGACCAGCAAAGGGTTCTATTCCCTTCTCTTCTGTTCTTTTCCCCTTGCATCTTCCAGTTTCATGTATTCACCCCTAGTAGAATGAGTTCTCTCCAGGGTCACATTAATTCCCCATCGCCAGCTATCGAACTTATAAACTTAAGGCCAGAATGTCTCTGGCTCATTTGCCTTGGAAGATGCATACTACCAAATGCTCAGGTCCACACTTGAAGACACCTCTTCGATCATGATTTCATAGCTGTGTCTTCATTTTTACGTCTTATAATAAGGTGACCTTTGGCTGTCACTGCTCCTCTCACAGGTCAGGGAGCATGCAAGTGAAGTAGGCCTTTTATCTTCCCTTCTTAGGTCAGACCATTCTACCTAATGGTTCTTCCTTTACCTGGGCCACAGTCCTTATGTCGATACTTTAGCCACTTCCTACAGACCTTTGCTGCCTGGGTCACTGACCCTTGTGGGGGAGAGGCAGTGCTGAAGGTGGGAAAGAACCAACTCTGCCCAACATCCGTCAGCGCGACTAGCAGTCACCTACTACTGAATGTATCTGAGCAGCTCTCAACGAAGAACGGTCGGGTTACTTACCAGTAACTGTCCTTCTTCAAGATGGGCTGCTTGGATTCATGCACAACCCTCCCACCATCCCCGCAATTTGGAGTTGGTGACTTTTAGGGACTGAGGAAGGACGGGGCGATGGCCACATATATAGCCGTGGGGTAGCAAGGGGGCGGTGGCCACCAGCCATCTCCTGGCAGGCGAGGGCAAAAGGTTTCTGACCAATCATGTGCTGTGGCACGGATACACCTATTACTGAATGAATCCGAGCAGCCCATCTCGAAGAAGGGCAGTAACTGGTAAGTAACCTGCCATTTTACAATGACTTTTACTGTAACAAATCTTTGATGTTCTGATCTTTGAAAAGAATAGAAAAGAGCAGGTGTTAAAAACCACGTAAATATCCCCATAACATAGGATCAGTTACGTAAACATCAGAGCGTGCAAAAGAATTTGGTAACTCCTCTTCTTTTTTCCCCTTCACTGGAAGCCATGAGAGATAGGAATTACATCTTTATATCAGTTTGCACAGCGCCTACCTCACTGGTGTCCCTATTCTTATTCATGCCTCTGGATGTTACTATAATAATAATTTAACAATCTGTTGGTTTCTAATTGTGACACAATCCTTTGTCAGTAATGCTGTGTAATTTCTGCATTGTGCTTAGAAAGTGTATATTTCTCTCTCAATGTTTTAGATACTGTGGGAAATAAAAAGTATGTGTATTACCAGTTTTCAGTTTCCAATGTAAGTACATTTTTCATAATCTTATTTTCATTGTGTTTATTTTAATCCTTTAGTGTTTTCAGTTAATCAGCGCATCATGTTCTTCTATTTGTTTGTTCATTCCTTTTCTAATTTTTAGATATTTTAAAAATGCCTGTATTTCCTGACAGATAATAAAATTGGAAGAAAATTATTTCTCAAACAGTGGAATAGTAAGGTGGCGATTGCCTTCAGCTCTCATCATACCAGCTTTTGCTTGAGTGAGGGATGAGATTCAGTTCTATTTAATTATATTAAAAGGCACTATAAAATGTATTTTAATTTCATTTCTGCACAAGTGTGTCGGGTTTTAGACTGTAACCAGGTATGCTGTCAGTAGAAATAACTAATTATCCCGTAGATATTCACTAACAAATAATATTCTTATAGGAAGTGGCTCTATCATTTTTTACATATTGTAAAGAGCCTTAAAGACTGTACATAATGGTGAATGTGCCCAATCTATGGGGATGAAGAATGAGGACTGGGAAGAAATGTTGCATCTCCTGCATCATTCAGTCTTTCCTTTGACTCAGTAAAAGTCCTTTTCCTTTTCCTTGGTGATTGAGTGGTTTACGGAAATGGTGATACTCTAGCACCATTGTGACTGGAAACTATTGTATGATGACAGTGTGACCATGTAAATGGCTTGACATTGGTCCACGACATGAGTGTGGAAAAGGTTAGCATCATAAAAGAATCACCCCAGTACAATAAATGCGTTTGCGTTCTTAGCAGAGAGGTCAAGGACCTGATGTGTCATAGTTGATATGCACTTCTTGGATGCCGTAGGGAAACACCTCAGTTGTTGCCTGTGGAGCACCAGTTCTGGGGATCTCTCTGTATCCCTAAATTTTTATTCAGAGCTATCAGTTTCCATTAGCACTGAATCCACACACACATTTTGCTGTGTTTGATAAATAATCAAATGTTTGTTTGTAATTAATTTATTTCATAATCTTTTACTGCTTGTGGTTACAAAAACATTGTAATAAAGGCCATATTTCCAGCTCTGATTGACAGTCTATAAAGAGAGGCATCATTCATTGCAGACTGCTTTGTATCAATTCAATTAGCAATGCAGATCATCTGTTCTTTAAACAAAGAAATAGCTGTCATTTTATTGCGCACATAAAGAAATATAGTCCCGTTTTCAAGAAACAAACAAAAAAAAATATTGCACCATCTGTCTTCGTTTCCTGAGTTCATTTCTGCTGGAGACCATAAACTGAGGGTGCAATCCTGGCCCCATGGAAGTCACTTCTGCCAGTGACTTCAGTGATACTAAGATTTCTTCCTATGTATGCAAGGTAAATTCATCTGAACCAGAAAAGCACTTCTCCTCTCCACCATGCTTTCCCAAAGTTAGTATGGAGCTTGAAGTAAATGGAGCTATGAAAGAATTTGCTCCTTTAAAGTGGTGATATTCTTTTTGAACAGTCAAAGGACACAGAATTTCTTACTGGTGGCTTTTCCCTCCCTTCTTAGCCCATAGACTTGGCTATACTCTGCATCTGCTATTTGGGTTAGGATTGAAGCTGGGAGGGTTGGGTATTAAAGCCAAACTATGTGCAGGTCATGGTGATGTTGGAAATGCTGAGGTCTGTTGTGTGTGTTGATTTCAACCTTTGCATGAATGATTAATTTTCTGAGGGCATTTATGATTTCATGGTGGCATTGACAGTCACTGTACTGCAAGTCAGAATGGTACCTCTTGAAGACACTCAATATTTCTGTGGATCACAGCCCTAGTTTACCCCTTCCTTATTTCTAAGAAAATAATTTTTTAAAAAACCCACAAAAAGAATAAGATGGACATTCATTGTATGAAGTTCAAGTATGAAACATAGTGTACATAATGTAATATTTATTTATGCAAATATACAATGACATGATTTATAGATCAAGGTCTTTAAGAAAATAGGTTCTCTAACTAGATGATTAATATCCCAAGGGAAGAGAAAAAAGAATGTTCATTTTATACTATACTGTAAAGAATTGTTTAGAAAAACAAAATGTAACTCCAGGATATCAGACAGTTTTTGATAATATAATCTGAATATCTTGTTTTTCAGAACAATTTAGAATTGAATGCTTTGTTTATGAGCTATAGTAATACAGACAACTTAGCATTTGAGGAAATCAAAATCTTTGGATTACCCCTTTTACCTACAAATCTTACCGTGACTGAAAAAAATATGAAGCCAACTTCTCATAACATTAGCTATATTAGCTATGATGCCTCAAATAAGGTAAATATTTGAATTCAAGGATTGGATCTTCATAATTTTACAACCTTTCCTTTAGGTGCTTAATAGGAGGGGATCCTGGGTGTATGTATATGACATATTTTGTTGAAGAATAAAAGCACTTAACGTAGAATTGTGTAATGCTCAGTGATATAAAACATGTATGCCAGTTTTGCCTTCAGAGAGACACTCACAACTTTCAGTAGTCAGTAGAAGTTGTTCATGAACCCCACATAGCTGGATTGGACTTGGAGTATTGTATTTGCATGAGGCTGAACCATATTTGCCATTAACATGAGTGCCCAGATTGTCCCTTCTAAAATTGAAATGTGTGTGGCTCTTAAAGCTACTCATGCATCAGTTCCCCAAGCACTCTGCGTCAGTTTGAGTTTTCAAGTGGCATGTGTATATGCTGAATAAACAAACAGTTACTTTACCGCATTTAGCTGCCATTCATGACAGATCTCAGAAATGAACTTGAGACTGCTGCCACTGTGGTGTGTCTGGTTTCTGTATAATCTTTTAACTATCACACGCATTTGTGTCAGATTAAGATTATTAGAAACAAGACACACCCAAAATTTATTGTAGCAATTGTGTCTAAAATTAGACCCCATACTTAGGCATCTAAATAACAATGATCTGATTTTGATTCATTAGGACCTTCCCTGGAAACTGTGGACACTCAACCTCTTTTATTTGGTTGCCTAAATATTAACCTAGGTACCTACGTCATAGAATTCACACCTGAAAATTTTAGCTTTCATGCATTTTTTAAAAACATGAGTAAAACTTAAGTTTTATGGGGTAGATCCTCAGATGGAGTAAATTATCATAGATCTGTTAACATGAATAAGATTTAAAGTTGGAAAGGTCCCTCCAAAAAGGATCAGGCAATACGGACAACACTGAAGAGTTTTATTTATGATACTGGGAACACTGAACAAGACAGCTTCAAAATTGAAGTAACATGGCAATTGATTATATACACATACTGTTTAGTGGTTTAAACTAATTTTCTAACAGTTCTTTATTTTCCTAGAGAAAAAAAACTCTATATATGGTAAAAGGGTCAGGGTGGTAAAAGGGGGTGGTGTCGACAGGTAGGGGAATACTAACTTCTGTATAAGGTAAGGGTGGGGAGTGGATGGGTACATGAAATCAGGCAGTGAAGGGTGTGTGACAGGAGACATATGTTCAGGGGAGAATATGTAACAAAGGACAGCCTGCATGCTGCCTGTCTGGTCAGCTTCTGCATTTATGAAGCCTAGTGTGCTTACATGGGTAATTTATCCTAACAAGCACCATGACAATTAACAGTCACTGAGGATCTGCCCCAAGTGTGTAAAAGACAACTTTGACTAGAAGTAAGTTTCAATAATTGTTCTTTTTTCTTTTTTTTCTTTTTTTTTTTTTTTTAACAGGTTGCCCACATAACAGGGCTTCAGCTTAAACTAGGAACATCATATTCACTGGTATGGAACCAAGAGTTCAATGACGCTGAAAAGTTTGATTGTTACCCTATTCCCAATGCAACAAAAGAGAAGTGTGAAGCCTTGGGCTGTATCTGGGAGGTAAGCAAAAAAGTTTCTCTGGGCCACATGAGTCAAACATTAGAAAGAAAAACATTGGTCTTTTTCCTTATGGTTTGTTATGGTAAAAAACAAAGGTATTGATCAAGGTAATTTCAGAATGCAAATTAGTCTTTTTTTTTGTTTGTTTGTTTTCTTTTACAAGACTTTTTGAAAACAAGGTACCCTGTCAGCTGGTGCATGGTAGCATAGAAGTGTTGACTTCAGTGGAACCAGGACAATATGGAACAACTAAGGATCTAACCAACAAATGTTAAAATAGAAGATGTGGTATTATAAAAAGATAGGGGCAAATAATGTTTATACTGAATAGATCAGACTTTATTTTAGCGTCCATGCACAGATTTTCCCATGCATCAGTTCCAAGTGCTTTTTGCAGGTCAATCTTTCTTGGTCAGCATTCCATGCTCTCAATAAAACAGGTCCCAATTAAAAATGAATTCTACTGGGACATCAAATCTGAAGAAATCCTTGAACTTCAGCAAAGTTTTTAACTTAATGACTTGGCTCTTTCTCTCTAAAATAGACCCAGACAAGAACAACTAATCTGAAGTTCCTCAGATTTGGGTGCCTTTCTTTTCGGAATCTACATATGAGCTTTAAAGTTTGAGTACACCTCTAGCTGTGAAGCCCTAAGATTCTGTGTGAATCACTTTTGAGAAATAACAACCAAAATGACTGATGCATTTACCTCCTCTCATTGTGTTACAAATATTCAGTGTATCACTATATGGGATGCTGAACATTCGAAAAGAGTTGTCTGTCTCTGTATCGGGGTGCCAAATGTGTGGCCTACAGGCCAAATTAAGCCTGCAGACCTCTTCCATCCAGCCTGTGACCGCACTCTGCAGGACCACACTCTCTCCCTAACACAGAAAGGGAGTGTGGTCTTGCATACCTGATGCTCAGCAGTGTTGCAAATGTGTATGCGATGCTGTGCTCCATGAGACTGTACCTTCTCTCTAACAGAAGGAGAGAGAGATGATGGTTTCATGGAGCACAGTATACCTAGCACTCTGCGATCCACAAGAGTGCCCTAGTATTTTGATTCATGGTATGTACGGCCCACTTGAAATGCAACTAAGTCTAATCTGGCCAGCCATAGCAAATGAGTTTGACACTCCTGCATATAAAGTCAATATATAAAATTAAATTCTATTCCAGTTCTTTGCTGGACCTTTTTTAAAACAGACACTTAATCATCAAATTGTACACTGTAAAATTCCCACTGGAAATTGATATGTGCCCAGCAAGCTTATTTTTGTTTGAGAAGAACTAGACAGAATTTGAAGCTAGGTATCCCAAGGTCAAAGTTTGGTACAGTAAGAGTAAGTTTACTGACAGCGACAAAATCACTGCCACAAGCGCAATCTTCCAGGTGTGATTCAGCGGTCAGTATAAACCTGCTGAATCTCTCTGGAAATTGTCATAGCAACTCCAGACATGGAACTGGAGTTGCTATAAGCTGACCACGAGGTATCTGTAGTCAGTTTACCCTTGTGTGTAGGAGCAGATTAGTGAGTCATTGGGAGATACACAGGGTGTTTTATGTACCTTGCTATCTCCTGTCAACTGCCACCAAAAAAACACAGCGAGTATAGACTAGAGCTAGTCACTTCAACAGATTCGATGACAGACTGATTATTTGTGGATGTTCATTTTCTGCTGGAGCAGGAGCATGGAAGTCATTCTGATGTCACTGTCAGTTCTCAGGTAGACTGAATGGGAATTTTAAAAATTATTCCAGAGAATATTAATAATAATAAAAGCCTTGAGGGAACAAACCACCTTATATATCCCAAGGACCTAAAGAAGATGGGGAGGACACCTGTCCTATTGAAGACATCCAATAGCAAGGATAGAGATCCCAGCACCATGTGAAGTCATGGGGTATCATTTATATGAAGAACAGCTTCCAAAGGCTGCATGTTTTTTGTGGAATTAGGCTGAAATAGAAAGGGTGAGGTAGAAGCATATCATCTTAATTTTGAATGGATTAAACTGTCCATACAACCTTGCCTGAAAGCATGTATGGATTTTTAATACATGTAGTATGCTGTGGAGTTGCTTCTTTACTAAACATTCTGATAAAATTAATTTTTCCAAGGAGCTCTACGTGAAATAGCTGCGTGTTAAAAATAGAACTCCTGTGGAATTCTCTTTAGTAAGATTTAACATTGAGGCTCCGAAATACTGTTTACTGATCTACAATATATTTTAATTTTCAGGATGTCACCATTACTGATGTTCCAGATTGTTACTTTCCTCCTAACTATGGTTATTCTGTCAGTCAAATCACATACACCTCTTCAGGTTTAACAGTGAACCTCGGTAGAAGTGTTAACTCCGCTAGCCGTTCTGCGGCTTCTACTACTCCTATAGATACACTTCGCTTGGATGTGATATATCATGACAACACAATGCTGCAATTTAAGGTAAATTTATTCTGAAATCGTTGTGAATAAAGACTGTTCCATTGGTTACAAAAATTCTTTCTTCTTCTTTTTTCTTTTTTTTAAATCAGTTATGTGCCTTTTGAACACTGGTTGACCACCCTGACTTTGCATTACACGATTGAGTAGATGGGTTTCTTCATATAGCTAAATAGCTGTTTTGGATTTAAGCCAAATCCATTCTTCTCATGAGATTTTGTAACCTGCTTTTTATAAATTAATTATGTGTAAGAGCATATAAGCACAAAAACAACCAATCAGAATTTGGAAAATCTTTAGGAACTTTGTCATTGTTCATTAACAGTAAGTATTACTGTAGTTATAATTTTTATGTTAATGACACTTTAAAACTATTTTCTAAAATAACTAATAAATTATCAAAGTAATCATAATGCACATCTTTAATACTCTTATTAAGACAGAGTATAGATTAAAGGAAACATAGAGCTGGTATATAAGCCTTTCAGTAAACATAAAGCATTAACAAAAAATTATAAAGTTGGCTTAAAAGTGTGCGAAAGAGTAAAACTCCTCTTTTACTATGTGTAAAAGTAAGTCAGAAGCACATTAACCAAGAGTCATTTCTTGGCCAAAACAAAAGATTCTTCCATTTTTGCGCTTCTTGTTTACTGGCACATTGTGTGTGTGTGTGCGCATATATATATGTTTTAATTACAAGGTTTTAACTAAGAAAATGCATATTGAGAAAGAATGCCTCAGCCAACATACTCACACTACAGTTCATCTGTTTTAATTAACTGTTCAAGTTTTAGAAATATATTGGTGCACTTGAAAAATTTCCTGTTTGTCAGAAATCTTCCTCTGTTTAAGGCTGAACCAGTCTGAGAGGTAGTCCTTGTGATTAATATGGGAAACAGTGGTTGAATTAGTAATATTTCTTTAAAGGGATTGAAGTTTTAAGTGTCACCAATATATTGCAAAAAAGATTTATTGAATATTATATGTACACTCAAGTGAACTGATTTGTACTTCATAGATTTATGATGACAACAATAAAAGATATGAGGTTCCAGTACCTCTAAATATCTCTAGCAGTCCTACAAGTACATCTGAGAATCGACTCTATGAAGTAGCCATTCAGAACAATCCATTTGGCATCCAGATTCGACGCAAAAGCACAGGGACTGTTGTGTAAGTGACTCTTTTTTTGTTTTGTTTTGTTATAGGGGTGTGTGTATGTGTGTGTGTGTGTGTGTGTGTGTGTGTGTATATATATATTTTAGGTTGAGCCTAATACTCTACTCTATTGTGCTAGGTGGATTGTCTCTTGTTTTCTCCCCCTCCCCCACTATTGGAAGCAGTCGTTCAAAGGCAGCCTCTTATTTCGGGGTATGCCAACATCTTTTTTTTCCCCTTCACCAAATGGTGACGAGGTTCACCACATTGTCGGCTTTTGAAAGGTTTTAGATCTTATGGCAGAGTGTCTCTAATGACAGTATTTTATTTCCCTCTGCAATCCTATGTTTCGTTTGGATAGAAAAACTGGCAGTTTGTTTTTGTCTTTAGCATAGGTAATTGTGGGTTGTGACAAGATATTCAGTAATTGTCCTTGCTTCTCTTGTGTTATGATTTATTTCCCCCTTAGTATTGTAAGAGATTTTTATTTCTGACTTACTTCTCTTGGCGTAGGTTATGATTGATTGGTTTTTGCTTGTATTGTTCCTTTGTTGTAAATGGGTATCTGTTTGCTAGAGCTCTGTATGTTAGGTGTTCTTTTTTGGGGGGGTTTCTGAGCTACATATTTCTTTAGCAAGTACTTTTCTCCCTGCACCACTATTCCTTCAAAGACCAAAGGGCAAATGGATCTGACAGCAGTGGTTAATATTGCCTCTTCCTCTTTCAATGCATGCATGTTCTACTTCTCTATCTATCTGTCTGCATGTTAATAACAGTCATTAGAGTATTTTAGCTTCTCCCGGGGAATTTGGTTTGGTCTGTCAGCATTTGCAACTGTTGGAAAATGGGGAGATAACCAGTCCAGGGGAAAGACATCAACCTAAACATAGGCCAGAACTGATAGGAATTGGTCTGTGGAAAGACAAGACTCTATCTTTGCCAATAGCAAGAGGTTGGTGACTGATGCGAATGTGTGGTTGTTTTGTGGGCCTTGTTACCTGCTGGGTCTTCAGAGGGAGCACAGGCTTTGCCTGAATCTCCCTGATATGAAAGAAAGATGAAGTAGCCTTTGAGAACATATAAGCTTTTCAACTTTTTATAGCTTCAGGACTTTTCTGCCTGAAGATTATGAGTTATTGCTTGGCTATAAGTGATGACCTGATGAGCTTTTGCAATATCCAGTTAGTGCCATTGTCTGAATGTGTACTCTTTCATTGTATACACTTGGTTCAAAGATAAAAAAAAGTTGGTTGAGTAAACTCTTTATCCTGAAGTATCACTTCTTCTGCTGAACAGTTGCTATTGTAGGGTTTCTTGTTTGTTTGTTTGTTTGTTTAATTAAATTTTAGGTGTTTCATTGAAACCCTTTATTCTAGGAGGACGATTAGTATAGCTGAGATATTATCTTCAGGTACTTTCCCAGAAATTCATTTGTACTTTGAACTCCGTTGCAAAATGTTTGACTAAATCTTTTAATCAAATTCAGGAAAAAGAAAAAGAAGTTAGACTTAAAATCCTGAGTGATTTTTGCTAGTATCATCTAGCCTTTGAGTCTGAATTGTTTAAATCCTTTAAATTACAGATCCTGATACAACTGTTCAAAGCTGATACACACTTAAATGGAGAGCACTTTCTCCTGAGACTTAGAGTGAGGCAAACCTAGAAGTGTAAGAATTGAGAAGAAAGGAGATGTTTCTATCCTGTTTTGCTTCTAGGACTGTTTTCTGGACAACTATGCATAAGTGTGGCAACTAAGGACTTAGTCCAATGCTGTATAAGCATAATGGGGTGCAATGACACTATATGATAGGGGAGTGGAGCCCTCCTTCTTCACTCCCACATTCAACAGGGTTTTTTTTTTCTTCAGGGGCAAACCTGGGGAGACAGGGATCCCCTTTGGTGGTCGGGGGAAGGAAAACATCTCTAGATAGCACCAGGGATTGTGGAAGCAGCCCTAACTTGCTGCCTGTATTCATGGTCTGAAGTTGGAATTCTAAAATGAAGGATTTGGTTTCAGATCTTCCCCTTAGCTTGTCACTTTGCTACTTGAGACAGTAATTCAGAGCTTTGCAGGGTTCTAAGAAAAGGGAACTCCCTTGTGTCACATCAGACAGAGACTTGCCTCCTGGGTCCTAGCTGCTGCATTACATTAAAGGGAAAAACACATTAAAATAACTATTTTCAAATAAAACGTTTTCAGAATTGATAAAGGAATGTAATATGATTTAAAAGGCAAAGAAAGAGAACCCTAAGAATTATAGGCCTACCTGTATAACTCCAGCTTCCACCTGGGATACATTATATGATCCATCATCTACAGCCAAGCTTTGAGGTACAACTGGATCTGCTCCAATCCCTCAGACCAGCGGTGGCGTTTGGGGTAAGCAAAGCAGGCAGCTGCCTGTGGCTCTGAGCAGTAAGGGGGCCCTGTAGCAGTTGCTTGCTTCACTTACCCTAGCCCTCGCACTGTGGGGTGGTGGGGGAGGCCGCGGACTGCCAAGGCCAGCTGCTGTGCTGCTCACCTGGCCACCCAGCCTCTCTGCACCAGGGGGTGCAGCAGCGCTCCCCGCATACACCCAGCTGACCACGCCTCCCCAGGGGGACGGTGGAGAGCAGCCAGCATGGCACTGAAGCTTGCTGGGAGTGGGGCCCCTGGAGCAGCCCTCTCTGAAGAATTCGAGCCATTTTGCCTTCAGCCACCCTAGACCTGAACAGGCCCAATCCAGGGCCCAGGGCTAAGGAGGCCTCTATTCAGGCCTGGGGTGCTCTGGGGCGAAGTGACCCAAAATCTCCAGAGCGGGCCACTCCAGGGGGCCACACTCCTGGTAAGCCACAGGGCCGTGCTGGCTACTCTTCCTCCTCCCACTGGGGAGGTGCAGCCATCTAGGTGTATGTGAGGAGCACTGCTGCACTCCTAGTGCAGAAAGGCCAGGTGGGTGGGTGGCCGGTGCAGCCTCTGGCCTGGGAGGAGGTCTGTGGCCCCGCGCTCCCTACTTCCCATGGGAGTTGGGAGAGGGGGAGTGGTTAGGGTGGCATTGGGGGCCCAGGGCCCTCGTGAGGGTGGCATTGGGAGCCTACAGGGGGGCCTAGGACCCCCAATTGCCTAAGGCTGCCTCTGCCTCAGACAGAGACAAACACCTACAAGATCTCTATCAGGCATTCCTAGAACTACAGTATCTACCTGGGGAAGTGAAAAAACAAATAGACGGAGCAAGATGGGTACCCAGGAGCCACCTACTACAGGACAGAACTAACGGAGAAAACAACAGAACACTATTGGTCATCACCTACAGTCCCCAGTTTAAATCTCTCCAACACATCATCAAAGATCTGCAACCTATCCTAGAAGATGATCTCACACTTTCTCAAACCTTGGGAGTCAGGCCTATCCTTGCTTACAGGCAGCCCCCCAACTTGAAGTGAATACTCATCAGCAGGGGCATCACTGGCACTTGGCACCCCGGGGCAAGTGCCCCTGGTCCCAGCACCAGTGTCCCGGATCTCCAGCCCAATCGGGCCGGGGATCTGGGGCCCGATCCCCAGCCGCCCACAGCCGTGGTGGCCCCATGCCCGGCCGGGGATCCGGGGCCTGGCTGGCTGCCCGGCAGGCCCCGTCCCTGGCCAGGGATAGGGCAGGGGGGGAGCTGGGCCAGAAGGGGCCGCGGGAGGCTAGGCCCGTGCCTGTGGCCGCGGCCACAGGCGGCCAGGTCCCCGATCCCCGCCCGGCGACGGGGCAGCCGCAGCCACCTGTGGCCAGGCCTCGGATCCCCAGTCAGGGGATCCGGGGCCTGGCCGGCCGCCTGCAGCCGCAGCAGCCCCATCCCCCACCGGGAATCCGGGGCCTGGCCACCGGTGGCTGCAGCGGCCCTGTCCCTGGCTGGGGATTGAGGGCCTGACCACCCGTGACCGCGGGTGCAGGCCTGGCCTCCAAGCGGCAGCTTCTGGCCTGGCTGCACTGCGGCCTAGCTGCCTGCGGCGGTGCGGACCCCCTGGCCCTATGCCTGGCCAGGGTGTGGGACCTTCCAGCTAGGGGTGGGGCCTGCCCACTGGGGACGGGGGCTGGTCCCTCGCCCCGGGTCCCTCGGCCCCCCAGCACCACCTCAGCTCATCAGCAACCAAGCAACATACAACAAGAACACTAATCCAGGAACCTATCCTTGCAACAAACCCCGTTGCCAACTCTGCTCGCACATCAACTCCAGCGATACCATCATCGATCCCAACCCCATCAGCTACACCATCAGGGGATCACTGGCCCACACATCCGCTAATGTGGTATATGCTATCAATTGTCAGCACTGCCTCCTGCCATGTACATTGGTCAAACTGGACTGTCCTTATATAAAAGGATAAATGGACACAAATCAGACATCAAGAATGGCAACATCCATAAAACAGTAACAGAACACTTCAATCTCCATGGACACTCAGCAGCAGTCTTGAAAGCTGCTATAGTTCAACAAAAACTTCAAAAAGTTTCAGTGCGGAACTGCAGAGTTGGAGCTAATCTGCAAGCTTGACACGGACAGATTTGGTCTAAATAGGGATTTGGAACGGTTAACACATTACAAAAAATAATTAATCTGTTCACACATTTTCTCTCTTTGTCAACTGGTATAAATGGGCCCCGTCTGCTCTCTGAACTGACCCTGATAACACTTGCCCTCCTCCACCCTGGCATGTGTATATATCCCTCTCAAACTGTAATTTCCACTTCTTCAATCAATCAATCAATCAATCAATCAATCAAATCTTCATGCATCTGACAAAGTAGATTGGAGCCCACAAAAAGTTATGCCCAAAGAAATCTTAGTCTATAAGGTTCCACAGGACTCCTGTTGTTTTTGCTGAACACAGACTAACATGGCTACCCCTCTGGATATATCTGGTGGGGTTCAGTATGTCCATTAATAATGGAATGGAGGGTATGCTTATGTAAATGGCAGATGACACCAAGCTGGAAGGGATTGCAAACACTTTGTAGAACAGGATTAGAATTTAAAAAAAACCTTGACAAATTGGAGACTCAGTCAGCCAACAAGATAAAATTCAGTAAAGAAACACAAAGTATTTCACATAGGAAGAAAAAAATCAAATGCACAACCAATAAGTGAGGAATAACTGGGTAAGCAGTAGTAATGCTAAAAAAATCTGAAGGTTATGGTGGGCAACAAGTTGAATGATATTCAACAGTGTTATGCAGTTGCAAAAATAGCTAATGTCTTTCTGGGCACATTAATGGAAATGTTGTATTTCAGGCACAGAAAGTATTTGTCTTGCTATAGTTGGCACAGGTGAGGTATCAGCTGGAGATATTGTAGCCAAAGCTGAGCACCACACTTTAAGAAAAATGTGGACAAATTGGAGAAGGTCCAGAGGAGAGCAACAAAAAATGATAATAGGCTTACAAAATCTGATCTTTGATAAAGGTTAAAAAAACCAAATTGGGAATGTTTAACCTTGAGAAAAGAGGACCAAAAGGGGAACTGATAAATCTTCATATATGTTAAGGTCTATTGTAAAAGAAGACCATAATCAGTTGTTCTTCACATCCACTGAAGGTCAGATTAGAAGAAATGGGCTTAATCTGCAACAAGGTTGATTTAAGTTAGATAGTAGGAAAAGCTCTCAATTATAAGGATGGGTAGACTCTGGAATAGGGTTCTGAAAGGGGTTGTGGGATCTCAATTCTTGGAGGCTTTTAAGAACAGATTGGACACACATTTGTCAGGGATAGGCTAGATTGGTTTTGCTTCCATGCCAGGGGTGGGGGATTGGCTGGACTTGATGGCTTCTTGAGATGTCTTACACCCCTAGATCTCTGGGATTTGTGAGTTGGAAGGGATGTGGACAGCATGACTGTGGCTGGAATCACAAGTGCCTGGTAGATAGCTTTTATGTTACAATGTGGTCCATTTTATCAAAACATTTGAGAACTTCTAATATAGAAAACATCTATCTGTATATCTGTATTTTGTAGAACATGTAGTAGGGTCCTTACAGAACAGATAGTTAGATCTCTGCTTAAATTATAGATAGTGAACTCCTTGTGTCAAGGAAACAGATGAGCAAATACAAAGTAGAGCAGAATGAGGAGGGAATGGTCTTGCTCGCATAGTTCAAATAATAGATTAAATTATTGTACACTTAGTGAATAGGTTTTTTGATTTTTTGGGGGGTGTGGTAGGGTTTTTGAAAGGCAAATAAGATTTCACAGCAAAAACCACTGGAAAACTTTGATACAGCTTTAAGCTTGGAAGGGAATGCTTATGAATTGAAGTATCTATTCTGTTTATTTTATGAACAAGTAATATACTAAACTTAGCTTAGTTAAGTGATCAGACCACATGATGAATAATATATTTATAAGAAAGTAGATAGGTAGATAATATTTGTATCACAATCATTGCTGTGGTTTCTAGGGTCAACCTAATTCTTCTTCTTCATTTGGTTTTAAAATTTTCCTTATCCCTCATGATTTAAAGAGAATATTTGCATGAAAGAAGCAGAGGCACCATTTCAGATTCTGGTAGGGTGGAGGACAGCTTAGGCACTTGAACTCCAGGGATTTTTTGCAAGTTAGAAATTTAGTTGACAGGAGCACTGTAATTAATTCTTATATAAAGGGGAAAAGACCCCAACAATTAAAGCCATATTTTCAGTTTATTTGTAGATTTAGAACAATAAAAAAGTAATGCAGCACAAGGTTCCCTGTTCCAAATCTGACTAGGCAGTTAATAATGGCAACACTGATTTAGGACGCTGGAAATGAAAGAATTCTTTAAAACAAATTAATGTAGTTGGTAATGACTTATGTGCTTTTCTTTCTGCATTTCTCTTAAGCGTAGACAAGAGGTGGAAAAAAATCACTTCTCATAATTCATTTCACTTTGGCTGTATTCACACAGCACTTTTGTTTCAAAACAACCCCGTTGTTTCGAAACAAAAAAAACGTTCACATGATGCACAGTTGTTTCGAAACAAGTTAAACCCCATTTGGGGTCGAAACAAACTTGTTGCGAAACAAGGCGTGTGAACATGTTGTTTCGGAACAAAGTGTTTCGAAACAACATTGGATCCTCAGCACCCTGGCCAGGGAATCCTCAGCACCTTGGCCAGGGTGCTGAGGGCTGTCCCTGAGCCCCAGAAAGGGGGTTGTAGCCCCAGAAAGGGGGCTGCAGCCTCCGGCGGGGTGTGGAGGGGTGAAGCCCTGCCAGGCGGCTCAGCCCGCAGCCCAGGCTGCCCCCCAACACCCCCAGCGGGTCGGGGGCACCGGGCTCAGCCAGCAGCCCGGGCTGCCCCCCCCCGACACCCCCGGCGGGTGTTTGTTTTGAAAAAATGCCTTGTGGCTCAGCCACACCTGTGCATTCTTACTGGCCAAGCAAAGACTAGACCAGTCAAAGGAGAGGGGGAAAGAAGCAAGCAATATTATTTCTCCTAACAGGTGAGGGAAGAGGAGTAAAAGCAAGCAGTGGCATAATTCCCAGCTTTTGTTATGATTAAAAATTTCGTGGGAGACAATTGCCTCCCATTTGCCCTACCTAAATGGTGCTTCTGGAAAAAGAAAGCTTAAAGAAAAAGTAGAGCAAAGCACCAGGTACTTATTGGAGAATAATCCCCAAATCTTATGTTTTAATATGTTCGTTAGTCTTTAGGGCTGTGTTCACGCAGCCCTCTTATTTCAAAACAACAGAGATTGTTTCGAAATAAGATTTAGGCTGTTCACACGATGCACGGTTGTTTCGAAACAACGGGTCCCGTTGTTTCGAAACAACGACGTTGTTTTGAAACAAGTTAAACCCCATGCGGGGACAAAACAACGCCGTGCGAACATGTTGTTTCGAAACAACGGTGACTTGTTTCGAAATAACTGTTGCCTGAACCTGCTATTTCGCTTTGAGCTTTTTCCCTTAATTCGAATTAACAAACTGTTAATTCAAATTAAGTTATTTCAAAATAAGGCGTTATTTCGATAAAAGTTGATTCGAAACAACAGTATTGAAATAACCCCCTGTGTGTGAACACAGCCTATAAGTGCCATAGGATTTTATATTTGTTTTGCTGAATTAGACAAACATGGCTACCCTTCTGGAAGATAATTAAAGACTTCAAGAAAAACCTAAGGTGTCCCCTGGAAAAATTGCCATTTATGGCTAATATGTTACACGTGGACCATACAGAATCTGTATGACTATTCAGTTTTACTTTACCAGAACAGAATTTTAAGTACAAAACCAACATTTATTTTCATTTTTCTGTTACTTTGGAAGTTGTTAAAATTGCAGGTGCAGAAAAAAAATGTAATGCCACAATTAATATGCTGAAAGATCTCAGTAAAGTGACAATACAAATTTTGTGGGAGCTTCCCCACCTCCTACGATAAGTGAAGAATAATGGAAAACAATGATGTAAGCAGTTAGACCACTTAAAATGTACTTTATTTTCTCATTTCTGAAAACCTGTTTAAAAATGCAATTTGTTCTTTAGAGGTACTTAAAATTGAATTGTACAGTGAATGCTTTGCCAGCCAAAAGAAAAAAAAAAGCCATTCATATCCACAGCTTGCTGTCCTGGAAATGCATATTTATTCAGAAAATCTATTATCAGATCTTAATGAGGTTAACAATAAAGAATGAATTGACTTGCACTTCAGTTTCAATGAATGAGATTCAGAAGTAGGTTTTCAAAACTGGTGGCAAAAATCTGTTATAAACAGTAATGACAGTTCCTTGTTTACTAAATCACATGGGGCACCAGGGTTTGGATTGGGTGGAGGTGGGAGAAGTTGATTATACTGTTTCAAACACCTCCATCAAAGTAAGCTCTGCTCATACATGTTTCCAAAATGTAAGGATATTTACAATAAATTATTCAAATACCTAATTGAGATGGATGGTTGCTGTTTCAGGATTTTCGTGAAGTAGTGCAGACATCTCTGCATCAGATACATTTGTTTCATATTATTAAATAAAACAAACAAGGAGTCCTGTGGCACTTAAAGACGAATAGATTTGTTTTATTTCATGAGCTTTTGTGGGAGAAAATCCCACTTCGTCTGACATTTTTGAAGATGGGGGAACTTACACTGTAACAGCAAATCAAAGTCATTGTTAAGATTCAAACACTGGGGAACAGCACATGGGAAGGTGAGGTCAAATCACCTTTTGTAATGAGAGAAATTCAGAGATTGCTTTTATTTGCAAATTTGATTGCATTGCTTCAGGGCTTAATAGAGACTTCAGATTTTTCTTTCATTACAAGTGATTTGACATCATCTTCCTCTGTATGCTATTCCCCAGTGTTTGAATCTTAACAGTGGCTTTGATTTACTGTTATAGTGTGACTTGATCGCATGACTTCCACTTCCCTGCATTTCCTTCCGCCCATTCTGTAAGTTCCGCCATCTTCAAAGCATCTGACAAACTGGGATTTTCTCCGATAAAAGCTCAGGCAATAAATAAAATTGTTAGTCTTTTAAGTGCCACAGGATTCCTTGTTTGTTTTACTGAACTAGGCTAACAAGGCTCTTCCTTTGGAATATATTTTTAATGTTTTCTTTGAAACAATGACAGTAAGAGAGGAAATCACCTTTTGTAATGAGTTAGCCATTTGAGATCTCAATTCAAACCCAGCGTGAAGGTATCTAGCTTGCATGTGAATTCTAGCACAGCAGTTTCATATTGTAATCTGTTTTTGAAATTCTTTTTCTGACATACGGTAACCCTCATGGTTTGTTGTTTTTGTTTTGTTTTGTTTTGTTTAATGTAACCATTCTTGATGTCTGATTTGTTTCCATTTATTCTTTTGTGCAGAGATGATCCAGTTTGGTCAATGCACATAGCAGAGGGGCATTGTTGGCACATGATGGCATATATCACATTAGCAGATGAATGATATATGGGCAGAATTGACAGTGGGGTTTGTTTCACGGATAAGTACCTGGCTTAGTGTTCCTATTGTATGGTGTGTAACTGCTGATGAGTATTTGCTTAAGGTTGGGTAGCTGTCTGTAAGCAAGGACTGGCTTAGCTCACAAGGCTGGAGAGATGAAGGTATCATCCTCCAGTATAGGTTGTAGATCCTTGCTGATGTTTTGGAGAGGTTTCACCTGGGGGCTGTAGGTGATGATCAGTTGTTTCTGTTATGTTGTATTTTGGGTCTATCCTGTAGTAGGTGACTTCTAGGTACCCATCTGGCTCTCTCAATCAGTTTCTTCATTTCCACAGTTGGGTATTGTTGGATTATTTGTTTGTTTGTTTTTTAAGAACAATTGATAGTGATCCTGAAGGTGTGTTTGTGCCTGAGTAATCAAAGCAAATGTGGTAGTATCTTAGGGCTTGGCTGTAGACAGTGGATCATGTGATGTGTCCTGGATAAAGCTGAAGGCATGAAGACAGGTATAGCAGTCAGTGGGTTTCAGGTATAGGTTGGTGTTTATGTGGAAAGCATTTATTTGTGCTGTAGTGCCCAGGAAATCAATGTCTCATGTGGACTGATCCAGGCAGTAGTTGATGATGGGGTGGAAATTGTTGAAATCACAGTGTAATTCCTAAAGGAACTCTTTTCCATGGGTCCAAATGATGAAAATGTTGTCAATATAGCATAAGCAGAGAAGTGGCTCTTGGGAATGAGAGCTGAGAAAGTGTTCAAAGTCAGCCATAGAAATGTTGGCATATTGCAGGGCCATGTTGGTACCCATGGCAGTATTTCTGACTTGGAGGTATAAATCATCTCCAAATGTGAAGTGGTTGTGGTTGAGTATAGAGTCACAAATTTGGGGCATTAGGTGTGCTGTGACATCATCTGAATACTGTTTCTAATGGCTTGTAACCTGTCTTTGTGTGAGATGTTGGTGTAAAGAACTTCAACATACATAGTGATCAGGTGTTTTCTGGAAGATCACCGCTGTCTTGAAGACAGTTGGGAGGATTGGTAGTATAAGGGCTGAGGAACAAATCCATATAGCCAGGCAAGCCTGCTGTAAGAGTGCCAATGCCTGAAATGATGGGGTGCCCTGGATTTCCAGGTGGATGGATCTCGGGTACTAGATATAATACCCTCTGGTCAGGGCTCTAGGGGTGTGTCTGTGAAGATTTCAGTACAGTGCTGGTGTAGCATATGAATATGTACTGGCTCTTTGTGAACCCTACATAACAATGGTAATTTCTTTTCCTCAATATTCTCTGCTTTGAATGCCTTCTGATTTATTCTTTCCGCCCATTGTTGGTGATGAGAACTCTTGTTCTCTTTCAGCTGGGATTCTCAAGTACCTGGCTTCATCTTTAGCGACATGTTCATTCAGATTTCTACCCGTTTACCATCACAGTATGTCTATGGATTTGGTGAAAATGAACACACTTCATTTCGGCGTAACATGAGCTGGCATACCTGGGGAATGTTCTCAAAAGACCAGCCCCCTGGTGTAAGTAGAAACATATTTTGATTTTTCTCTAAACAGCTATGTTTTCTTTGCTTTACTGTGCATCAGTCTGGATCTTTATAGTTTGCTGTTCTCTTAAACAGAACCAAGGCAGATGCTTTTTGAGAACTTAATATACAATTCTGCCTGGGGTGATGGGATGCATTTTGCCTGTGGACTGACTGTGGGCCAGAACCACAGGTGTAAATGAACCATGTTTGGTACAGAAACTGAGGAAGCAGCAAAGGTGGCATTACACTATGTTTAGAGTCCCCTGGTTCGGCAGGGAAAGATAAAGAGGATGACTAAGGGTATGTCTATACTGACTGCGGAAAATCACCATCATTAGCCTGATCTTCTGGGCACGATTCAGTGGCCATGATGAACCTGCTGAATTGCTCTGGGGTCAGCATAGCAGCTCCAGTCCCAGAACTGGAGTTGCTGTAAACCGACCACATGGCATTTGTGGTAGGTTTAGCATGATGTGTAGGAGCTACTTAGAGAGTCGTCAGGAGATATGCAAAGTATTTTACATACCTTGCATATCTCCATTAACTGCCACTGAGAAATGCAGCAAGTATATGCTAGGGCTAAATATCCAGGCAGGCCTAGTATTACGGATTCCACATAGCCCTGTCAGTCCTAATTTGGAGACTATATCAGGCTTGTCCAAGGGCTTTTATCCAGCCTGTCGAGTGCTGCCACAGGAGTCTGGGAGCTGAGGTGGGCCGAGGCTATCTGGAATACTCTTGTATTGCTACATCAAGTGTGCGGGCAGACATTGACAATTTATGCAAGCAAACACAATACCAAATATCACACTAATCATTATTTTATTAAAGTTATCAATAAAGATCTATTTGTATGTCTTACCTATCAGAAATTTTCTCACTGGCCCCCCACTGAGAAACAAATTGTAATATGGCCCCTGACCCAAAAAGGTTGGACACCCCTGCCATATATCAATCCTAGCCTTTTGTTGAGCGTAGAGACTGTTGTTAGTGCTCATTTAAAGGTCACTGTAGTCAATGTGACAGTCCCATTGGACACTAGATTAGCCCCAGTAAGTACTATGAGTAACTTTATAAAGTGGAAAACTGTGTTTGAGAGAGTATGCTATCTTCATCTCTGATCCTGTCTTTAGCCATGTAAAAGACCGCAAATGGAACTCAAGTCTTGATGAAGAGCTAAATAGAGGCAAATGCAGAATATTCAATTGTCCATTGCTGCTTTTCACCTAATTGTTTAGTTGCAAATGTTACTTTTAGAAAGCTAAACAAGTTTGGTGACAATTTGCATATTACAGAATGTTGCAGTTTGTAATACAGGTAGTCAGATTTCCACACTGCATAACGGTGCCCATTGTAATGCCCACATGACTGTTCTGCAGGCAAAACCCTTACTGCTGTGAATAAACTTGTATCTGGTAACAGGTAGATCAGTGTTGAAGTATGTTTATGTAGGCCTGTGCTGTCTTCTGATGAGGGGTTTGCAGCCCCTCTAAAGTCCACAATGAAAATGGTGGCATATTTCTTTTAGAGCTGTGTACATAATGGATATTTTGGTTCTCTGGCAACTCTGAAAAACAAGAAAAAGATTGTTTGCCAGTGGATATTTAAAACAATATTTTTCAAAATTTCCGGCAAGTCTAAAAGTGTTTCATAATTTTCTTTAATTTTATTTTAAACAATAAACATGTTTTAAAAAAGATCTTTGCAATCAAATTGAAAAGTTGTGTTTCAGGTTGAAGAAAATATTTAATTTGACCTCAGTTAAAAAAAAACATGAAAATGAAATGTTGCAAGATGAAAAATTGAAAGGTTTTGTTTAAAATATGTTGAAACAAATATTTGAGGGGTTTTTTTTATTAGAACAAGAGAGTGAAGCTAACATGAATTTGTGAAATTTCTGGGCATTGCTGAGTCAATAATTTTTGGCACAAGTCAATAGAAAATTTTTGCCTAGCTCCAATTGCCCATACCATTTCTTTCCTTTATATGCAATTTCTCCATCATTCCAGTCATCAAATTATAGTCTCCCAATCTTTACAATTTCAGCTCTGATCCCTTTCAAATTAGAGAGCCACTAATATGGATATTGGTTACAAAATATTGCTTGAAACAGGAAGGCTTTGTACTAGGGAAGGTGTTTCATGTTAGCAGGAATTTATCAATAGTTATTTGGGGATCTAAAGCAGTACAGTTATTTTCTTCATGGCTGAATGCTCTCAAACTATAGGGTTCAAACATGTCAAACTGTTTAAAATAATATTTCTGTAGGAATTTAAAATATTTACTTCAGTCTGTTTTAAAAGCATGTCTGAGTGTGTGTTTGAAGGGAAGAGCAAATATGTTTCAATAATTCTCTTAAAGTTATTTCTCCAATAGTTTATTACTGTTGCTATAAGTAATGGAACATGTGTGACTATTTTGGGATACTTCTATAGCAGACAAATTAAGTAATTTTTGTTTACTTTGCAGTACAAACTGAATTCTTATGGTTTCCATCCATTTTACATGTGCTTAGAAAATGATGGAAATGCTCATGGAGTTCTGTTGCTGAATAGCAATGCAATGGGTAACAAAAAATTACATTTTTTAAAAATTCTTGAATTGTTCTCATAAAATGTCCTTTACCTTAACAGTCATTTATCTAAATATTCTCTTCCTCCTTTCACTCTCTGTTTTCAGATGTTAAGTTTCAACCAACTCCTGCTCTGACATATCGCACTATTGGAGGAATTTTGGATTTTTACATGGTCCTGGGACCAACCCCAGAGCTTGTTGTTCAGGAATACACTGCAGTAGGACTGATATATGATATCACAAGCTATACAGTTAATTACATTTTTATCCTGATATATTTTGTCATTGTATTTCAATACTATATTTTCCCCCTTTTTATTGTTAGCTGATTGGCCGACCTGTCATGCCACCCTACTGGGCTTTGGGATTCCAGTTATGCCGTTATGGATACAAAAATGACACAGAAGTCTCTGACTTGTACGAGGAAATGAAGGCTGCTCAGATACCTTATGTAAGTTGTTCCAGTTAAAATGTATGCCATTGTTTGAACTCTGATTTCTAAGGCTATGTCGACACTGATGATGGCAATTTTTCTGCCATCAGTTCACCCTTCTGGAAGCGGACTTGCCACGCCATTCCCAGAAGTTGGCCCCGGAAGTCTTGGGGGTCAGGGGTGTAGGGAGAGGTCAACTGCAAGGGACTTGCAGTCGGCTTTTCCCTAATGTGTAGCAGCAACTTTAAAAGTCACCACTAGTTACACAATGAATTCTGCATTCCTTGCGTAACTGGCAGTCGACTGCTGCCGAATTTGCCATAAGTGTAGACTAGGGCTAAGACTGTCCCCAATGAAAAGAATAAAAATAACTGCTGTAGAATAAAAATTACCAAATGCACTATACTAAACTTCTTTGAATATGCTGAGATGATTGTATTGTATCTTTTGCTTTTTACAAGCCAGACTGTATTAGTTGAAGCTATTTTATATTGTTGTATTACATGTTTTAAAATCTTGTTAGCTTATGTGTAGCATAATGACAATTAGAGAGCTGAAATAATTGAGATGTTTGTATGTTCTTGGAATATGGATGCCACAGTTGCCCTTTCTTTGGGCTCAGTCCTGTATTCCCTGCCCTCAGAAAAGCATTACTGAGTGAGTGGGAATATTGGAGGTGCAAGGAATGCTGGACTGGGTTCAAGGTGCAGACAAATTGTGGGCTAGGATCAGCCTTTTGAAGGCAGGATCATTTTGGGGCAAGGAGACGTGCATTCATAAGCCCTGATAGGAATTCTCATGTACTCTCCAGGAAGTGCCACAGATTGAGACTTTGTTGACGCTATTGTGAAAATTATTCTGTGCCTCCCACACAGAAAATGGAGGAGAAAAAATGCAAAATATACTGTGTGTTACATCTCTCATGTTTTTGAAGGGTTATGGCTGGGCACCCACCCAAGGGAAACTTCAAAAGCACACAAACTCACCATAATGATACATCAAGCATCATTAATTTATGATGCAGATCAATACACCATGACATGGAAGCATTTCAGGATGTGACAAACTGATACGAATATCCATTTTCCTTAGTGTTTCATGGCATTGACACACCCGTACAGATAAAATAAGAATTTATTCTTTTTCAGTGAATGGTAAATTTTCTATCTTCAGAACGATTTTAGTTAATGAAAGGACTAATTTAATAATGATGTTGATTTTTTTGTAGCATGCTCGTATATTCATTTGATAACACCTGTATCACCTCTGCTTTAAGATGCTGCAGATTCCAACTTTACTTAGAGAAGATAATCAGTTCTCTTAATTGGACTGCTGTTATAAATATGCACTTACCAAAAATTGCCTTTACATGTGTTTTGTGTACTACAGGATGTACAATACACAGATATTGATTACATGGAACGGCAATTAGACTTTACCCTCAGTCCAAACTTTGCTGGACTACCAGCTCTGGTTGACAGAATGAAAACGGAAGGAATGAGATTCATCATTATTCTGGTCAGTGTTTAGGTCTCTTCCTTTTTTTTTTAAGATTGTCATAGATCAGCAAGTTACGTACTTCATCTAATACTCTTTACGTATACTACATCACTCTCCTTTGAGTGATTGCTCACGTCGAATCCAATTAGGTGTGAGTGTGCCTCATGCACGACTCCTGAAAGACTTTCCCACTAGCAGCTCTGGGAGGTTGGACATAGCTGCCTGGAGTCATGCATGCCTAGTACAGTATATAAGGGCTCACTAACAATTAGTTGCTTCCTACCACTGTGATAGCTCTCCAGAACCAGCATCTCTTGTCTTTAAGAGATTTCCCCAGTAGTTGGATTAGCATTTCTATTCAGTTCTTATTTACTTGTTTTTAGACTTAGTAGAGTTAATTAGCTGTTAAGCTTCCCACAGGGGGTTCGCTCTTAAGTTCCTGGACCAGGGGCATGCCTGAGATTCCAGGCTTTAAGCCCTGCATATTCTGGAAGAAGCCAGTGCCTAAGAGTGACTTTCACACAAACCAGGACATCCTTTTACCATTCTTTTCCCCAAAACCGTACTCCTCGAACTGTGAATGTCCCTTGATGTTCAAAGGGCCTTGGCCTTCTATCTTGAACAAACGAAGCCATTTTGGAAAACCCCACAGCTTCTTGCAGCAGTGGCAAACAGGGTAAGGAGCCGTCTTGTGTCATCACAGACTATTTCATCATGGTTTACAGCATTCATCCCATGCTACTCCTTGGCGAATAAGCCTCCTCTGGAAATCACAGTCCACTCAAGGCAGGCTCAAGATACGTCTGCAGTGTTCAGTGCTCGAGTCCCGATCAAAAACATACGTCAGGCAGCAACATGGTGCTCTAGCTATATGTTCGCAGCCCACTATGGAATCACTCAGGATGCAGTGGATGATGCAGCAATTGGCAGAGCTGTGCTAAAGAGGGTATCTCAATAACCTGTGACCGCACCACAGGTAGGTGCTTGGGAATAACCTAACTGAAGTTGACGTGAGCAATCACTCGAAGGAGAAAGATGGTTAGTAACCTTTTTCTGTAACTGTTATTCTTTGAGAGGCGTTGCTCATGTCCCCTTCAAACCCACCATCCTACCCCTCTGTCAGATCCTGGGAAGAAGGAACTGGCAAGGGGAAAGTCAGCAAACCCTTACATACTGTGCAATGGACTTGTGACTCCAGGGGGCTCTGTTTGACCTCCTGGGGTTGCAAGGGGAAAAGTCTTCAGGCAGTCATGTATGAGGCATGCACACACCTAACTGGAGTGGATGTGAGCAACATCTCTCAAAGAATTACAGTTACAGAAAAAGATTATATTCAGTGCCTTGCATGCTGCCAAGAGCCAAAGGGGCAGCCGTGTTAGTCTAATTCAGTAAAACAAACAAACAAAGAGTCCTGTTGCACATATGAAGTGGGATTTTCTTCCACAAAAGCTCCTGCAATAAATATATTTGTTAGTCTTTAGGTGTCACGGGACTCCTTGTTTGTTTGTATTTTTGAAAAAGGTTAGTAACTGTCTTTCTCCATACAAACATAAACTTGTATTATCTTTCATTTAGGATCCAGCCATTTCAGGCAATGAAACCAGTTATCCAGCCTACACAAGAGGTGTCCAGGAAAATGTTTTTATTCAGTGGCCTAACAGCAGTGATATTGTGTGGGGAAAGGTACTGTTTTCAGATCACTTGATAACATTAGAGATGTTATTTCCAAATATGAATCATATGAGCATGATTAAGAGGTGACTTGATTGTGGTTTATGCATACCTACTGAGGAAAGAGATTTCTGTTAGTACACAGCTCTTTAATCTTCTACAAAAATGCATGGGATGATGTAGTAATTGGAAGATGAAGCTAGACAAATTCAGGCTGAAAGTGAGATATAAATTTTCAGCAATGAAGGTAATGACAAATGGTGGATTCTCACCTGAAGTCCTTAATTCAAGACTGGATGTCTTTGTAAAAGATATGCTATAGCAGACATATAAGTTACAATCTTGATGAAGAAATTATTGGGTGAGATTCTTTGGCCCTCAGTTACATAGAAGGTCAAATTAAATGGTCATGATGGTCCCTTTTGGCTTTAAAAGTCTGTGAATCTGACCATGGCAGTAACAAAACAAAGTGAACATGAAGCTGTTCCATAAGTAGGAGAGATTTTATTTTCATTGGATGTTAGTGTGTTCTTTCATTAAAAGTATTCCTCTCAAAACTAAATTCCCATAGCAAACCAAATAGAAACTCCAACAATAGCCATCTTGTATGTCTTGTGCATGTTCTCCCTCAACAAGCATAGCTGCAAAAGTGAAGTCCTCTTGGGAAAATATCTTTAAATATTCATTAAATTCGTTGACTGGATTCTGCTGGTGGAAGCTATCCTGAAGCATATGGGAATAGTAGGCCCACATGTAGTAGACTTGTACTGGAACTACCTGTCATCACTGCTGAAGCAAGGTAGAGGGCCCAGAGTTGGCCAGTGTAATCCAGAGAGTGCATAGGACCAGCCAGTTGGAGGTTGGGGCCAGTCAGTAGCATTCTCTCAGTAGAATTGGGGCTTCTATTGAAAGTGGGAGTACTACTTGCCTTCATACAGGGTTAATCCTGATCTGGTGTGGCTGCATATAGGGGTGTGGGGGGAGTGCAAATGTCATGTCTGTGTATCTGTGACTAACTGTTCTCCAGTTTGTGGATAGAGGGCACAGCAGCAGATTTCTCTGGAGAGAAACATGCAGGGCATAGGGATCACTCCATGGGGGTCAGTGTGACTGGTTGGTGAAAGGATAGACCAAGCATAGGAGGAAATAGCTGGGTGATTGGACAGTTTTTTGTGGATATGTTCCACTTTGTAGTCATAGCAATTTCTTTCCTGCTTATAGCTGATGGCACACTGTGGAATTGTCCCATTGTCAGGGAATTTCCAGAGCCATTGGTTGATTGAGAAGCCCTTGTCAGGGAACTGGACAGGCAGGATAGGAGAGCTGGGAGGCAGTATGGAATTGCATTGTTTCACAAAGATAGTTATGACCTCTGGTGATTTTCTTCCCTTGAGATCTTCATGGGTCTTGAAGGATCTGTGCACTTGAGTGGGTTTTGGGAGCTAAGCCCTTTATTAGTTTGAAGGGGGACAGACCACTCTCCTATATCGTCTGTGAGATTTCCCCTGTGGGAGGCAGCATGACAATCAGTATGACTTGAGTATTGGTTTTCCATGTATTAGCACAATTAAGCCTGTGCTGTGCTCCATGCAGAGCCATTTACATAGTATACAGCTGATGGGCTCCTTCCTAAGTTCTGTTTAAAAGTAGTCTGCAATAAGTAAGATAGAAATAACTATGTCTAAGGAAGTCCAAATCTTCAGTGGAGGAAACAGAGCACAGAACATAAATTTTGTTAATTATATACAATATTATGTTTCAAGTTTGAGTTTGGTTCAAATGAAGTTTACAAATTTATGATGAAGAAAAAGTGTGTTATTTGAAGCAAAACAATGAAAAAGTGAGCCTGTTCATCAGATTTAGGGATGGTCTCTGTGGAAAGGGTCATGTGGTAGGACATAGTGTCCATGAAAGCAATTAGAGACAAAGGGAGAATCTGGAAATTAGAGACTGAGTGATCATGGTATTGCTTTTGAGGAACATCTACTTTGTTTTTTAAGATTCTGTCAAAGTGTCTAAAGCACAGCGTGGCTCATAAATTTTGTACCAACTCGTGTAGTTTAGAATATTGTTTTTTTAAGCATCTTTCCTCTTATTAGGTCTGGCCAGATTTTCCAAATGTAGTTGTTAATGAATCGCTAGACTGGGATACTCAAGTTCAGGTAAGTGTGTCGCATTTCTATAATGACATATTTTGATTGATTATTGACACCTATTGGCAAACAGAGGGGGCATCACATTTGTTCAGGAAAATAGCAGCAAAGCAGTTATGAAACATAATCTATTTTAAGGATACGTGAGCTACACACACAGAAATGGGTGGCTAAATCTACTATAGCATCGAAGAAAAAACATAAGACAATTTGACACCTTTTATACCCCCCCTCAGCATTTTAAAATTAGCAAGGCTTCATGTTCTAATGACAATCTTCGTCATGTATTGTAAAAGGACTCATGTTGTGTCATTTTCTTGTTTCTTCTTCATTGAAAAAAGTCTCTGTTTTGAAAAATTTTCATGCAATTTGTAAAAGTCAGTGTCCTGATGTGATGTTTGTTCATTTAAATATTTTATAAAGCTTATCCTATTCCATCATGTGCTTAAGGCTCAATCCTGCAAGATGTTGAACAATGTTAGTTCTTATTGACTTCAGTAGTTGTTGAGGGTCTTGTAGTCTTGGAACCCCTGCAGAATTAAGATCTATACTCAATTAGGAATAAAATAGTGACTAATCAAAATATTAAAAATGCATATGATAAACATGTAATTGCAAAACTCATCAAGTATTTGCTTTGAAATACCCAAATTATGTGCCTAAATTATAATCCCCGATTGTCCTCACATTCACTGAGAATATAGCATTTTTCCCTACTCAAGAATACTCTCATTGATATCTAGTTTTTGCCTCCCTAGGCAAATTTCACTGATCGTTTCTAGCTTGCATAAGGGAATTGGCTTTAATTAGCCAGTATGATCAGACATAAGCTGATAAAAAGATATGTGTTATCTACAAGTTAGAACAGAGGATAAATATTTGATTTTCCTTTATGTTAAGATGAGTAAAACTGTTCTGGTTTTGGGCAGGTTATACTGCTGACCATCACCATTGTTTCTGAGCTGTAAAGTGAGTGTAAATTTCTGAGCCTGTTTTTTACAGCTAGAGCATTGTAAAGAGGCCTCAGTCTAAATGAAAAACAGATTCTGAAAGTGAGACCTATGAGGTTCATTTCCTGGCTCAGCACTGATTTGCAGTGGTGTTATGCACAATTCACTTTGCCTTTCTGGGCCTCATTTTACCCATTTTGAAACTCCAAAAGTGGTTAAACTGTGCTACGGAATAATTATCCACGTCTATTTTAAAAGAAAAATCCAAAATATACCTTGACGTATAACCCTTCTTTTTTTTTCTTATGTTCCTATTATTGATCAAAAGCAACCACAGCATTTCTCCAAGTGTTATAATCCATATAAAATTAAAATCTCTTTTAGTTCACCAGCATATTAAGAATCTCTGAAAATGGCATTTATTGTTACAAATGAGCAAACAGTCAGTTAGGAAATCAGAAACCATGCAAAGTTTGCATGGCTGGAAATCCAATAATCCCATCTCAATCAGTATCCTTCTGTCTGTTACTTTTCTAGTTATACAGAGCATATGCAGCTTTCCCGGATTTCTTCCGCAACTCCACAGCTCAGTGGTGGCAAAGAGAAATAAGTGAATACCACACTAATCCAAGTCAACCAGAGAAAAGTGTGAAGTTTGATGGCCTGTGGATTGTAAGTGAACATATCTTCTCTGTTTTATAGCTAGGTTTTTGGTTTTGTTTACCTTTGATTTTAAGAATTATAGGAAATGCCAGCTGAAGTAAAAAGTATGTTTAAAGCACTGAAAAATGTTTGTAGTGTTCATATGACTTAAAGTCCTGAAGAATGCGGAGATGCGCTTAACTCACAAAGCTCAGGGCGAGGTCTGGATCAGAATTTCTATGAAGTTTCTCTTGTCCTGATCCAGTGTTAAGGGTCCGGCTCATTATAGAGACAGGTGCCAAGCACAATTTTTATACTTCAGGACTATGGTAGCATTCATGTTCAGAGCCTTTGTTTGGAAGCATTGTAAAATGATATGTTGTCTTGATATAGCTCTAGAATCTGAGTGGCAGAGCCCAAATTACCATGGAAAACTGCATGTTTATCACACCTGCAAATTCACTTATTTGCTCCACTATGTGAAAGTCTGTGGGGTTGGAAAACCCTCAACCATTTGTCATGGATCTGCACCTGCCTCTCCCAGCTCCTCTACAATGTTATCTCATGCCAGGGGGAGTCTGGTGCTTTTGCTGCATGATCTATATTTTGCTCTGTTTTCTCTCCTTCCTTTTTTTGTTCATGTTTCTTTTAAAATGTCATTTTGGGATTTTGCTCTCCATTTTTAATATTATTTCTCTAATGATCAGTTTCCTCAATGACCACTGTCTCTCCAGTTGTCTTTTTGCTACCTCCTGGTTTTGTTCTATTTTTCCTCTTCCTTTTTTTTCCTGCCAGCTGCCTTTCTTTGCCCATACTTTCCAGATTTAATTTTTCCTTTGTTTTAAGTTTCAAGCGTTGTCAACTCTGGAGTGCTACTTTTTTGAAGTAGCAATTCTTTATTTTCCAGAACTAATGTTAAGGCTTCCTGGCACAGGCATGCATACTTTATATCCTGAAGTTGTTAACCATATCATATCCCCTTTCTAATGTACCAGTTTTCAGTTATTCTAAGAGTTAAAACTTCTGAGCCACTGTTTGAACCCGTCTCTTTAATGATAGATCAATAAATGTGTGTATTTTTCATCAAGCTAATGTCTTCTGCATATATAGTTCCTAACCGATCACCTCATGCAGTAATAAAGGGTACGTGCTCCTTCAGCATAAAAATTTATTTGAATGACTTTTTCCATAATATCTTATGATTCAAAGAATTTCTTTTCACGTTCAATCCTCTCAAAAAGTAAACAGGTAGAAGTTCAACTGACCGTATTAGAAATATATTACTGATGGTCAAAAAATAGCTGTTTTCTTAATGCAATGTAATTAGATGAAGAGGAAGTCCTAATTATCTTATTATTGATATATTAATTTTTATTATCTAATTAACATATTTTTTCATGTTTAAAAATAGTATTTAGGATGATTTTTCTATTAGGTTAGTGTCTAGAGTCAACACTTGTCCACAGTGCAAATCTACCAAACGGCTTCCTACAACTGCCATTTCTCCAGGACAGCTGCAGAATTACACAAGATAGCGTGTTTTGTTTGCTTCTAAAATGGAATAATCATGCAATAGCTGTGATTGATGTTTAACATTAGTGCATTTTTGTCTCAGAGAAGAGAAATGCCTTATTATCCAGTAAAAAATATATATCTTTTGAGAATGATACCTGTGTTTTATTTTAACCAGAGGACAACATAATATCGTAACTAAGGCCACAGAAAACTGTTGTATGTTTTGAAGGTCAGAGATGAATAACTTAGCTATCCATTACACATGCACCCACCTGCCTACCTAGAAAATTAGACTTTGCGGCCATGATAAATAAGGATTTATAGAAATTAGTCCAATATCTGCAATAATTTTCATGGGCCGCATCTCAAGGATCCCACCACAGAACTTATTTCCTTGCAGACTTCTTATCTGTATCTAGACTTTAATTTATAGGAAGCAGGATATTTAGGAATTTTTCTATTAGATACTTCTTAGCTGATAAATGCAGATTTATGATAGTGACTGGGATATTGATCATCAATAGCAATGTGGTATCAAACAGTAAAAATCAAGGTTGTTTTGCTCAGTTTAGTCAGCTAGCCCTCTGAAAAAGAAAATGAAAAACTGTGATTTCCCAAAAACATATAAGGGAGTTAGAGGCCCAAATTTCAATAGGATTTGACCACCCAGCTACATTAGATTATTTCAAAAATCATAGCATTAAACTCTATGGGCTGGGTTCACTTTCCTGCTAGCATAAACTCTTCCAAAAGTTTCTGAAGGTAGAAAGTCCATCAATGCAGAACTTTTCACAAAGAAATAGGTCTGTAATTTGCTTTGCTAGAGGCATGTAGAAGGGGCAGTGCAGACAAAATGTATGCATTGCTTGCAAGGAAGAGAGATGTCTGTGTTCACTGCAAGATGCATTGATTCACTACCTCAGATCATCAAACTCTGCAGGCAGCACTCTTATGTAGTCCCAGTTACAAGCCATGACCCAGTTCTGGAAAACACTTAAGCACAAGTTTAAATATAAGCCCTTTCTCACAGTAGCTGAGAGGTCAAGGCACTCACCTGGGATCTGGAAGACCCAAATTTATCACACCTCTCCCTGATGTAAAATAGGAATTTTGAATCCTCATCTGCCACTTCTCAGGAGAGGTGCCCAAACCACTGGCTGCAGATTAGGTTTCTGTCAAGCTTTCCTGTTGAAACTGTTCCATAGTGTGTGTACAAAGGAAAAGAGAAAGAGTCACTCTCACTTTATAGTCAGGCCACTGATTAGGTCACTTATCTAGCTTGTGGGAAAACCTAGTTCAAGTCCTTATTACAATGAAAAAGAAGGAGTTTCCCAAAGCTCTTTGTGAATTCAGAGGATCTGCCATGAAGGAAAGTATTCTGACAGTTTCTTGGTAGCTAGTTGTCTGCCTTTATCATTAGAGCCACTGTAATTTTGCATTTTCTGGAGGTTGTACATTGAGCATGAATGAACTGTTGTGAGCTAGAACCTTGCATATTAGCTCTCAGGCAAGTGCATTGTTTTTCCTTTCCATTGTTTTATGTTTTACAAATATATATTTTGATCACTATCATGTCAAGAAAAGGTAAATTGGCTGAAATACTGTTGTTAAAATACAACAGTAAATGCTCTTGTTTTATCCACCTCTTTGCAATGTGGAGTTTAATGTGTTGCATCACTGAAACAAAATTGATTTAAATGTTTTTTTCTTTACCTTTTTTAGGACATGAATGAACCAGCAAGCTTTGTTCATGGATCAGTTGAAGGCTGCAGAGACCAAGAGCTAAACAAACCCCCTTATATGCCTCGTAAGGATAGTAACTAACTATTATTTCCTTAAGTGACCCTGGCCACTTAGACTTTGTCTGGGGCCAAAATTGTCAAACTCTGATGCCTTATTTAATACCTAAATAAAAGTGGCTTTTCAGAGCTGCCTCGTACAGACAACTTCTAATTGCAGTGGGGAGCTGTGCTTGCTCATGAATTTGGAAAATAAAGCCACCCTTAATTAGGTGCCTACATAATATAGATTTAGGTACCTAATTCTAAGTGTATTTAAAAATATGACTTCAAGCATTTTGCTCAATTTGGCTTTATGTTATGTTGTTCCTTCACAAGAACAAATACAGTCCAGTTTCAAGTATTTAGAAAATATTTCCCCCACCTCCTACCTTTAACAATAGGCTCAATTTAATGAATTCAGTTTAAAAACTGCAAAGTATGGTTTGGGGAAAACAATGAATTTATAATCAAATACAAACTTTCTTCATACCACAATTTAGAGAATTCAGGGCTGTAGTTTGTACACAATTGGTTCAGTTTTTGCTTGAACCATCATAAAACATTAAACTTAAGCAGAGACTTTTAAGTAGTTATCCAGGAGGATATTTTCAAAGGCACCAAAAGTAGGTAGGGGCCCAACTCCCTTTGAAAGTCCTTTGTGCTGTTGAAATTTTCCTCTCAGGCATGGCCAAACTGTGGCTCAGGAGCTGTATGTGGCTCTTGAATGAAAAGGTGTTGCTTGCGGAAGAACGTCACAAATCAATTTAGTAGGTAAAAGTATATGGCTGTATGCCTCAGTACAGCTCTTGAAGTTTTAATAATAAACTTGTGTGGCTCTTGAGTTTCCTAAGTTTGGCCACCCCTGTGTCCTCCCAGCATTCTAATCATGTAGATTACTATCAAGTACTTACTCCTTTCTTCAAATCTCACACACAGTTTCTCAATATTAGTGAAGTTGTGCTCTGCTTAATACTTATGCTCAGGTGTTTTTCCATTTTCCAGGTTTATAGATGACGTGAAGAGCTGCTTCTACATATCTGCAGCATCTTCTGAAATACAAGATCCTGTTAAAGCAGGCTAAGAACAGCATCTGCAGTTAGATTATTATTATTATAATAGTTTTGTCATTCCAAATTAACAGACAGGGTTATTGGGAACAGCCAGAAATCCAAATCTAAGTTGTCAGAAAATTTAGAATGGTATTTGCAACAAAACAAGCTACAGGACTCAGCAAAATCCCACTGCACAGGCAATCAAAGAATTGAAATAAAGGGAAACAGTAAGGTTTAACAATGCATGATGCATCTGGTTTATTAGATATGGTAAATAATTTAATTATACAAATATTTAAACTCTCTTCTCATTAGATTTGGAATCACAGCAACTAGGATTGAGTCACAAAACCTTATGTATGGAAAGTCAGCAGTTCCTTCCAGATGGAAGCCCTGTTAGACACTATGATGTCCATAATCTCTATGGATGGTCACATACAAAACCTACCTATGAGTAAGTTTGGAATTTTTTTTCTTTTGTCCTCTTAAGAATCTAGTCACTTTGTTGTATAGTTCCACAGTAATTCAGGCATTGCTTTACAGGTAGTAACAGTTGGAAACAGTAACTGGAAAGCCTTAAATATACAACTAAGAATAAAACCTTCTGTGAGATTTACAGACTTCTAATATTTTATTAACCAAGAGTGTAAGGGCACTCAACCCAATGTCTAGATGCACACGATAACTTTTGCAAGCTGCATCTAATCAATTCCAAATTTTCAAAGAACATTCTAGGCATTGGTGAGACATACCTATCAATTCTGGGGAAAATGGCAAACCAAAAGACGAAAAATGGAGGGCACACGTAGCCTGTTTGGGAGAGCCACAACATCAGGCACCTCTACAAGTGTCTGTAGGCCAAAAAACTGGTTGATGTCACCCATTAATGCCTTCGTCACAACAATATCGCTATCTTGTTTCCGCCTGTCCTCCTAGTAGAGATTAACAAATTGACACCCTGAACAAGTTTTCTCACAGGTGGAATGAATTCAACTATTATATCAGGTGAAGAAGCTGTGGTGGTGTGAAATGCAGATGTGCACATATGGTACGGAGGGGAGAGCATAGTGGTCCTGTTGTAATGTGGAGGAGAAGAGGTGGAAGGAGGGAATGATGAGTTCATGCAGAGCCCATGCCATGTGGCTTGGGAGAATGGGGGCACCCAGAGCCCTTGACATGGGAGATTGAGGCTCTGGTATGGTGAGAAAGGGAGAATGAGTGAACAGAGAGTGGCAGATGCTGAAGGACTCTCTCATGTGGTGAAAAGGCGTAATGAGGGAACATAGAGCCCCTGAGGGAGAGACCAGGGGCACTCTCCCCATGCATGAGGGAGTTGCTAGAGGAGATTGCAGGGACACCCTGCAATAGAGAGGGATGGGAAAAAAGGCACACAGAGAGTTCGTGCGAGGAAATGGAGTGATGCAAGGAACTCTTGGTGTGTGTATAAGGAGCTTGGCTAAAGAGGTGTGACCCTCTGGTTTTACTTTTTTTAAGTGGGAGAAGCAGTCCTCTATTTTGTTATGATAAGCGGCAGAGACTTCAGCCATGGAGTGTTGTCTTTACTTGAGAACCTCAACATTCATTTAAAAAAAGTTTCTAACCCTCAAAGTTGCAGTGAACAGCTGAAAACATTAAGGCTTAAAAAAAGGCAAATCAAACCCAAATGTATTATTTTTCACAGTGTGACAGGGTCAGCCTGGATGGCTTCCAGAAAGTACTAGAAGGCCACTATATCAGCCCCTTGCTCAGCAACTCATTATTCCCTTTGTAGCTGAGCAGTGGTTACGCCAGGTTTCTTAGCAAAGCTGGAGCTAATTAAGACTCCACCCAGGACTTATTAAAAAGCCTTCCCTCCAGAGAAAGGGTTTAGCTGGAGTGTGAGAATGAGGAGAGTTATTAGAGTATGTGAGAGGAGGCAAGGTGCAGTTGGAAGGCAGCAGATCTGGAAAAGGAGAATGCTGGTGAGGAAAAGCCCCACAGGTACAACGACTGGGGGAAGGAAAAACCCCTGCCTCGGGGGGCAAAAGACCTTTCCAGGTCTACAGGCCTGAGGGAAACAAACCCACTGCTAAGAGAAGTGTGGGAGCCATCAGGTAGAGGAGGATCTTTGTCACAACAGGTATTGGAATTTTAAAGTAATTAAGTCTTCACAAGCTCTTTTTTTAAGGGCAAGCTTCAGAGTAGCCTTGTAGGAACAAATAAGTGGAAGTTGGTAGCAAAATTTTCTGCGTGCATGTTCTAGCTCCAGCTATTCTCTCTTCCACAGCCAGCACGGGTTGCCGTGTCACTAGCAATGCCTAGAGGAATGCCCAGGTCTTGCCTAGCCATCTTTGAGTAGTTGGGGGAGTAGAAACCAGTCAAGAGTAGGGGTCACTGGCTGCACAAGGCTTCATGCTACTCACTGGTCAGTAGGTATGTCTATGACGCACATTCTCGTCAACGCTGTGGGACTGAGTCTCAAAGCCTGGGCTCCTGCCCTAATGAGGATGTCCATGCTGCTATTTTTATTCCCATAGTGTGAGCCCAAGTCAATTGACTTGGGCTTTGAGGCCCATTACTGTGGGGGTTTTTTTCTGCATGGTACACATAACTGGTATGTGTGGCGATCTCCACCATGCCCTAACTCCAGAAGATAAGGGTCTGTTAAAGTCTTTTACTAGTGAGTTTGGCTTCTTATCGCAAGCTGTAGAGACTTCTGCTTTTTTTATCTCAAGAGATCCTTGGTTCAATCCCTAATTCTGGCCAAGAAAACAATTGTTATCCTACCTGAATTAAAGGGGCCAGGCGCTGTCAGACGAAATTAGATGGGGACTTAAAAGAGACAGACTGAGGAGGGGCAGTGATAGAATGGGAAACTCTAGGTGGCAGGAGCCTGGGATCCCTGTGGAGAAGTTTGCAGATCACTTTATTTTTCAATTTGTGTCAATCCTTCCACACTTGGTTAAGTTGCATGCACAGAAACAAATCCCTGTTACTGAAATGTATGACAGTGAGGCTGTTACAGGTGTATGTACTTTAGAGTGCCAGTATTTTACTAATAACTGACTATGTGTGAATTTTGTGTCTAGTGCAAGTAAAGACGGAGATTAAACACATTTGGTTTAACCAAAGTGGAGCCTCATGTTTAAAAAAAAAAAAGTTTGAGAGCATTCTGCTTGCTGGACTCTTGATTACTTTGATTCATTCATATTTTATTGCTCAGTTTCAATAGTGATTGCACCAGATAACGACTACTGATCATCTTCTTTTGCTTGGACCAACCATTTAATTGAAATAGGAGACCCATGAGTGTGTCCTACCAAAGACGATTCTGTCCTAATAAGTGGAATCCGAAGCAGCAAAACTGTTTTGTGTCTTTTGGAATCTCTTTATTTTATTTTATTTTATTTTCTAGTAGTTGCACTTAAGTCTTCAAGCAAATTCAGTGTTTTGGTCTGAGCCCAGCAATTTCACAATCACCTGCTCTCAGCAGATGCAATTTTCAAGCCACATTTTAAAGAAGAGTTTACCCAAGTCTGATATTAAAGAATCTCGTTTTCTCACTTACCTGCTAGCAGTTAGTTGTACACAAATTCTAATGATTTCGTCCATATAATTTTTGTATTGTGCAACTTTAATTGCTGCCTGGCTTTACCAGAGAAGACGGCCATTTTGCTGTTTCTAACATAGTTTAATTTAGATGCCATCAAATGTTTTCTTGTCCCAACACATTCAGACACAACATGCTGCATTTTCAACAGAGATTTCTATTATGAGACAGTTACCAAGGCCAGGGGACAGAGATCTGCATTGTAAACAAGATCAGTCAATCATAAGAGTGCACAGTCCGCTGCTCATTTACAAGACAGAACTATCCTCAGCATTTTGATCAGCTGTTAAGAACAGTAATTATCCAACAATAACCTCAAGTAATTAAAGTAATTAAAATATGAAATACCTTTTGCTTCCAGGTGTAGCTATGATGGACTGTTTTAATTATAGTACTGATATTGTTTTGGTCTTATGGTATATATCAGGTTGAGGTATGTGAATTAGTTATTTTGTATGCAAAGCCCTGTATATTCATTCTAGAATTAACACCCTTAACAAAAAAAAAAAAAAAAAAAAAAAAACTTAATAATGTTAAACAGGGGAAATAGTGAACATTTTATGTAAATGATATGCATAAGCCTTTCTCTTTAACAATTTATTTTCTCAGTTCCAAGATGAACTTTATTATATGTTAATTACTTACAGAGTAATATCCTATCCTATTTTAGATAATGTCTAATCCAATGATAATCTATCTAGGTACTTTCATTTCCAATTCAATGAGCAAGCAAGGGACAGCATTTTCTATGAGCCTTAATGACCTTAAAGCCCTTGGTAACTTTGATATTACCATAAAGAAAGAAAATATCAAGGCCACTTGAATTTTTGACTGAGTGTATGTTGTATTTGGCAGCATGCCAGTGCATCACTGTCAATCAAGGCACTCAGAATTGCTGACAGGACAGTAAGGAATTTCTGATTCTTATACTGTCAGCCAAATCAACGTACTATTTGGAAATTGTCTGTAGACAGTAATTTAACACTGAGGGGAATATTATCACTGCTTCTGAGTATTAATGATAAAATTAAATCTAATGAATTTTTTTCCTGTTTTTAAAAGGGTCAACTGAACACCCAAAATGACTAAGATAAATTATACAGTTTGTTCAAACCCTTCTTCTACTAGAAAAAATGGTCAAAACATCTATTTAAAAATCTTAAATGGTCCCAATTTGTCTTCTGTGCTGCTGTTAAGATGCTGTAATGCCATGACTGAAGAAGTGCCATAGCAGTACACATGGGAACAATCAGAGTCAAGAAGTAAATTATAAAAACTATGATTTTCTAATCAGGAGGTGCAATATAGCTTGCATATATGAGACTAGTGAATACTGTTTTCTGGTCATCGTTTTCGAATGGCTTTGAGTAAGACTGTATCTCACAGTACCTATGCAAATCAGGGGCAAAATTCTGACATACTCCTAGGAAAAAGAATGGGACAGGGAGTTGAAGCTATTCCTTGAGCATTTTGCCAGAAGAAATCAAATGCAGGCAGAAGTACTCGAGTAGGGGATGGTTTGGAGGGAACATGTTTACTCTTGTTTCAAAAACTGGAGGGCATTTCCTCCCTAGGACCTTCTGGTTGACCCTACCAGGTACACCGATGGATCATGGCCCTGATTAGCCATGATCTGGATATTCTAGGTGTCTCTGTTGTACCCCCAGGTAAATTCTTCCTTGGTCTTGCATGATACAAGAGAAGAAAGAAAAGCAGAAATGACCTTGAGGCTTTTTGTATCCCATATGGTAGCATCAAAGAATTAGCCAAAATGTATTGCCTTCTGTATTGGGGGTGAAAACTACACCAGTATCTCAAGAAGTTTATATTTTCTATTCACTGAACCAGGGAAATAAGATTAAACGGAATTCACTCTAAGAGACTTTAAAAGCATTTGAGTAAAATAAACCTTTAAACCATACAGGCAATCAGTAATTATTTACATTAGTTTACTAACTGGTGCTATTTTATCAATAGTACTCCCCTAAAATGTCAGTGCAAAAGTACTGACAACCAGTGTCCCTCCCCTGATATCATGACTCTGTCTTAAAAATTGATTCTTTTTTATTCGCCTTCTGGCTTTTAAACTTTTGTGGTTCACTCAGGTCACATCTTTAAAGCTTTACTCTGCAACCATGAAGGCTAAAAAGTTCATTTTATGTTTTTAACAAAAGCGGAGATTCTCACACAAGCACTTGTTTGTCAGAATAGGCTCTTATAGTAAAACATCAAATATTGTGAAAGTCTCACTGAAATTACAAGAGTTGTCAGTGCTGGTACAAGTACTTACTGAGCAGAGCAGCAATTTTATAATTCATTCTCCCAAAAGATGGGAAAGCTGGGACTATAAAATGATGTTCTGTGGATATCTGAATCTTGCATTTTTAGTCACCAAACAATGATTCCTGTTATGTTGCTGGATAATGGAGAAAGCTGCTAGCACATTGTTATTCAGGGACTAAAAAAATAACATATTGAATGTATATCACCATTTTAGTCTGAAAAAAACCCAAAGCACTTTGTGAGTGATATATGTGCTACACCAATGAAATGCAGGCACTTTTGGTATGGAAAGCTGTAAGATCAATTGATACACAGAGAAGTGCACAAAATTTGGGTGGGAGTAGAGATGAAGGGGAAAACTTAATCCAGGATACCTAGAAAAACCCTTACCCTGATGAAAGTGCAGTGGGCGTATCAGTATCTGCAAAAAGTAGGAGAGAGCATGTTTTTTAAATTTACATCTAAAAATGCTGTGTAATCTGTAAATTATATAACAAAACCAATGAGAGTCCTGTGGCACGTTAAAGACTAATGGACTTCTTTGGGCATAAGCTTTCATGAGCTACAGCCCACTTCGTCAGATGCATGAAGTGGAAACTACAGTTAGGAGGTGTATATACACTTGCAAGGATAAGAATCAATTCAATGGGGAGGGCAAGCGTTAACAAAGTCAGTTCGGTTAGGGTAGATGAGGTCTATTCACAACAGTGTTACCAAATCTTCTCCTTGCTAACTGGACTGAACAGTGTAGTTATACTTTTGTTGCCTCTGTCCAAGCTGTAACTGTTCTGTGAGTAAACAAGAGGCCTTTAATCTCCATTCAGTGGGACTGTCTAAGGAATGGCCTCCAAAATAGAGTTCCATTTACAGTTCTGCAGAGCTCAAATTGCAAGTTTTGCTTTTTGTAGTTCAAAGATTCTAAAGCCAGGAGGGACCACTGTAATCATCTAGTCTGACCTCCACAAAACAATTCTGGAGCAGATTTTTTAAGAAAAAAATTCATTTAAAAATTGTCAGTGACAGAGTCTATAACAAACCCTGGTAAATTTTCCCAATATTTAATTACTCTTCCATTACACATTCATGCCTTGTTTCCTGTCTGAATTTGTGTAGCTTCAACTTGTAGCCATTGGATTGTGCTAGACGTTTCTCTGCTAGAGTGAACTGTCTGTTATATATTCATTCCCTGTTTGTTTACTTATCTATACTGAAGTTATATTTTCTTTTTGTTAAGCTAAATTGATTGAGCTCCTTGATTCTATTACTATCAGAGAAGTTTTCTAATCCTCTAATCATTCTTGCTGCTCTTCTCTGAACTCTCTCAAATTTATCAACATGTTTCTTGAATTGCAGCATCAGAACTGGACACTATTCCCACCAGTGCCAAATACAGAGTTATAGTAACACTATATCTGTATTCAAGAGTTCTCTGTTTATGCGTCTCAAGATCCCATTAGCTCTTTTGGTCATTGCTCATATTTGGAGCTCATGTTCAGCTGATTATCCATCCACCATGAATCCCAAAGCTTTTTCAGAGTCTCCCCCTTGTGTTAGTGTGGTCTACATTCTTTGTTCCTACAGGTATACTGTTATATTTAGCTATATTAAATAGTGTGCTGTTTGCTTGTGTCCAGTTTACCAGGTGATCTGGGTCAGTGGTTTTCAACTGCTGTGCCACAGCCCACTGGTGCGCCATGAGAACTGTCCAAGTGTGTCATGAAATTTTGTAAATGGTAGTGAAAATCAATGCAAAATAAACATTATTTCATCTTAAACAATCTGTAGTATCCAAACAAATTACAGCTCATAAAACTTATGAACATTAATCATCAAATTAAAAGCAGAAGATCAACCTTTCAATTCTAAAACATGAGCATTCTAAACACAGGTGGCCAAAGGGCAAAATAGCGATTATGTGTATTTTTGGGGTGGATTTGAAAAATTAATACATGTGATTCTTCTTTAGCTTGTATGTGGTATGTTGCAAACCTCTCTAGTAACTCTGTATCCATAGTAAATGTGACATTTATGAGCAATCAAGTCAGCTGAAAAAAAAGTAGGCATGCTGTGGCACTGTTGTCTCACTGAAGTGCACCATGTTACTGAAAATGTTGGGAACCACTCTGACTCAGTGACCTTTTCTCTTCATTATTTATTACTTCTCCAATTTTTGTGTCAGCTGCAAACTGAGAATATTCTTCCCCCAGCTGATCTGACATACTTTTTTCAGCTTTTTGAAACTGTCCACATTAAAGCTCCAAGTAGATAAGAATAATAATTTGAGCATAATTCTTCTTACACATAGTGAATATGATCAAGTCAAGATCACCTGTACCTAAGCTACTGTTGATATAACTTCAGCATGAACACAAGGTTTTTACACTATTTGCCTGTCCTAACCTGTTTTGAGAATGTTAAATAATGTGGTAGTGTCCTAGCTTCCATTTATTACCTCTATGTTCCTGAACTACTGTCCTCTATTAAGAAACATTTCAGGAAGACTTAAAAATCCAGGTCTTTAAAAGGAGAGTGTAGTAGGCAGTCATAGACTTTCAAGTTAAATTAGATTTTTGTTACATTATGTAATTGATGTTCAGCTGCATATTGGGGCCGGTCTTTCAAGTTGTTGTGGACTCTGAACCTGAGCTAACAAAGTTATCAAGGTTAAGCACATTCTTAAGCACATACTTTACACATTTGCAAGCCATGTTCTTGAAACATACTTTCTTTATGCTTAGAGCACTATGCACTTTCCAAAACACTGCAAATAGAGTAATACAAGCAGAGTATGAAAGTGTTTGATAGTACACGACAAAGAAGTAGAAGATACTAGAAAACACACTGTTTATCTTGGAAGAAATAATTACAATACATTAGTCTAGTTTAATTACTATGGTAATTTAAGTGACTTGTGTGTTTTTACTGTAATTATAGTGTCACTAAAGCTGTAAATCCTGTAGAAGAAAAAAATAGTTCTTTATTGAAGCAGGTGCTCAGGCTATTATTGTGCAGTTAGCATTAGAAAGCAATGTGATTTCATCAGTGTAGCTTTTAAATTAGTACTTTGGTATTCTTGTATAATGATTCCCAGTATATTTGTGTTCACGTTCTTACATGGGATCATAGGAATTGTCGAAGGAGGTCAGAGCAGTGGCGCATCTCCTCTATCAAAACAGAGGCCAAAATATGAGAGTTCAGAGGAATCTTCAAAATGGACAGTTACACAATAACCAGCCCTAGGGGAAATTTCTTCCCAACCTTGTCAGCTAGTAATTGGTTTGCCCTGATGCACCTGCATTTAACAAATGCAGCTGCTTGCACTCCGTGATATCTTGTGGCAATGGCCATAAGTTATAGCACATTGTGTTTAAAATTAAAAAAAAAATCCTTTGTTTTGCACGCTAAGGACTACAGATCCATTACAATGGGTATACTACCCTGGTTGCTGTATGGAGGCAAGACCAGATCCATCAGTCACTGGCAGGAGGGAACACTGCCCCCTTGAAATGTCCACTCATTTTCTTTGTCTTCTCAGCAACAGGTGGTTATGTCAGGGTTCCTTGCTGCAAAATTTTACTGAGGGAAATACCAAACACTAGTTAAAATTCCTGACTAGCAGATCGACTCATTTCTGACTAGGAGATGGACTCATGTGTCCAACAAACTTTACACAAGATTGTGTTTGCCTTTTGACAGCTCTGCATTCCCTTTCTAGGTGTTTGCAGAGGCTGATGTCCCTGCAGGCTTTTCAGGCAGAGTGTAGTTTTCTCCTCATTTCAGTGATCTCTGGCATGTGGTGGGAGAGAGAGAGATAGGATGGGACAGGCTGCCACTCCTGGGCAAGATACAAGCATCTTCTTAATAAACCAGAGTGAGCAGCTGAGCAGCACAGCCTCAGCCCACCTCTCCTAGGTAGAAAAGAGACTGGAAAACTGGCTCCCAGAGGTAGCTGCCCACCTCACCTATCTGTGTGCAATGAGTGGTGCCAGATAGGAGATTGTGTCTAAATCCTTGTAGCCTGTACCACTCATGAGCTCAGCCGTCTGTGGATGGAGGCCACTGAGCACAGCAGAGATTCTGTGAACAGCGGGGCAAAAGCTGTTAGTGGCCCTCAGATCCAGTTCACTCCCCCTGCAGTTGCCTCTATTACAAGACCCAGCAGGGGTTTCCTGCTCATATCTCAGGCTAAGACCTCTGGCGGAAATACAGACCCATCTGGTTCCCGTGAGGTAGAAAGGGGTTGACCTTCTGGGAAGTCCATCTGTGATCCTCAGGTCAATACCTTTTTGAGAGATTCAGAAGGAATCCTGAGTGAGGAGAGATTTAAGACCAGCCTCTTCGGCTATGTCTACATCTACTTTTTTAGTTCAGACTATCGTGCTGGTTTCTAAGTAGATTCTAATAGGGTATGACCTCTTAATTGTCACCTACAACTGTTTTAAATAGAAGTATATTCACACATCAGTTTGAGCAAAGGTTTAGTTCAATCAGCAGCAAAGTTTCACCCAGCTTCTGTCATTACGCCATGTTCATTGAGTTATGTTTTCAAAGTTGTCTTTAATTATCATTTCCATTTTGCCTGAAACTAGATCACTGGAAAGTGTTTTTGCAGGTTCACCTCATGCATCCCATTTTAAAGATATTCACACGACTCTCTATTTCTCTGTTCTCTTGAATTCTGGCTGGTTTATATATGAAATTACATATTCTAGCCTCCTCTCTTTTGGAACTTGAATTTCTGATGGTACTTCAGCTTTATTTGCAATGGAGTTGCTGTTTTTAAGTGTGTGCATGTATATCGTTCTGAACCATTGTGTATTCCAGTCCAAAAGATTACTTAAGAAAGTGACTTCTGAAAAAGTTTATTCGTATTAATAATTCATAACAAGTAACTTCATGGTTGCAATTTAGATACCAAAATGTAAAAACATACTTTTCTTCAAAGGAAACGTAAGATTATTTTTTCCAGAACACTTTCTTCCACATCTAATTTACTATTCTTCATATTTTCAATTTAAGTGCTTTACAGAATGTCACAAAAGAACGTGGAATTGTTATCACCCGTTCAACATATCCCTCTAGTGGAAAATGGGCAGGACACTGGCTTGGCGATAACACCGCAGCTTGGGATCAGCTTTATAAATCCGTAATTGGTATGTGTGGAAGCAACAGGATTTATGATCACTTGATTCTATGGAGTAATTTCCTTCTGGATCTTTTTGTGTCTTTTACTTCCTTCTACTGTGCTTAGATCAGAAGAAATGTGATTGTGGGCAATACAAGCCACTCAGTTTAGTGATCAGCATTCACATATTAATTACTTGTTTTTAACTTTCTCCTAATGGCTGCCGAGCAATTCCTTAGAATTTCTGTGCTGACAAAACAGACATTGAACTTGATCCGAAGGATTGAATATGCTCAACTTCCACTGAAATCAACTTTCCTTTCTCCTACAAACTGCCCACCTATTATTTTTAGCCTTTCCTGTTAACTCTATTGCCCTAGTGGTTCACTCACTCTCTCTTCTGGCCCCACCTGCAGCTGTCTTTCCCTGCTCCCAAAGCCAGCTGGCAGGAAGATCCTGCAGAAAGGAAGAAAAAGAATATATTAGAGAAACTGTAGAAATTTATTTATTTTCATTCATTTCTGCAAAATGAATGTTACTGAAGTTGGCCATTAGAATACCAAAGAAAATAGTAATCAATAAATTTGTTGTTTTTCTTACAGGTATGATGGAGTTCAGCCTTTTTGGAATATCCTATGTGAGTTAGTGTTGTCACTTCATATTTAAGGCATTTCTACCTAACTGAAATAATGTACAGTATACAGATGGATTCTTTTTAAACTTTCAGACTGGAGCAGATATTTGTGGCTTCTTCAATGATGCAGAGTATTACATGTGCGCCCGTTGGATGCAGCTAGGAGCATTTTACCCATTTTCTAGGAATCATAATGGCAAAGGCACAACGGTGGGTCATAGCATATTTTTGTTATTTACTATGCATCAGTGATGTGTCTGGGCTTCTATAAGACATGAAAAGCACCAGACTTGTAGAGTTCACAATCAAATAAATAAATAAATGTACAGAGGACACACTGTGAAAAGAATTTTTCAGAAAAAATGTTGTCATTATTAGCTTACTTATCAGAGAAGTAATTCTAGCTAAGGCTAAGAGTTGCAGTCTCTTTACCTGTGCATTTCATTTTCAAAATGTGTATCTGAGAAGCTGAAGCTAGGCAAATTCAAAATGGAAATAAGGTGTGCCTTTTTAACAATGACTGTAGGCATTGGACCAAGTAATGTGATGGATTCTCTAATGCTGGGAATTTTTAAATCAAGATTATAATATTTTTGAAAAAATATGCTCTAGTTCAAAGAGGTGTTAATATAAGGAGTCCTATGGCCTGAGTTATATACAATGTCAGACTACATGATACCCTTCTGGTCTTGAACATGTGATCACAGGGAACAAATTCCACGGTATGGTCTGACATGGCCTCTTGTCCCATATTGTGTTCCTATGAACTTCTGTGACCTTTCATGAACTTATTAAACCCATATTTTGAGTATAATTTACAACCAGATTTAACTAGAAAAAAATGAAGTCCATTTGAACACAAAGCTTTTGAAGATTCATGTTTGCAGACAGGTTCTGACCCAAAAGATATGACCTGACTGTCTGTCAGTTGAGCTTGGTGTGTATATACACTACTACTTTAATTAATTTAGTGCTCTTTTTATACTCCCCAGTAGTGACCCACCAAAAATCAGTGTGTCTGGCTACTGATATTTTGCTGCTTAATGTTAGCTATGCTGGCACATGGCTGTAAGGACATGGCAAAATAGATTCTTAATTATACACAAGGCTTAGTTCACCGTGTCTCAGTGATCAGTGCAGATGATGGTTTCATGTGCTCGCTGGTGCTACTGTGTTTATAAACTGGTGGAACCCCAGGGATATGGTGTTTTATATTTGCCAAGGAAGGGTAGCTTTAAACTGCCACTGTATCCCTTGGTAGCTGCCATTGTGGAGCTGCACAGTGGGTGGCCCCATCCTGGCTTCCTAAATCGTGCTCTGCCCTATTGGCAATTCTGTGGGAGTCCTGTGTGCATGGCATGACTTCCCCCTGCATTCAGGTTTTACACTTTCTGTATCCTAAGTTACAAGAATGGAAACCAGTATATTCTAGGACTGAACCAGGCTCATATGCTTTTATTTGCATGCCTTTAAAAACACTTTTGCACCAACAATGTTCAAATAAGGTTTAGTTTAGGGCTTTTTTTCCCCTCTCCTTTCTAAAAAACACTTAATGCAGTAAGAATGACCTTTATGTTCCCATCCACTAGTACCTCACAATTAGAGGACAAATCAGAAAATGGAATAGTTTAATATGATTTTAGACAGTGTGTCCAAAGTTATTCTACTTTGTATATTCTGCATCTGTCAGCTATGGTATTTCATTAAAGAGTAAAGACAAAATAATTGTCTAACTGTAGAATGGTAACAGGTAAGGAATGTATTATTGAAAGCTGTAAAACAAGATAACTGCAAAAACAAAAAAACAGAAACGGCACTTATGTTCAAGTTATAGCTTCAGGTCTTGCCAAGTAGAACTATTTATATGACATATATATAATGGATTAAAGTCTCCTTTTTAAAAACAGTGAGCTTTATCTTGCAGCAGCACACCTTTAGATAGGATTTTTAAACGCCTTTAAAAATGCAGATTCAGGGTTATCATGTTGCTTCCATTCATATCCAATTTGCCAATGTATTGTTCAATATATATTTGATAAAGATTCAAAGTGCTCCCTGACACCACTCGTTAGTGCTCCTTTTACTTTCTGAAAGTCCTGAGTGCTGCCCCGCAAAAAAGAAGAAGAATAAATTATGAACAACACAAATGTGTCTCATATTCAGGAGAGTTTGCATTAACCTCCTCCCCACATACCTTCCTCCCCAAAATACTCCCCCTAGGTTTTTCATGCTTCCTTTCTAACCTCTGCCCTACTTAGCGCCCACAGCGACACCTACTGTTGTTTAATGTCACTTTCTTCTTGAGAGACAAGCACCGCTTTTAAGGGGAAAAAAGAGTTTAACATGACATAATCCACCAAAAAATCTTTTCATCTAGGAATAATGCATTATGTGACCTTTGATTCGTATGCTCAATTATTGATGTTTACATCACACAGATAATAGGAAGTTATAGTAAAAATATGGTATAAAAAGATAGTAAATATGCATATTAGTCCATATGTAAATATTACCAATTATCTCTAACCATTTTATTTCTTCAATTTAAAAAAAAACCAAAATATACCAGGCTTAAGCCACAGAAATATTTAAAAAATGTAAGTTTATTGAAAAATCATTTAATATTAATCTAGGAACAGAGAATGTCTCAACTAAATATAAAGATGGTGGCAAGATTTTCTCCCACGAAAGCTCATGCAAAAAATAAATCTGTTAGTCTTAAAGTGCCACACAACTCCTTGTTGTTTTTTTCACTGGACTAGACAAACACGGCTATCCCTTTTAAAATTGACAAGATTTTAATAGCTGATTTACAGTTCCTTCTGAAAATAAATCTGTGGCAATGGTGGCAGAATAAAAAGGGCAGCCATTCTCTTAGGTCATATCACAAGAAAAACACTGCTTATATCATTGTAAGGGGTTCTGCAATAGATGCTTTTGTTCATAATTGTGCTTTTGATGCATAAACTGAATATGAATCAATATAGATATAATCAGAGGCTATAAAATTAATTTATAAGTAATAAATTTCATGAGGAATCAATTTCTCTCACTCTTTTGTGAAGATCTTTGCAGATGCTTCCATTATTTGGGACCATGCTTTCCATCCTGGTACCTGAAAACTATACCCTTCTCACCCATACGCATATACATATGCAACAAGGAACTTGCATGAGCAATTCAGATAATCAAGCACGTATTATTCAGGAAATGCTAACATACCTTGGAGGATCATATCCTTAATGTGCTCCTTAAATTAAAAAAAAAAAATCAAAGAAGGTAAAAGAGGTATGAGACTCTGCAGAATAAGTAACAATTTCTTTCCATTTCTAGAGGCAAGATCCTGTTGCCTTCGATGAACAATTTGAAAATATTTCCAGAAATGTGCTCAATATAAGATACAAACTGTTACCCTATCTCTACACTTTAATGTTTGAAGCCCATGCTCATGGTAGCACTGTCGTACGTCCTGTCCTCCATGAGTGAGTACAAAATGGTTCATCTACTTGACAACAATTTGTTTTTTAAGTTCTTTAAATTATGTCAGATTGTATTTTTCAGCTTTTTTTTTTAAATCCAAAGGTTTATTCTAGTATCTAGGGATATTTGGTTCCTAGCCCCCCTCCCCCCCGAGGGCAACCTGGTGGCATGTAACCCCCACTCCTATCCTGACATCTTGAAGGGTAGCTTGGTGATGGTGTCAGCAATTTATAGGATTGGGTTCATTTCCAAAATTATTTCACAACATATGTATCTCCTTGACCCTTATGTATTCTTCTTTCTAACTATGTTCTTTCTGTCTTTTCATAACATCTCACAGCTAGGTGCTACTGTGTTTCTTCTGCTGGCGGAGTCCTCTTCTGCATATCTTCTACCACTTTTAGTAGCTTTTCTGTTCTTTTCTTTTTCTTGGGCTCTGTCTTAATTCAAATCCTAGCTCTATGAGTCAGGTAAGAACCTGATTATTATTTGGCTCTATGGTAAACTCTACATTTGTGTGTCTGTAGAATGTATCCTCTCAGTTTTAAGGGGACAGTCTTTACTGAGTTGATGGGTTCTTTGTCTACTTTAAAGGATGGGCACACATAGAATTGAAAATAAATATTGAAAAAAGAGCCAGGGACAAAATAAAAAGGGAGAATTCTGCCATAGTCAGATCTTTGTAATCTTTTTCATTGTGCTGTTGTGCAGATACAAGTAAGCAATCTATCTCAAAATTCTTATATTTTCAAAATGGTTAGTAGTTTTGTATACCTCAGTTTTGGATGATCAGTTTGAGAAACCTTAAACTTGTCTGCTTTTCAAAGAGTGGGTACTCAGTACATTCTGAAAATCAAAGTCCTTTAAGGTGTCTCAAGTTAGTTATCTGAACACAGAGGCCTGGTGTCTACACACACAGCTTTACCAGTTTAACAAAAGATGTGATTTTTAACTGATATAGCTAAGGTAGTGCAACTGTCTGAGTGGACAATCTTAAATTGATTTAAATCTGTAGCATTCACCTTTAAGTTTACTGGTGCAAACTACCCTAATGTAATGAGTTTCAGACTCACATAGGTGTGACCACAAAGATTTGTATGGATTGACTAAATCCTTCTAATCACTGATTTAGGTTAAAATGGTGGATTTTCTGTGTGTAGGCAAGTCACTGTTCAGTCCTGAAAATCATGGCCATAATTATTAAAAATGATCATCAAATTGTACAGTTTGCTGGTAAATGATCTAGGTCACCAGTGCAGGGATGAAAGTACCAGAAGACGATTAATCATTCTCCCACCCCCTGACCTTCTCTAATACTACTACTGCTCTTGTGGCATTTGGTCTGAAAGTGCAATAGCAAAAAATTAAAAACTGAACAATCACATTTTATATTATTTTGTTATAAGCAATTTATTGACCTATAACGCTCTATATAAATATATAAGAATTTATTTGAATCTGTTCATCATTCTTAAACCTTTATTAACCATCATCAATATGAATTGTGTGTCCAAGAAAGCTTTACATTAAAGAGACTGTGGTTGATTCAATGACTCAGCTGCAGGAGTTCCTTCCTGAGACCCCAGGTCTCCTGGGCATTCCACTGGAGTGGTGCAGCTTTGCTTTAATCCACCTCTAAATATTGCAGAATATTTTTTTCCTGATTCAGACACATAGCAATCATGGATAAAGAGGCACGAACTAGGCAATTATTTCAGTGTAATTATGTTTTAAATGCAGAATTTTTCTTGAGTTTTCAGCTGTGAGTAAATGGGGAGGGGGTTGAGGAGGAGGAAAAAAGGGGGAGATTGATCATTTTGTTGCTCAACTGACTACTAAACTCTCTCCTTAATGCTGAATTTTCAGCATCTATTAGAATAGATTAGTGAATTCTCTCTTTTCAATATTAATTTCTGTCAAAATCTTTATTATAGTTCAGTGTAATAATCACAGTGAGGAAACTGAATCACTGTTTTGCCTGCTACAAACCTTTCAATTCCAACATTAAAAAATATATATTGCAGGAATCATTTCCAGGTTTAGCATTGGATTTAGGGCTAAATGATGGTTTGCTACGGTTATTGTAGATCCTTGGTTCTTACCAATTCTTTGACCCCAAGACAAATGAATATATTAATTGGTGTCCTTTAGATATGGTAAACTAGACTGAATACAATAAGAACTGACTTAAACCTTACTGTCAAAATCCATCTGCATCACAACTTTTTAAAGATTTAAAAATATTAGAAATGGGCAGTGACCACATTATTCCTTTGACTAACTCAGGTGAGTAACTCACTGACTTCAGTGGAGCTATTTGTGGAAGCAGCTGTACAACAATGTGAGGAGGGGATTCTGAGTCTGGTCCTTATATAATACAGACGATTAGGAATGGAAGGGGCCTTAGGAGGTCTAATCCAACCCCTGCTCAAAAACAGGACTAACCCTAACTAAATCATCCCAGTGGAGGCTTTGTCAAAAACCTCTCAGGAGGGAGATTCCACTACCTCCCTAGGTATCCCATTCCCATGCTTCATAACCCTTCCGATGAAAATGTTTTTTCCTAAATATCCAACCTAGGTCTCCCCCACTGCAACTTGAGATCATTGCTCCTTGTTCTGTCTTCTGCCACCATTGAGAATAGCCAAGTTCCATTCTGCCTGGGCTCCTCTGGCCCCCTGCCTGTAGCTAGTTGAAGACAGCTATCAAATCCCCTTCACTCTTCTCCTCCACAGACTGAATAAACCCAGTTCCTCCAGCCTCCCCTTATAACTCAAGTGTTCCAGCTCCCATGTACTGGACTCTCTCCTTCCTGTAGTGGGAAACCCAAAACTGGGCTCAGTATTATTCCAAATGTGGCCTCACCACTACCGATTAGAGGGGATTAATCACTTTCCTCAATCTGCTGGCTTTTCAGCCTAATATGTCATTATCCTTTGAAATAAGGGCACACTGACTTATATCTAGCTTCTTGTCCACTGTGACCTCTCGGTTCTTTTCTGTGGAACTGCTGCGTAATCAGCGAGTCCCTAATCTCTAGCAGTATGTGGGATTCTTTCATTGTAAGTGTAGGACTCTGCACCACTTCTTTTTGACCTCATCAGATTTCTTTTGGCCAATCCTCTCATTTTTTCTAGTTTACTCTGTCCCTACTCTCCTGCATATCTACCACTTCTCCCAGTTTAGTGTCTTCTGCAAATTTGCTGAGGGTGCAATCCACTCATCCTCCAGATCCTTACCGAGTATGTTGAACAAAACCAGCCCCTGCTACTACTACTACTATTATGCTAATTGTAGAAGGACCTAAAAGTGAAAGTAACTAAAACTAGACCTTTTCAGTTTCATAATCTAAACTGAATAAAATGCAAAAGTAAATAAACAGATATCAGTAGTGATGCCATATGCTTTTATAATCCCTTTCATCTGAGAATCTCTGTAAATCCTTGGCATACATGAATTGATTAAATTAATGTGGAAAAGTAAATTAGATGTTCAAAATTGGTTCAGTTTTAATACTCTGAGTTATTAAGAGAAGTCACATAAGGTTGATGTATGTTGTGTGGTAGTAGGTAGATAAAATTTTTAACCACAGTTTTAGAAGGAAGCTCTTTAGAAGATATGCATGATAATGATTTTATTACTTTAAGGTTTGTGGAAGATAAAACAACATGGGATATATACAGACAATTTCTGTGGGGGCCTGCACTGCTCATTAGCCCTGTACTGGAGGTAAGAATTTAGATCACGGGTCTCAAACTCACAGCCCATGGGCCATATGTGGCCCCTGAAGTTATTCCCTGTGGCCCGCAACAACACTATCATTATCAATATTTGCAATATCATTGCAAGAAAAGGTTTCAGTGGTGCAGCCTTGGACTAACATACTAGTCCTCATGCAGCACGTGTGGTGGTTTGAGTCTGAGGCCCCTGTTTTAGATATTTAATTGTGTGTTACAGTATCTTTAAACTAATTTTCATTAATAATTCTTTTTTTATTTAAAGAACATAACATGTAACATATTTTAATTACAGAATGTGACATCAGTGTGGGCTTATATACCCAATACACGCTGGTATGATTATTATACAGTAAGTAACATGTCTTTATTGACCTTCTTCCTAACAATAAGACCTATTAGCAGAATAATTTGCCCAAGGTAGTGGTGGAATTCCTCATTTTGTGTTTTTAAGTACAACTTGACATTCTAATTAGTTCACACTGTTCTTGCAAACTTTATTCCTGATATTTTTTTTTACAGAGTTAAATAGTACAGAAGGTGAGAAAATTAAATGGAGGAAAAACATGTTGCTAATGACAGAGAGGCGTAAGAAGTCTGAAAGATGGCAGGAGATGTAAACCTTAACCCTAGCAGCAGAATGACAATAGCTCATTAGTAGTGAGATGGTATTGAATTATAGAGGGGAGGCCACTGATAGTTGAAGTTGAATAGAAACTGTTAAGGTAGATAAGATCAGATAGTTTATGGAGGCTTTTAAAACCAAGCTTTTGTTTGAAAATGGCATCATATTGGAAATGAAGCTCTGGACCTTGGATCCAATTCAATGATGATCATCAGTGGAAATTGAGGGTACTTAGGGCTGTTACCTGCCCATGAAGATGTAAAGATAGGATTGGGGATTACAAACCATCCCCACTGTAGAGAAATGTAGGAACTTGTCCGCAGAGAGATGAAGGCTCTAGTGCAGGGGTGGCCAAACTTATGGAACTCAAGAGCCACACAAATTGATTATTAAACCTTCAAGAGCTGCACTGAGTTGTATAACCATATACTTTTACCTACTAAATTGGTTTGCTGATGTTCTTCCAGGAGCCACACTTTTTCATTCAAGAGCCACATGTGGCTCCCCAGCTGCAGTTTGGCCACGTCTGCTCTAGTCTGACCTGAATTTTGCCCCAGATTTTTTCAGCTATTTATGCAGCTTTGCAGAATTGGCCAGCAAGTTCACACTAATGTGGGTATGTCAACTTAAAGTTTAACCTAAGTTTTGTTTCAAAAATTTCTCCCACCCCTTACTTATGAGTGAACTAAAAGTCAGGTGTTTCACAGTCACAAACGTGTTATGTTCTCAAATATTTTTATCTCCAAAAGATGTCTGTTGATTTCTTTGTCTCTGAAAGATTATGTTGGAGGTCTTTGGCAAGAGAGCAGAAATTGCGTAGCATTAGCTGTATCTGCCTTCTGCAGAGACAGAGAAAAGCATGGGAAGAAAGAAGCTGGAGAGAGAAGTAGGCAACAAAAAGGGACCAAAATTTATAATTAATCTGTGTGGTGTAGCTGCTTCATCCATGTCCCACTTTGTTGCAGCTGCAGTCCACTATTTTCAATTTTTTATTCTATATTTTGAAGAAAAACATGGAAATGATGGCCTTATTTGTACATTCAAATAAATATTTCTGTTGTAAAAAATAATTAACATGTTTAGGATCTCCTTCCTTGTTCATTTATATAATTATTAATTAGAGATAACTCAGCTGAAATCTGTTACTTTTATTTATAGGAGGAAACTGTTACATTCAGGGGACAGTTCTACAACCTATCAGCTCCTCTTGAACATATCAACCTTCATATCCGTGGAGGTTATATCATCCCATGGCAGAACCCTGCTAATAATACCTTTTACAGGTACTATGAAATTATCTGGAAAAGTTAAAACTTTTTTTTAATGAAAATTGAGTAGCCTGGAATTTTTTTTTAAATCCCAGTTAAAATGGAAAAGAGGATGCATTGCAGGCAATGATAAATTCGACGTTTCACATGGTGGATGAAAAGAGGAGAAACTGAAAGTGAGAGAGGGCCAATCTACAGATGTTCAAATACAGCTTAAATAGTTAACAGTTCTGAGGAAATAAACAAAACAGTAATGTATGTTGGCCTTTTTTTTTCCAGCCGGCAAAACTCAATGGGACTTACTGTTGCTTTAGATGATAATGGGGTTGCTCAAGGTCAGCTTTATTGGGATGATGGGAAAAGCATTGGTAAGTTTTAATAGTAAATTGCAATGGGAAGATCAATCTATATGAAAACTAAGTTTCCTAAATTGCATAAATATTTTTTCTTGCTGCTGATTGCTACAATATTTAGTTTTGAATGTATACAATGCCATTTTATTGAAGTATTTGATGTGAGAACAGTTCTAGATAGATGTTTTTCAGCATATGCACCAAACTTGCAATCACTTATTCATGGGCACAGTACTACTGTATTCAGTGTGACTACACATGTGAATCAATGTACGTCCATATGAGTGCTTGCAGGATCTCACCCATAAATAAATTCTAAGGATTTAATAATGCTGTCCTATTTACTATGCATGTGTGGATATTTGAGTCTGGCTGGAGCCCCACTGAAGTCAAGGAACTCTATGTGAGCAGAGGGATTCCTCCCATTTGTATGCTGTAAATTTCAGGATCAAGGCCCACAGCTGAAAAGTGCTAAAGAGCAGTGCTTGAAAAGCAAAAACAATAAAAATAATTGAGTTAAACCTGTGGTACAGTAGAAAAATAAAACATGATTTGTTTCACTTAAGGCCTATGACATTACTCATTTCAGAATTCATATTTTTCACACCTTCACTTCTGTGCTTATACATAGATTTATCTATAATAAGAAATATTACTTTATTCTCAGAATTTTGGAAAAACCATTGTAAGTGTAAACCTGTGAGTTAGGAATGAAGTGAGAAGTCTTAATTGATTACACTGCGATTAGTAAATTTAAGGTGTCCTAAATTTGAAGAAATAAAAGTTTACATATCATATTAAGTGTGAATCAGACACTATCGGCAATTAAGTTTCTTCTGAGCTTTCAATAGCTCCTTTGACATCCTTAATAATCTCAATAGAAGTGTGTTGGGTACTGTGAGGGGTACTGAACTATGCCAGACTTTCAATGACTTGAACTTGAAACTCTTTAATCTATGATTAAACTATAAGAACACAGTGATTACATTAACCTAATTTACAAGGTATACCTTGACAATCTCAAAGTGATGTGCTTTTCAGAAATCTCTCACGCAGAAAACTGTGATGGCTCTGGTTATCAGCATTGTTATATGAAAATTTAGATCTCTAATCTGAGATTTGTTGAGAATACAGAAACATGTTTTCAAGAGAGATTCCTATCCATTACAGTAATGTGTAAATGTATAGTGAATGAAATAGAAGGTAGGGAACCACTGACATGCCTTGTGGGAGGCTCACAAACCCTTTAATCTCTGAAGGATTAGGAGCAGTCGTCTCCTGACATATGGGAGATGACTGAGAAATAGGAGTCCCTGTACTGATTCTCAAAGAGTTAGCTTTACCTACGATTGGAGGTTCAAGAACTGCTGAGTCTCTAGCTCCAAACTATGGGACTCATGAAAGGGAGCATGAAAGCTGATATGCAAAAGTCTTATGTTTAAAAAAAAAAAAGAGGGGGGAGTTAACTCAGACTGAAGCTCAGTCAAAGACCCTGAATCCGTATGTATTAAACTTCTTCCCTTCTAAAGCTGTGGATCGAAATTGCCCCACCCAAAGCTGCAATAATCTTACTCAAAACTTCTTACTCTTCTTAGTGCTACCCCTCAGATGTGTTCTTCTTTCCAATGCTCTTCCTTCAAACAGACTGTTCCCCTGGCCCTTCCTAGCAAATGCTTTGTTTCCCATGGAGTCACAGCTCTGTGTGATCCCTCCAAATCATTAGGCACAGATCCAAAGGTTCAAAAAAGCCTCCTCAGGCCTCAGTCTGGAGAAGTACTGTAAGCATGTGCTTCACTTTAACTGTATGAGTAGTCCCTCTGAAATCAGTGTGACTGCTAGGTGCTTAATTCAGCCTCAGTCTTCCCTACCCCTTACTAATAATAATGATATCCCATATGTGGCCTAGGACAAATAAAGCAAATTAGGTTATATCTATACTGGAGGCTTAAGTCAACTTAACCTGGCTTAAGTTGATTTAAGCAATTCCAGGCCCAAATTTAGAATGTATTAAGTTGACTTATGTACTTGCTTAAATTGACTTAATAAAACCTGCTCTGCAAGTCGACCCAAGCTTTTAAGTCAACTTTACAGAGCAGGGAGCCCTGGGTCCTGCCCCCTGCCCTGTTCCAGGAGGACCTGATTTGGCTCCAGGTCCTCATCCGGCCCCAGCTGCCGCCAGCAAGCAGCTGGGAGCTGGATCTGGCTCCCAGCCCTTAGCTGCAAGTGGGCAGGGAGCCAGCTCCTGTCATTGCTGGGAGGCAGCTGGAAGCCTGATCTGGCCCTGAGACCCGGGGCTGGGAGCCCGCTACTGCCACCAGCAGCAAGGGACTTGGGGTCAGATCCGGCTTCCAGCTGCTTTCCATCAGCAGCAGGGGCCAGAATGGGTTCTCGGAGCTGGATGGTGCCTCAGAGTGGGGCAGGGGGCAGGGCCAGAGCCTGGGCTCTGGGTATGTCTACTAGTGTAGACAAGCCCCTAAGTCGACATAGTTGTAGATATTAGCTAAATTGAATTTCTTCTGGCACAGTTTCCATTTAAAATTTGACCATTTGGACTTCTTTGGTTTTGCGTTTGTTGATAAGACTTTGAATATCGATATTGCAAACAGAAAACTCTTAGAGCTTTTGCTCTCATTTATACAACATATGTTTCTATGGAGTGTTTTGTCTAGGTATATTATGGGAATGGTGGCATGATTCTATTAGTATGCTTTATATATTAACACCAGAACTATATTTAGAACAAATTTTAAACACGTTTTGTCATGAATATTCACCAGAATTAAATTATAATGGGAAACATTTTACTCTATTGCTTTCTCATTACAGATTCATATGAACAGGGTGCCTATCTGTTAGAAACATTCAGTGCAAGTCAGGTGGGTATTGTTAAAAAGTTGCTACCCTTCGAAAAAGTACTAGCCCCTGCTAAAATACCAGCCTGCTGAAATCTTGTGATGATTCCCAATACCTGCACAGCTATTAACATTTTAGGCTTTTAAAAAAATAGTTTAGAAGTTCCACATTTAAATGGACACTTGGGTATGGAGCTACTCATCTGTATTCTGAATAGCTGCTGGGATCTGTGAACTTTGATTTGAGAAATCATTTAGGTTACAAGATAACTTAATAATAACCATATTAGGTCAAATCAATGGTCCAGCTACCCAATATCTTGTCCTCTGACTGTGGCAAATTCAAAGGGTGCCAGAGGGAATGAACAAGACAGATCAATATTAGAGTCATCTATCTCTGGTCATCCTCTTCCATCTGCCAGACAGAAGCTTAGGGGAACCCATGGCCTAGGGCAGCATCTCTGACCATCTTGACTAATAATAGCCATTGACATACCTAGCCTCTATGAATGCATAGAGTTTCTTTTTTTGAATACAGCTATACTTTTTGGCTTCACAACATCGCATGCAAATGAATTTTAAACCTATCATCTGACTCTTGTGTTATGTGAATGGATAGGTAACACTTCCTTCTTGACTTTCTCCCCATCATTCATGACTTTATAGACCTCTGTCAGCTCTCCCACACCACACAGACATTTATTCATCTCTTTTTCAAGCTGAACAGTCATAGTCATTTTTCTCTCTCCTCATATGGAAACTGTTCCATACCTTTAATAGTTTTTGTTGCCCATCTCCATACATTTTCAAATTTCAATGTATATTTTTGAGGTGGGGCAACCAGGACAGCGCACAGTGCTTAATGCATGGGTTTGCCATGGATTTACTATGAGTATATTACTGTATAATAATATTTGCTGTGTGATTGTCTGTCTTTTTCTTAATAGTTCCTAACATGAGGATTGATGTTATGTTCCTAATTAAGTATTCAGAAGATTTGAAGGGTGAATCCCTTGTCTCATTTATGTTTAGTGTAAATATGGATTAATTTCTTTAACTTTGGGTATTACATCAGACATATTTATATCTTCTACTTTATTTTTTTGTGGTGGGCTCAGACTGGAGCAGCACATGTGATTTCCCTCAGGCTTTGAGGGAGAAAGGATGGATCAGAATCTAAACCGAAGCCATGGTTCTGAATTTCACAGCTGGTGTCACTCTACAGTGAACTATATCAAAATCCCAGTTCTCTATGCTTGTTTCTTCCATGGGATGGGGGTAGGAATGGGAAAGAGATAAGTTGTATTGACTTTATCTATAATTGCACTGAACGTCCTGTATTTGATATGAATAAATTTAAATAAATATGTTTTAAGAATTATTGTGAAGATATTTTAAATATTCAGTGTTTCTAATACTGAAACTGTTTCAAGAAATTTATCTGTAAAGCTTTATCATTTACATATATAGAAATCAAAGTAACATGAGGCTAATAGTATCATTTTGTCAGTTGCAGTTTTGCTGTCACTTAGCCAATCGATTTAAATGAGTGCATTATAGCTCATCATCTCATGCATATTTTTAAAAGCGACATGTCATTAAACACACAAATATCTATCTGTCTCAGTGAGTTTCCTGTGATATATATAAAAGCAGATGCATCACAAAGAAACTCATCTAACTTTAAATACAGCCATATTTAAAAAAAAAAAAAGTTCTAGGTACTTTCAGGTAATATGCCTGCTCCTAAATTCATTGTACCAACTTCTATTGTTTGCTGCTGTCCATTGTGCTAATTCATTGTATGGGGAAGCGACTTGTGGAATCTTGCCTGATGTGAATTCAAAGACCAGACAGAATTGCTGATCTTGCATTTCCAAAATGAGGCAATTACCTCCTTTCTAGCACTGTGAGAATACTGACCTTCCATACTGCTTCTTCCCTTTGAGTCTGGACTGTCCTTTTATTACAGACTATGCTAAAGGCATGTCTAGACTGGAGCTTGAGGTGTAATTTCCAGCTCAGGTAGCCTCATCTCCACTGGCTCTGATCATGTTAGTGCACTCAAATTAATGGTGATAACTGCAGCTGCATAAGCTGTGGAATGGGCTAGCTGCCCCAAGTACATACCTAGGTGGATGCAGGACTGTACATGAGGTAGCTAAACTTTCTGGCTGCCTATGCAGCAGCAGCAGCAGCAGCAGCAGCAGTTGCACTGCTATTTTTAGACACTAGCAGAATCAGAGGTAGGGTGGATGTGTCAGCCCGAGGTAGACATTACACCACCAGCTCCAATGTAGACTCCTGAGTAATCTTTGGCACATAGCCGTGCGCTAAACCAGTGGTTTTCAAACTGAGGTTCAGGAGCCAGTAATGGGTTATAGACCCTCAGGCACCTCACCTGCTGCTGTTGCCACCAAACACTGGAATGCATTGCTGATAGATGTAACTGTTGGGTCGTGGGCATTTTTTTTAACTGAGTCCTGACCAAAAAAAGATTGAAAAACATGGCTACAGCCCAGCAAGAGCAGCAGGCATCATTGTTGCATTCCTGGTGCTTTGCACATGCAGAGGGGAATGCATTACTGCTTCACCACTCACAAAGGTGTGCCATTTGTTCCTTTCTTTAGCTGGTGAGTGAGGAGAAAAGGGGGTAGAGGTCCTGCTGCTTCCCTGCTTCTTCTGGATTGGTTTTTCAATAGCAATCCCTGGGAGGGAGCAATCTAGAGTTAAGGGAGGATTGCATTTGTGGCTGATCTCTGTGAATGTACAGAAGGAAAGGGGGAAAAATCTCCTCCTCCTTCATAGGCAGTTCAACCTGGAGAAGCTACATTTTGATGCATAGGTATATTACGTACAGATACCCATTCAACAGCTCTCCAACATAAGAAGCAGGTAAGTGGGCCTGGAAAGAAGGAACTTAATGGTTTTTGTCTTATAATCAGGAGTAAATGATCATACTATAAGACACTCTGGTATCTAAAGGTCAGCTTGATGACAAGTTAGGGTACTCTGAAGCTTTTGTATTTTTTATCTTTCAGGGTGTTTTAGAGATTAAGATTTCACATAATGGATACACTGACCCAAACAATTTAAAATTTGATGAAATCAAAATCTTGGGAGTTGATGTACCTCCTTCAGCTGTTACGGTAATGCAAAATGGCATGATGCTTCCATCTCTGCATAATTTCAACTATAATATTAGTAAACAGGTAAGCAGCTATTTAAGAAAGTAAGGCATCTGCAGAATAATTTAACCTTTCTTTCTTCAATTTGGCATTGAGTCAGATCTTAGCTGCAATATTAAATCCTAGATTTTTTAAATTAAATACAAAAATGTACCACTAATGAAATTGTCTGATTTCTCAATGAAAATATCTCAACAACCTGGAATTACTGTATGATGTTTAGTAGAACACAAAATGCAATCAAACAAGATTTCTGTAAGGTAAAAAAGAAAAGAAAAATATGAGTGAGCGTGTGCACAATGTGGTCAAGTTACTGCTACAGTAAAAATCTTTAATATTTGGAAATTCCTAATTATGAGTGCTTGATTTTTTTTTCAATTCTCCTAAAAGCTTATTTAAGCCCAGTGAGATCTGAGAGGGAAAACAGCATCTCTAACAAGTACTTACTGGGAAGCTGCATGATTCTGTTCTTGTCAGCTTTTTCCTCCTTCCTCCCTTTCTACTTGCCCCACTATAATTGCACACTTTTTTTGTGTGTGTTTTGTCAAATGCAGGCTGTATGCATTTCAGGGCAAAAACCCTAGCTCTGTGAGTTAAAATGCTTTGCCATACTAAAGTTATTGGCAAAACCTCCAATGATGTCATTGGGTCAGGATTTGACCCTGAAGTATTCAAAACATTTCTTTGTGTTCTCATAAAATGATTAAAAAAAAAAATCTCAGGACCAACAAATCTTCATGGTGCTTCTTTATATAAAGGGAAGATGTCAGTATTAACTATAAATAATAATACTGTAAATACTAGTTTATAATAATTAGTAGTATAAATAATAATTAAGTCAAGCATTACTAAATGCTGTTGAAACAAATTCGTATTATCATGATTGTTTTCAAGTCAGTCCCCCAATCTGCCTTTCAAATATTAACACAACTCCTATAGGTGTTTTAGGGTTGGCACTCTTCTGATGGACAAATGCAAGCTAAACACCACCCCTAGCATCTTCCTAAGGCTTTCCAGAAAACTTCATCCTTGATTCAGTTCCACACATTTCTGTCTTGTAGCTTAAAAAGAGAATATAGTATTTATCAAAAGCTATTATATTGTGCTGCCCTTTCTTGGATGAGAAAGGAGGAATTCATGTGAAGACGATAAATCAGAATGGACACCAGAGCTATGTCTACAAATCTTAGTTCAGACTTGGTTAGTCCGAACTAAGTAGTTTGAATGTTAGCTCGAGCTAAGCATGTTTTTTTAGTTTCAAAAAAACTTTTAGTTCAAACTAGCCATGCTTTTTTTTAGTAATAACTAACTTTTTAGTTCAAATGAAAAAATCATGGTTAGTTCAAACTAAAAGTTAGTTTCAACTAAAAAAAATGCTTAGTTTGAACTAACTGCTAATTCAAACTTATTTAGTTTGAACTATCAATTCTACATTGTGCTAGTTCAAACTGCATATGCAATTGAGTTTGAACTAAGCATTTAGTTCGAACTAAGTAGGTTGAAATAAGCTTTGCTTTTTTTAGTTGAAACTAGGCAAAGCCTACTGTAAACAGAGTTCAAATTAGTTAAAATTAAGGCTCCTTAATTCAAACTTATTTGCTAGTGCAGACATAGCCCAGGATTTTAAGAGAAAAGAATGGGAAGGCTCATGATCTTTACAGAGTCCCTGGGAAGAGAATTGGGTCAGATTGGAATCCAAAGCTTGTGCTATGTTAAAATACATCTTGGACAATTGTTTCAAATTTGAATTCGAGAAAAGAAGAAGAAAGCAATCCCTGTGTAATGAGTAGTGTGTGAGCTGGAAAATACAATAGCCTGAGGGACAATTCTTGTTTTTTGTTTCCTTTTAAAGCTCCTGCATATCACTGGGCTTCAGCTTGAACTAGGGAAATCCTATTCAGTGATCTGGTCCTCAGTGGTCGAAGACAATGAAAAGTTTAACTGTTATCCTGAGTCTGGTGCATCACGAGCAAACTGTATATCTCGTGGCTGTATCTGGCAGGTAAGCAGAAATGATTTGTGCATAGCAAGAGTAAGGACACTACTTTAATGACACAAACTCAGTTTATTTCAACTAAAAGAGTAATTGACTAGGGTTTTACGATATTTGATGAGGTTGCAGAATTGTTTTACCAATGCAACAAAATATTTGAAAGATGCAGATCAGCATGACTGTGGATGAAGGTTACCCTTTCATGAGGGAAGGTTGGCACCAATTTGGATTTTGCTTTTTCAGGGAGTCACTGGGCAACTTGCCTATACATGGCATGCAGAATTAATCATTACCACTGTTAACTGCTGCCACTGGACTCATGCATTTTACATTTTGCCATCAGGCTCTCTTCTTCTTGATGTTCTGGAAAAATCAAACAAAAATTGGAAATCAGATAGGAACAGCCAGAGTGTGTCTTGATCAGCTCCCAAGATGTGAATCTTAGTATCTTCTCAAGGGTCACTTCATCCCTATTCTCTTTTTCTCTCTTTCCCTTCCTTCTTTTCAGCTGTTAGTTTCCATGGCTTGGTCAGGGTAAGGAGGAGGATGGAAGTCTGTGTGCTAGGCTAAGATTTCACTTGATTCTAATGGGAATAAGCTTAAGCCCTCAGTGGAAAGTGTTCAATGAAATGTGTAAGTAATTAGGTGAATTCTCAGCCATTTCCTCCCTCAAAAGAAAAGGGACTTGCCGTTGAGGGCTGCTCCAAGCATGCCGGGTTTCACACCTCCAAACACTTACTGTTTGATTGTCCAGAGGAATTTGCAAGGGATTCTGTTTTTTTTTTTCTTTTTTTGTTAATGAAGAGAGAGTATATTCTTCGCTGACCTTTTAATCAATAAAAGGTGGAGTTACATATGCATGTACTTTCAGAGGGGAAACACCCTGTAGGCACACACAAAACATGAAAAATTCTTGCTGCAGAAAATGAAAATCAACACAAGTAATTTAACAGAGGGATTTAAAATAGTGACCACTAGGTTTCTGCATAAAGCTCAGTGGTGCTTGACATTCCTATTGTTTGTAATATACTATAATTGTATAAGTGAGAGAGAGCTGCTTCTACTAAAATTACACTAAAGGAGGGAAAGACAAACTTTTCAAACCAGATGCTTTTTCAGTGTAAACAATTGAAGATGAATCATGAACAGCTTTGAGGAATGTTCTCTTTTGTTTATATTTCTAAACTTAAATTCTCTGCATTGAAATCATCAACTCAAATGCTATATATCTGTGTCATTGCAATGAGATATCCTCCAGAATACACCATAGCAATGACTAAAAGTTTCCTTTGAAGTTGTGTACATCATTGTGTTCTTCATTATGGCTCCTTTTCACACAGAATTGTTGTAGTAACCTTTGCACTTAGCTACTCATGTAATTAGTGGCCTCTTAAAAATGGGTGATCTCATATACTGTTTACTAATCTGCAATATGTTTTTCAGGTTGTCTCTAACTCACTTGTGCCATCCTGCTTCTACCCAAGTCATTATGGCTATTCTGTTAGTAACATTAATAACACTCCTTCGGGTGTGACAGCTGATCTCCACACAGACCCTAGTATCCCTAGCCGCTATGGGAATCATTCTCCTCCTATCAACACACTTCGCTTGGAAGTTAAGTATCATAAGAACAACATGCTGGAGTTCAAGGTAATTTCAGTCTGAATCTGTTGGGACAATCAATGCTAAGATTGGCGGTAGTGCTAATTCTTCACTTTTACAGACCTAAAATGTGACAAGACCTTACATGGCTGTAGAGGAGAGAGCAGGAAGTGACCCATCCTTTGAGTGGCTTATGTAAAGGCCACTATGGTTGAAGCCCTGGTGCTCATTGACTCCTTTTCAGATGCATCTTTAAGGAAGCAACATGTCTGCCTCCTTTTGGGAACCATTTCATTTTATTTTGTTTGATTATTCAAAGCGAACAGTTAGATTTTCTACAAGCCACTAATGATGGCTTGCTGTGCAAATGAATGAATAATACTGCATCGTTTCATGCTGTTGCACTAGCATGATGTACTGATAATTGAGCCATAGGACATATTCCGTATGTAACGTCACAGCATGTCATGTCCCATGTCTAACATGCTGCATATTAGAAAGGCAATGAGGTTCCACCATGCTTATTCTCACCCCTTTGATTTTTTTTTCTTTGTAAGATCTTTTCTGTGGTAGCTCAGCATGTCAGTTGAGCTACATACATTTCAGCCAATATCATTGATGATTTCAGAGGTATAGGGTTTAATCTAAGCACTGAGGTGGTAATTCCTGCAGAACCAGTTCATGGTGTGAGAGATCAGCCCTCTCATCTATAACCCTCATATGATGCCTCACAGATGGCTTCTCTCTCTTTGCTTTACACAGGAGACAGAGACTGAACTCCCTATACATTACAAAACGTGTACAAGAGCTTGAGTGAGGAGTGTGCAGCCACTTGCTTTTTATGGTTCAGGCCTGTGCACATCATCATTCCTCCTCAGCAGACTTCTGCTGCCTTTACTCAGGATGAGTAATAGCTCATTCTGAGATTCCTCTAATGAGCCAGAATCTTACTTCTGTTGAGTGGCACCACCCTTTGCAACTCAAACAATTGGCATCCATGAGGCTACTCAAGAAGTGAGAAACTTGCTTCATTTTGTTGAGTAGTAATGAAAATCTCTGTGCAAAACACTGGGTCTTTGCAGAATATAATCATCAAATGCTTTCACGGGAATACTCATTAGTTAATGTCCTAATTAATACAAAAACAGACTCCTCATGTGTTTTCTTTTATTAGTAAGCAGGAAGGTCATTCAACTCCTTGTTAATACATATATCATCCATGTATGTGGTAATTATATTAGGAAGGTATTATGGAAGAAGTTTTGCAATACCTTTCTCTAAATTCATTTTATCTCAAGGATTTCAGTCACAACCAAGGTATTCACCTTTAACTCAGAACATGAATTTAGATGTAAGAAAGGTCTTCTACAAGACATTTTCCAAACAGACTTTTTTCTTAAAGTTTGAGGGCTTTGGAGTGTTTATAAAATAAATTCCTTTCAGTGAGAATTCTATAGCACCTTTACAGTGGAATTAAGCTGGAGGTTTTTTACTGACAAAGAGGGATTAGAAAAACTTTTTACTTCTAAACAGGAGCTGTTTTTACATTCTTCTAATGTCAGGCCATTTTCTAAAGCATATCTTATAAAATTTATTCTCTTGAGATTGCCTTATCAATATGTCATGCAGGCATCTTGTTCTCTGAAACAAACATATATGTCTGGTTTTTGGTTTTGTTCTGTTTTGTGTTGGTTTTGGGGAGGGGAGGTGGTTTGGTTTTTTTTTTGTTTTTTTTTTCTGGATCATGTGCACATTTGCAATTAAAGTCTCACATCAAATAGTCTATGCCAGCAATTACCATATCTACCAGCTATATACATATTCAAAATATAGCATAAAAGAAAACCAGAAGTAGTTAAAGCAATGTACAGCTTTTAAAAGCCGCATGTCAGACCCTGTATAAAAGTGATTTGGGTGTTCTGTGGCCGAGGATGGTATCATCTTTGACATTTTGGGGTCTGTTACTAATTGATAGAAAGCAGAAACCTCCTGGAATGATCTTTACATTTCATTTAATAAAATGCATAATCATATCTAAGTATGTATCACTGTGTTTTCCAAGGATGATTGACATAGCAATCAATGATTGTACGTACCTCTTAATAGTCAGTTAACAGAACAGTGACATTCTAATAAACCAATATTATAAAAATTAATTATAATATCTTTTTCAATAATAATTAATAATCACAATAGAGGTCTAACTTTTACATTGCCCTAATCCTCTTAGTGAGTTAGGCCTGAAATCCTAAAGTGACAACGGTCATTAATTATAATTTATTTTAGCAGAAACATCCTTTTCCCACATGACAAGCTACTTCCCTCTCCCTCCCCAGAAGCCCCCAATAATCCACTGCCTAGTAGTCAAAACTTCCGGGTTGGTCCCTGACAACTTCTACAATGCAGTTATACAAGGCAAATAGAGAAGTTTTCTGGCATATTGAAACTGAAAATGTAGAGACAGCATAACTAAACAAACTGAACATAACATCAAAATAAGCAAGAAAAAGGTTACTGTGCTTGTTGATTGTGTTCTTCATATGTATATGGAGGAGCCACCCGTTGCCAAAAAATCCAGGAGAGGTAGCCACAGGATTTAGGTCTAATATGTTGTGGAGGCAAGCGGTCACAATCATAATGTACATTATTATTTCTCTGATAACATTTACTTTCATTCTTGAACAGGATTATGAGCACATTATGTTTTTTGTCCCTCTTTGACTAGGGAGAACTTCTTAAAAACTGCAGTCACATAGAAAAGGGTCCTATGTATTGCACCTTTAAGAATACTGTCTGTCTTTTCATAGATTTATGATGCCAACAATAAAAGATATGAAGTTCCAATACCGCTCTTCATCCCAAATACTTCAGCAAGTACGGAAGGAAATCGACTCTATGAAGTGACAATTAAAACCAATACATTTGGTATTCAGATTCGGCGCAAAAGCACTGGAACGATAATGTAAGTGAAAATGTTGCTTGCAGTGTGAGTCCCCCACCTTCCCTCTCATAGAAAAAGTGACCCAAGTGATAACATGAGACAAAACAAGAGAGAAACAAGTGTGCAGCCAACTCTGCAATGACGAGGAGATCCTGGTTCTCCTACCTGATGGAACTAAAGCTGAAGACCCCATTGCAGCTATCTTTACAAAATGACTCCATTGTCTTCTAGGAGAACTTCCACATGAGTAGCCCATTCCTCCAACTGAACCAATGTTGGATTAGGTAGGGGCTTTAGGGGTTGCAGCCCCTTGTCTCAGCCTAAAGGGAGGCCCCATGGCCCCCCAAAACTCCAGCCTGGTCTGCTAGAGTGGCACATGGCTGCTCAGCCTGCCTGGCCATCCCCCGGTTGACTGGTCTGTTCACCAGTCAGCCCAGGGGTGGGGCAGGAGTCGCATGGCCTCTGGCTTGCCCCCTCCCCCCAGCACCTAGTAGCAACCCTGGCCTATGCTCCATCCATAATTGCCCCTGCAGATACGCACCTATGCCCCACCCAAGCAGCACAGTCCACAGTCCCCCCAAGCCTCTCCCCAGCACCAGGTGCAGCATTGGATCCCCTGATTCCACCCTCCTAGCATGAGGAGAGGCCAGGGGAAAGTCACAAAGGTAGGCAGCCTTGCCCTCCCTGAGGCCTTGATCCAGCCCTGAACTCAGCACAATTCAGTATCTGCTCTGGAGTGCAGAGAATAAATCAAAGAGAAGCTGGGATTTCAGTTATTCTGGACTTTAGGAAGGAGTAGATAAGGGACTTCAGCCAAGCATCCTAGCACTTTAAGTTTGTGATGCTCCTTGGAGTGCCCAGGACTGTAAGTCATCATATTAACCCCTAAATTGGTGTGAGAGAGACTTTCTTATGTTTAAGTGGGCGTCAGTCTTCAGTAATATACTGTTTGCAGAATCTTCAAGCTTCCTGGCCAAGAACCCTCAGGTATCCCATTTTCTAAGAGCAGTTAGACTGGCCAGGCCATCCATCAGACTGTCTTACCAAAGTGGGACCTATCACAGATTTTGAAAACCATAACCACCCATTCCACTGAAACACTGACATCTGTATCACCAGTTTACTTCTCCGTCAAAACCTGTTTTCTGATTGTCGTCTTGTCTACCAGATAAGTTTCAGAATTTGCTGCCTTACTTATGTAGGAACCTTATTCTGTGTTCCAATGTGAAAAGATACTGCTAAGAATTCCAGAAACTTTCTTTCTGTATGGTCCGTTGTTCTTTTTGTGGCTCTTCATTTTGTCCAAAGTAAGGAAAGAGTTAGCTCTCAAGACAGCCAAACTCTGTTGATGTGCAGTAGTAAGGACACTGCAGAACCGCTTATGCAGGGACATAGAAAAGCTTCCAAAACTCCATGCTATATTTGAAATCTTTGATTTTCTCCATAAGGTCTCTAAAAGTGCGATTAACCCCCCTTTCTGTGATACGTACAGTGATAGACTTTGTTGTTTGTTTTAACATCCGTGGATGCCTTGGTTCTTAAAAGGCCTCATTCATACATGCCCTCCTGTCTCTGATCCTAGTGCCTGAATATAGTTTCATCCTACTTGATGGTTCTACCATCAAGCTTTTAGCAACAACATTCTTATAATTGTTGCCATCAATGAAAGCAGCATTTCTGGGAGCAGTCATGCAGAAGGATGTCTGAGCTTCAGGCGGTGTTATCCGACACCCCTGGGATGGACTGGACTTACCCTGGACTACAGAAGCCGAGTAAACTCTACAGGTAGCAGAAGCCCCGCCCCTTGAAGCCTGCTGGGCGTGCTTTGGCTGCTGCTCCAGCATAAAAGGAAACTGCTCAGTTCATTCTGGGCTGATCAGTGGAGAGAGAGGATGCGCATTGGAAGCTCCTGGTCTGGAGATGGATCAGTTCCAAGCAGTGGGGGAGAGACCAGTCCTGGGAAGAGCACTGAAGACGATGTGCCCTGCAAAGACTGCCTTGAGGCCAATGCCTAGGTGCTTACTACAGCCAGCCAATCCTGGGGACCTTCAAGGAAGCAGACAGCATCCATCCTAGAAGCTGAGAAGGCCCGGACCAGCACCTTGCAGGAAGTCATCCTATGTGCTCAGGTAGGAAGTAGCCTGTGGGGGCCTCTGTGGCAGGGTCAGCAGTAGCAGAGAGAACCAGTCAGTATGTTTCGGTGTGGATCCCTACTGATCTTACCCCTGGACACTGATAGGGCCCTGTGCTGGGGCTCAGTGCAGCGGGAGGGCGAGAGATCTCTCTACCTGGGCATTGTGCCCTATTATGAATGTCACTTGATACTGTCTCTGTGACCGCTGGGCCATGTTGCTCTGACCAGAGAGCCGCATATTGACTTTGAGACTGACTCTGTGGCCGCTAGGCCGTGCTGCCTGACAAGAGGTCTGTGTACTGACTTAGAGATTGTCTCTGTGGCTGCTAGGCTGTGCTATCCTGACTTGGAGCCCACGTGCTGACTCTGATATTAAGAGTTAAGAAGATCATAGAAGCACTCTTTCTGCTCGCCCCCCTTGTGGTTTCTCCAGCAGGGGGGCATTAGTGGGGCTCACCCCACAACAACTGGTGGAGAATGCGGCCACGAATCAGACCATGACGAAGGACAAGAAGGGGGGAGAGCAGCGTAAGGGGGATAGCTTACCTTTTATTGATGCCAAACTCCTCTTGTTAATGGAGACAGAGATGATTTTGAAGTTTCTCCTAGAGAGCCTAGAACAGCTGGGCACATGGTAGCAGAAATTTGCCCAACTGCTCCAACAGATGGCTTCACAACAACAAGCCCAGGTGGGCCAACAGCAAGAACAGCAACAATGGCTAATGTGAGAATTGACCACTCAACAACAGGGTCACCAAGAGACACTGGTCCAGCAAATGGTGGCTGCACTGAAAGCCCCTGCTGTCACTAATCTTAACTCTGGGTGTTTAGAGATATGGGGAAGCCAGAAGAACTTACGTACATGATGGGATCAGGAAATGACCCGAAAGCCTTTTTTGTAATTTTCAAGTGGGTCACTACCACAGCAAGGTGGCTGCTAGAACACTACTCCTCCCTCCTAGTGTAATACCTGATGGACCCAGTGCAGATCACCTACTGCAACTTGGACGCCTGACCAGAGGGCTGTGTACTGACTTACCGATTGACTCTGTGGCCCCTAGGCCATACTGCCCTGACCAGGGAGGCTACATGATGACTCTGATCTTGAGTGTTAAGAAGATTGCAGAGGTGCCCTCCCTGTTTGCATTCCTTGTGCTTTCCCCACCAGGAGCCCTTAGGGAGGGCTTACCCTGCAACACCCTCTTTTGAGACATTTCACAAAAACAAAATTTCTTTTAGGACATATCTTTGTTTATTCCTGAAGTTTGGCCTCAACCCGGTCAATCATCTTCCAGTATTTTTTTCCCAAAGCCTCATTCTGGGAAAGCCAAAAAGTAGTTTCATACTTTGGACATTCAGAGGGGGCTCTCCTTTTATCTGGACCACACAGTATTTTAGATTATATCCAATATATTTTGTAGCATCAGCCGTGTAAAGTGCAGCTGGTTACTATATCACATATGTCTTATTGAATGCCTGACTATATCAAACTGTGCTATTATCTAGAAAAAGATTGCTCTATCTCCAAGGATAATGGCCCATTCCACAAAGACTCATTCCACTTCTCAGTCTTCTTGAGTAACATATTGATAGGATCTATGCCTTGCATATCCACTCTTCCAGTCACTGTGCTATCATCAAGCTTCCTGAGATGATGCCAGGATTCGTAAATAATTGATGCAATTTCTTTTCAGATGACCAAAGTCCCACCATCTAAAAGGCAGCTGAAAGTCACCTGCTGTGGAATGTATATGTGTGAACAATCTGATGTAGGAGAAAAATGGTTACTTACTTGTACAGTAACTATATTCTTCTTCTAGTTGTATTGTGCACATATATATATTCCATGAGCCTTTTCTGCTAGTTCAGGTATTAGCTTGACAGTGATGTGACAGCAAAGAGACTTATGCAGCAGCCAGGCTCCTTTAAAGCCATGGGGCAGGCTGGACTGTGTGACCTTTCTGGTGTCAATCGAACAGAGATATGCAAGTTACTTGTGTATCTGCATTCTGACCTACCGCCATGTCCACTGCACTGAGTCAAAGGGAAAGGCCCTTCTTTTGTCCCAGAACTAACTGAGTTGCCAGGGTGGTGGTTAGAAATCAACCTTCTGATTAGCTGAGTGGATCTTCACAGACCCAATCGATCAATAAAGAAGTTTGAGCTAAATTCAGTAAATGTACTGCTGTCAATGGAGACTAGCTCCTGGGCTCCATGCATGAAGAAGATAGAGGTGCATGTGCCATGAAAGGGCACCAATTAATTGGGTGCACATCAACTTAGAGCAGAATGTAGATATTTCCAATAGTATTGAACATTCAACATTTTTATTTTGAAAAAACATATTCTGACAGGATTGTTCCAAAACAATCATTTTGAAACAATGTTGTTTCATCACCAAATTGGGTTTAAGTTGCTTCAAAACAATGGAACCTGCTGTTTCGAAACAACGGAATCTGTTGTTTCGAAACAACGGTATGTCGTGTGAACCTGGCATTTCTTATTTCGAAACAACTTCTGTTCTTTCGAAATAAGACTGCTGTGTGAACACACCCCCAGTCTACAACCCTCTGGGAGCCAGAGCCAGGATCAGGACTGCAGCTGGGGCCGGGAGCCAGGGCTGTGGTCAGGACCAAGAGCCTGGGGGCTAATCGTGGGAACCGAGCCCAGACCAGGGCTTGGATTGCAGCCGGAGCAGGAATAGAGCAATTAAGTCTATGTTAGGGGCCAGAATAGTGGCTGTGGTTGGAACTGGGGTTGGGAATGGGGCTGTGGGCAAGAGCGGAGCCACAGCTGGGATCCAGGGCTGGAGCTGGAGCTGGAGGGTCACAGTGGGGCTGCATCTTGCTCCTGCTATCCCTCTTGTCCTCCAGGTTTTTCTCTGGACTTCCTTACTGCCTTACATATAGTCCTGAAGCAGATTATTCAAACACCTTCTACTTCATTAATAATACCAATTACCGTATACCAAAAATTCTCTGTAATTTTCAAAAGTCTCAGCTACCATTTTCTATTTCATTCATCTGATGAAGTGTGACTGTGCCCACAAAAGCTCATGAGATAAATAAATATATTAGTCTTCAGAAGTGCTACAGAACTCCTTGTTTGTTTTGCTGAAGTAGATTAACATGACTTCCCCTTTGGAACTTGTTAGCTACCATTATTTGTATATATCTTTCTAGCAGTGTACTGATGAAAGTGGGGTTATTTTTCTATTTCAGTTGGGATTCTCAGGTACCTGGCTTCACCTTTAGTGACATGTTTCTTCAGATTTCTACCCGCCTTCCATCACAGTATGTCTATGGATTTGGTGAAACTGAACACACTGCATTCCGGCGTGACATGAACTGGAACACCTGGGGAATGTTCACCAAGGACCAGTCTCCTGGTGTAAGTAGAGATGAAGTTTGGATTAGACTCTTTCCTAAACAGAAAAATGTGTTCTTGGTTCACATTACTTTCATGTTTTCCAGTGTGACTACAGTAGAATCTGTTTTAAACCAATGTAGGCAGTAACATTTGTCTTTGACATGCTAAAAAGGAAAACGGCATATTAGCTAACAGCTTGAGGCTTGAAAAAAAAAAAACTTTTCAGAGAGGTTATTCTAAAACTGTCCACTTTGGATTAATTTCCCTTTTGTCTGAAGCATTAGATATTTCCCATCTCAAGAAAGGTATATGGGCCACTGATCTTATCTGATATGGCAATTCCTGTGTTTCTATGGTGTATGTTGGTCTCTAAGGCTATATCTACATTGGAAAGCTTCGTTCAGACTTGTTTAGTCCAAACTAAGCAGTTCAAGGTTAGTTTGAATTAACCACAGCATTTTAGTTTGAACTAAAAAAGCGCGGCTAGTTCAAACTAAAAAAAGGCAGGTAGTTTGAACTAACCACTTAGTTTGAATTTATTTAGTTGAACTAGCATGGCTACATCTCCGACAGTTGTCACTAGTTCAAACTAAACGGTCTTTAGAACTGTCGGTTCGTTCAAACTAAGCACTTAGATTGAGCATTAGTTCGAGATAAGTGCCGTAGAGACCAGGATGAACCCTTAGTTCAAACTTAATAAGTTCGAACTAAGGGCAGTTAGTTTGAACTAAAATAGTGGACTAATTCAAACTATTCTTAGTTCCAATTGGTCTACATTGTTAGTTTGAATTAATAAGTTCGAGTTTAGTTCGAACTAACTTCATACTGAGTAGTTCGAATTAATAAGTTTGAACTAACTTTCTGTAGTGTAGACATAGCCTAAAAGAGCAGAGCAGAACTGGAGAACTGTTTTTGGCAGGACAATTTTCTTTCATCCTTCCAAAGTTCTGGAAACGTAACTTTTAAGAATTCTTCAAGATTTGATTTTTGTTGTTGTTGTTGTTGTTGCAGGCCACTTTGTGAAATCTATTTCTAGCCTGAAATTTTCTGATTTTAATATTTCATATAGATGTGTCTTGGCTACCATTTTATCCACTTTGAAAATGTGACTTTGTTAAAGAGGAGCAGAGAGCAAAAAGACTTTTTGTTTGTTTGTTTGTTTGTTTTAATGCAAATTGGTTCAGTGACAAGAATTGGCCATTGCTGTTATACACATCATGTTACAATGGAAGCAATCACAGCAAGGATTGTAACAGGCCACAGTATGGAGAAATTGTTAGGAAGGAAATATATGAAACTATGAAGATGAAAGTTCAGTAGATTAGCAGACTACACAACCTTGCCCTTTAAAAATCAATGCTCTCTCATCCTTAGTTTTTTAGTTGTAAGTAGCTGAGCTGTCATTGTTAAATGTGTGATGTTAAAGTACATGTGTGATCATGCCACATAGACTTTTACACACTTCTCTCCTTTATGTGCTGCTTCATCTGTCTAGCCATTATACAGCTTGCTATCTTCTAACAGAACAGCTGCACTGCCCTGACCTTTACAATTACACCTGTATAACATTTTGTATAAAACAAAATCAGAAGGCCATCTGAGTATATCAGTACAATACCACAAAAGTGCCTAAAAATGATAGTAGTGGAAAATATATTTTATGGTAGTGGATTTATCAGTAGATGTTTAGGAACATTAAATAGTTTACCTGCCAATCAGTGTTCACAAATACGTTCACCTCCAAAATAAAACTGTAACTGTTTGTTTGCACCTAAAAGAAAAAAGGAGGAGAGAAGTTTCTCTTGTGAAGTTTAGTCCAGCGTTTCATTTATGTCATGGTAAACAATGACATTAGAAAAGCAAATGAAATACAGTATCTGCAGTGAAATGAAGTTCTTTTTCTTGTTTCTGCAGTACAAGTTGAATTCCTATGGGTTCCACCCCTTTTACATGGGCTTGGAAAATGATGGACATGCTCATGGAGTGTTCTTGCTTAACAGTAATGCAATGGGTAAAATAAATTACTTTCAAAAATATTTTCCTATATTGTGCATTTTCTCATAACAATGGGTTTTTTTGACTACTTGGTTCCTGAATATATGCTCTGGATTTTCAGATGTCACATTCCAGCCGACTCCTGCTCTGACATACCGCACTATCGGAGGAATTCTGGATTTTTACATAATGTTGGGCCCAACTCCAGAGCTTGTCGTTCAGGAATACACTGCAGTAGGACTGATATGATGTTTAAAAATTATATAGTTAATTGCATTTTTGAAAGTTAATCTTGTTTTGCACAGCCCCATGATTCAATAATGTTTTCTTCCTTCCAATTTTGTTGTTAGCTGATTGGACGACCAGTCATGCCACCATACTGGGCTTTGGGATTCCAGTTATGCCGTTATGGGTACAAAAATGACACAGAAGTCTCTGATCTTTACGATGCAATGAAAGCTGCTCGGATACCTTATGTATGTTGTTTGTACTTCTAATAGTGAAGTTATTTGAATTCTAAATCATGGATGTAGAATCTGAAAGGGACCATGACAGGTCATTGAGTCCAGTTCCCTGCACTCATGGCAGGACCAAGTACCCTCGTTAAACCATCTGTGACAGGTGTTTGTCTAACCTGCTCTTGAAAACCTCCAATGCAGGAGATTCCATAACCTGCTGAGGCAACTTATTGCAGTGTTTAATCACCTGACAGTTAGGATTTTTTTCCTAATGTCTAGACTGAACCTCCCTCACTGTATTTTAAGCCCATTGCTTCTTGTCCTATCATCTGTGATTAAGGAGAATAATTTTTCTCCTTCTTCCTCATAACAACTTTTTAGGTATTTGAAAACTATTATCATATCCCTCCCCCCATCTCCTTTTTTCTAGACCAAACAAACCCAGATCTTTCAATCTGCCTCATAGGTCAAATGTTCCAGACCTCTAATCATTTTTGTTGCCCTTTTCTGGACCTTCTCCACATCCTTTTTGAAATGAGGTACCCAGAACTGGACACAGTACTCAATTTGAGGCCTAATCAGTGCAGAGTAGACTAGAGGTATGACTTCTTGTGTCTCACTCACAATACTCTTGTTAATGCACCCCAGAATGGCATTTCCATGTTTTGCAACAGTAGTACACTGCTGACTCATATTTAGCTTGTGATCCACTTTTACACTCAGATCCTTTTCTGTAGTACTCCTTCTTAGGCAGTCATTGCCCCTTTTGTATGTGTGCAATGAGTTGTTCCACCCTTAATGGAGTACTTGGCATTTATCTTTATTGAATTTCATTCTGTTTATCTCAGACCATTTCACCAGTTTGTCCAAATCATTTTGAATTGTGATCCTATCCTTCAAAGCACTCCCAACCTCTCCCAGCTTGGTATCATCTGCAAACTGCATGAGTTTGCTCTCTATGTCCTTATCTAAGTCATTGATAAAAATGTTAAAGAAAACTGAGCCCAGGACAGATGCCTGCGGCACCCTGCTCATTATGTCCTTTCATACTGAATGTGAACTGTTAATAACTACTCTCTGGGAGCACTTGCCCAGCCAGTTTTTCACCCATCTTATAGTAGCTCTATCTGGTTTGTACATCCCCAGCTTATTAATGAGAATGTGATGTGAGATTGGATCAAATGCCTTACTAAAGTCCAGGTATATCACATCTACTGGTTCCCCTCTATTCACAAGGCTCAGTACCACATCATAGAAGACTCTTAAGTTGGTTTGACATGATTTGTTTTTGACAAATCCATGCTGATCAGCCCTAAGCACTTCATTCTAGATGTTTGCAAATCGACTTCTTAATTATCTGTTCCTTTATTTTTCAGGTGAAACTGACTAGTTTATAATTCCCTGGGTTGCTCTTATTTCCCTTTTTGGAGATGGGCACTATATTTGTCCTTTTCTAGTCCCCTGAGACCTCACATGGCTTCCATGATTTTTCAAAAATAATATCTGAGCTAATGGCTCAGATAGCTCCTAAATCAGCTCCTTGAGTACTTAAGGGTGCATGTTATCAGTCCCTGCTGACTTGATGTCTGACTTGTCCAAGTAGTTTTTAACTTGGACTTTCCCTCTTCTATCTTCTGCCCTATCTCATTTCTACTACCCTCCTCCACATCAGACATCCAGTCTTCACCAACCTTTTACTGTTTCACCCTCTTTGTTGAATAAGGATCCTACATTGTCCTTGGTTTTCCTCTTGTTTCTCTAGTGTAACACCCCTGTGGCCAAAATAGAGTCTGCCCAGCAGGCGGCTCTGGCCAAGAAAGGGTGTGCGCAGGGACTCAGCAAGGAGAGCCCCTTTACCAAAGGGTCACCTGTTCCAAACCCCCCAGAATGACCACACACACACTGGGACAGCACAGGGATTATGGGAATGGGGAAGGTTTATTTACAGAGGGGCGAAGGAGAAACCAAGAGGGGAGATGGGGCAGCAGTAACACAGAGTAACAGCTAACACAGGGCCCTTCAGGCCCAGCAGTGCGGCAAGCTGAGGGCAGACAGTGAGCTCTGTATCTGCACCCTGAGTTCAGGAGTCCCAGCACAGCTCCAGTGCAGTGTTCAGTCCAGCAGCTCCTGGTCGCCTTCGGCGCCAGAAACTTTCCCAGCACAAACCCTCTGATTCCTCTTCTGCCGCTCTTTGCAAGCACAGAGCGACACCCTCCCCACTTAACTAACTATAGCCTACTGCTTAGTCCTAGGCCGAGTGCCAGGCCCCCTACTCGCAGCCCCACAGCTCCGGGTGGCCAGTCACATGGGTCCAGCTCTGTCCTTGGACGACTCTCCCAGCACTCTGTCCTCCTGTGGGTACTGTCCTGGGCTCCCAGATCAGCTGCTTTGTCCTCCTTGGCTTCAGGCAGGGTCTCTCTCTCTCTCTCTCTCTCTCTGCTGCTTCTCCCTCATGCAGTCCCCTTCCCCCTCAGCTCCACACCCTCCTTCCAGACCAATCCAACCCTCCCACACAGGGCAAAGATTTAAAGGAACCACAATCTTTAAGACGCCACTGGGGTTACACTAGTGAAGAAGAAATGAAAAATAATTATACAAAAAAAACTATCTACTGAACCGAAACATTATTCTTTATGAGCTCTAAACCCTTTTGTGCCTTGTTCAGATATTTCTTATCAGTGCAAATCACAAAAACTAAGTTAAGGTCCTATTTGGACCAACTCTTCCTATTCCATCTGGAAGAAATGTAGGGAAAAGTCCGCATCCTTCCTTGTCACTTTTATAACATCTACAGGAGTGTTGTTAAGATTATCCAGCATACCACAAGGTATTCACTTCCATCTCTACAGAAACTGAAAAGCAACAACACCTTCTCTAACTTTATCCACCATGTGTTTAGAAGACATCAGATTGTCCTATAGAAGACAAGGCATATTGCCAGAGAAATGGCTACACTGATGTTAGCATGGGTTATGGACTTCTGGGCAAGGAAGTTTATCCCAAATGACAGAGGGCTATAGCGTTCATCTCCATTAATGTATAGCCTCCATTCAAAATAGCACCTTGGTCAGGTTATTTAGATGATGAAATTTTTGACCTCAGAACTAACTGCATAAACCCTCTAACTCAATATCCTTACTTTGAAATCCAATATTTTGACATTTCACTTTTCTAAAAGGCAGGATGTCTCTTACTTTGATTAGTGTGTTTTGAATTTTATAGTAAAGCAAACTAATTCAGAAAGAATAAAAGAGAGCTCCAGAAGTTTCTGTCCAACCACTCTGAAGCTAAACCAGGCTGAATCAGATTGGATTGAAGTTGATTACACGTGTGACTTCTAAAATAAATTCTGAGCTTTCTGTGTCTTGTTTTCACTTGTTGCAGGATGTACAATATACAGACATTGATTACATGGACCGGAAGTTAGACTTTACTCTCAGCCCAAACTTTGCAGGACTTCCTGCTCTGATTAATCGGATAAAAGATGAAGGAATGAGATTCATTGCTATTCTGGTAAGTGGTTTCATCATAATTTCTTCACTTAGCATCCTTAGAGAGATGATGCTAGAATTCAATTAATCCAGGAGCAGGCAAAAGTGGTTCACAGCTAGGAGCCGGCAGTTTTAATTTGGATGCCAGAGGGCATTGCTCCATCACATCTCTGCAGTAGAGTTAAGTGACAGGCTACTAAAACTGGTCTCTGTGAAGACCAGAAACATTGCTTTGTTGAGGCCCGACTTAATGAATTAAATAAGGTACACATTTGCTTCCATAACATAAGCATAAACCCAGATTTTTCTCTGTATTTTAGGACCCAGCCATATCAGGCAATGAAACAAATTATCCAACATTCACGAGAGGTGCTAAGGAGAATGTCTTCATCACATGGCCTAACAGCACTGATATTATCTGGGGAAAGGTATTGTTGTGAAAAATGCTAAAAAGTTTGGAATGGATTTCAAAGACCAAAAAGACTGTTATAAAGAAATAAGTTTTTTTGTTTTTTTGTTTTTGTTTTAACTGAGGGTATTCTTATATGGAGTCTTTAGGCTTTGCTTCCCACCTGTCTTGTTCAGTGTTTCTGTGATACCCTTGGGAGAGATAATAGTGAGATGGTTCAGACCAGGGCTTTCGCTGTTAGATGATATTCAGCTCTAGCTCGCTTTTCTTAGGGGAGGTGAAGTGGACGGTCATAGAGGGAATGTAGGTACATTGTGAAACATCTAATATTGTATTTCCAGTTGTGTGTGCATCCTGACCTACAAAGAACACATTTTAAAAGATGTAATCGTTCTCAAACTATATAGAAACCAGTTCAGTTTAGCTTAATTTCTTTTTTCCTCTCCTTTCTTTTTAGGTTTGGCCAGATTATCCTAATGTTACAGTTAATGAGTCTGCAGATTTAGAAACACAGCTCCAGGTATGTCTGCTTAACTCTTCCATCCCTTTACATTAAAAATACATTAAAAATAGAAGTATAGTTGCATCAGCACAAGAAATGGGAGGAGCTAGCTGCCTAAGGTGCATCCCTAGGATCTCAGACAGGATCATACTCTGATCTTCTAGACACTTCTCCACCTCTCACTGTGGTAGCGATTCTTCTGGTTTTGTCACAATAGTTCAGTGTTGCTGGTAGTCTGCCTTCCTGAGCTCAAAACTACTCCAGTGAGCGCATAGCTACAAGACTGCATTTCACCTTCTGGGCTTATTAACTGATAGCACTCCCACAGATACAAGTTGTTCAAACTTGGCCAATGAGCATGATCAGGCATCAGCAAGGAATATAAAATATCCTTTACATAGAGTCTTGAGCCACCTCAATTCTCACTAAAGCCAGTATAAGCAATCAGGCCCTGACATTCTCTAGGGCCCTTCTACATATGCCTTTTTTGTGACAGGTTGTGTATAGTGCTGGTTTAAAGGTCAGTATTCTGTTAAATACTGAGGTGTATGAGAAGTGACTGGTTCGTCCTCCTCATGATCTTAAGAATAACAACACTGACGTGATTTAAGAATGTAAGAATAGTCGTACTGGATAAGACTGATGGTCCATCTAGCCCAGCATTCTGTCTACAACAGTGGCACATACGAGAACTTGTAAAAAATGTTTATTCCAACCCTTTGTTTAGTATCTTTCAATCAGTTATTGGTCCATGAGATGACCTTGCCTCTTATACCACGGCTATTTAGTTCGCTTAAAAGCCTTTGAAGGAAATTATCAAGGGCTTTCTGAAAATCTAAGAACACTATAACGATTGGATCACCATCATCCGTGTGCTTGTTGACCACCTTGAAGAATTCTAATGGGAAGACGAGGCATGAATTCCCTCTACAAAAGCCACGTTGACTCTTCCCAAACAAATTATCTTTATTCAGATTTGTTGCCCAAAACCTCTAGAGTGAAAACTGATACAAATAACGCATTTAGTTTCTCTGCAATGATTGTCTTTCTCTTAAGTGATCTCTTAACAACTTTGCCATCTATGGCTCCACTGCCTGTATGTGCAGGCTTCTGATGGACTTAAAAAAATTGTTACTGGTAATCTTTTACATCTTGAGGAAGATGTATCTCAAATCCTTTCTTGGTCTTCTGTAGAATACTTTTACAGTTAAGTTTGTGGTGTTTTTCTACTTCCTGTTTTCCTCACTTGAATTTGACTTCAAAAGTTTAAAAGATGCTTTTTGCCTCTACTGGCCTGTTTACTCTGCTGTTTAGCCATGACAGAGTTCTTTTGGTGCTGTTATTACCTTTTTTGTATTCAGGTTAAATATTTAGTTTGATTTTTCCATTTACCTGAAACTATTTAGTTTAGTCTAAGACATGTTTACTTGAACAGTTAATAAGGACTATTTTTAGGGTTGTGTTTCATAGTACTCTTAACAAAAGTTTCTGTAATTTACACTTTGAGCCAGTAGTTTAATTAGTTTAGGCTGTAAAAGCCATTGCATATGTTAATATCCAATACCTGGTTCTCTTTTATATGTTTTGTTGCCTTTTTGTTTAGCTATACAGAGCTTATGTAGCTTTTCCAGATTTCTTCCAAAATTCTACAGCCCAGTGGTGGCAAAGAGAAATAGTAGAATTTCACAGTAATCCGGATGTTCCAGAGAAGAGTGTGAAATTCGATGGCCTTTGGACTGTAAGTGCATGCCTTTTCTTGTTTTGCTTCTTTGTTTAGTAATACACTTTGCAGGACATCTGTTATTCTTACTATTGCCATTCTTACTATTCGAAGAAGGCTTCCATGACTTTTATTCCATTAATTAGTTCATTGTCTTCGATACCATGTTTGCTTCTTCATCTCAATGGCAGAGCCCACAATGAGGCAAGCAGAGTGTAAACCTAACTGGTAACTTCAAAAGAGATGTATGTGTGTAGTGCTGGGGATTCAGGGATTGTGTCTGACTTTGGGGTGAGCAGATGTAAACAATGGTGGATGAAATACAAGTTAGCAGGGTTGGAAAATCAGAGCAATAGCAAAGTAGACTAATGCCTCCATCTGAAAGGGTATTTCCCAGCCTTGTAGTCTTTGTGAGTGAATTTAGTGCCCAAAGCAGTTGGGTTTGGAACAAATTGACTTCAACCTGTTGTTATAGTTTAGCTGGACATTTGTAAGCTTTCTCCCATCTCAGTGTGCATCAGTCCCTGTGGAAAAGTTAAATTTCAGGTTATGTAATTTCCTGAAATACAACAGTGTAGACCACATAGACAATTTGCTTAAGAGCTTCAGTTATGATACGTATCCAGTGCATATCCACGTATGCCAAATGAGCCATTTGAATCGGCACCATTATGATAAGTAAAGTTCTCTTAATTTTTCCTCCCAAAACTACTGTCAAAGATCATAATTGTAGCCATCCAATGTAAAACAACAGCTTTAGGGTATCATTGTGATGAGAAAAAACATTCCATTAAGAAAATCTGTGTTCACGCAGTATGTTTTATGCATGTAACTGACATGTGATTGGGTTTCAAAATGGGATTACTACGCATAGTATTTTATGGGAGGATGTATCTAGATTCTCTAGAATCCCTTGAAAATCAGTCCCTCTGTCCTTCTTCTAAAGACATATGAAAATACAGAGACTTCTGAGCTTCTTAATAGGGTACACTAAAGATTTGTCAGAGTAAATGCCAGCAATATCATTATACTGTACTTTGACAAGCTGTGAAAAAAATCTATTATTGTTCTCATTTGTGTTATTGAATCTAATACAAATGTGTCTGTGTTAGCTCATATAAAACAAATTAAGGGGTAGCACTTTGGATGGATTGAATAAAATTTACAAAGTGGATGCAGAGTGGAGCTGATTGAATAGTAAAATGCTTGAGTAGTGAAAACAAAGACAAATTTCAGTTTTCAGTGACCCATGGGGATAATTCAAAGGACATAGGGTCCTACTCAGCATGCCTATGGATAATAGGATTGGAGTTGTGTGAAGAACATAAAACACATGCAGCTCCTGAGCTTGGAGTTTGCACTCCTCAGCCCTGTGTAGTGAACTCCTCTCATCCCCTTGCTGATTTAGAAATGATACAGATAGACTCCATAGGGAGCTGTAATCATGTCCAGAGCTTCTAAGCCAGAAACCTGCAACATGGCAGCTTCTAAAGTGTGAGCTTGAGGAGCACCCTCATTAATTCAGTCAAAAGCCAAGGAGTCCAACAGTGACTAAGGAACAGCATAACATTTGTCATTAGAAGCATTATAATGAATTTTCCAGTGGCATTCAATTTTGTGTATATGTTTGCTCACTTGTTTGTCAGTGGTATATTTTCCCCCTAGAATTCAAATATGTACATTTAGGTATCTTTAGTTCATTGAATATCTGAGTTATCTTTGATTCAGGGCAAAGTTATTGAATATTTGTGTTCTCTTCATAAAAAAAAAATAGGACATGAATGAACCATCAAACTTTATTAGTGGAGATGTTAATGGCTGCAGAGACCAACTGCTAAACAATCCCCCTTATATGCCAGGTAAGGAATCTTGTCTATAGTTTCCACTCTTACTATCATGAACATTATTATTAAATTGTGCTCTGTGTCACCAAGAAGAGCACATCTATAAAATAGATCCTGCATTATTAATTAATCTATGTGACTGAAAAAAAGAAAGCTTGGTCCAGCGTTATATAAAGTATTAAGCAATAATTTAATTTTTCATAATAAAATCATGCTATAGGGACAGGATTGTAAGCATCAACAATACTTTCTTAGTTCATATTATATACTGTGATATAGTACTTAAATTCCATGCAAAAATGGAAACTACGATCATGATTCCACATATTTAAATGACACCTTTAAAGTGAGGACAATGGTAGTCCATACATATTCATATCCCGATTGTAATAATAATGTGGCTGTCAATTAATACACAAGAGTATTGGACACCGATGGTATTCAGAGACAAATCTGCAGAAATTGGAGTGATGTGAGCAAGGGAGTCATCTTGCCATCATTCCATTTGAGGAGCTACTATTGCAAAATTGCTGGGAAGACCTGGCCCTAAATGTTCATGCCAAAACATATCAGTGCACAGGTAGCTGAAAGAGAACAGGACTAATGGAAAACAAAACAAAACAAGGTTTAGAGAGTGTGAGTGGCTTACCTGACTAACACTGTGATTAATGGTTGGATTTTTTTAATTTCTTCCTTCTTGTTAGAGTTGGTGTTAAAGGAAAAAGGACTGGATCATACAACTATGTGTATGGAAGGTCAACAGATCCTGTCAGATGGGACGCCAGTTAGGCACTATGATGTGCATAATCTGTATGGATGGTCACAGGCAGAACCTACCTACTAGTAAGTGATTTTCACTCTTTTCTTCTAAAAAATCCCTAATTTCTTTGCAGACAGACTGTGGCCTCAGTTACTGTGGTGTAAATCCTTAGTGTTTCTGTTGATGTTAGCGGTATTAGTTTCACTGGAATAAATAAGCCTTTCCTTTGATTATCTGTAATTCCATCATTAATAGTTTTTCCTCTTTACTGGAAGTTACTGTTAAGATATTTTTAAATGTTGTCTTAGCTTTTCTGATGTAAACATGTATTTAAATTTTGTAAGCTGTTTATTTAGGAGTCATTCCTCTGACTTCAGTAGGCTCTCATTTGGGTCCAAAAAGCTGATTCCCATTTTCTGATACCACTACCGTCAACCTCTGAAAATACAGCTTTATTTGTCAGGCTAAAAAACAACTATTGAGTCTGTTGTTGCAGACCAAAGATGGAGCAGGGCATTTATGTCAAGATTCCTTGTATGCTCTTGGAGGAGGAAATTGATCTAATCCACACCAAAATAGGAAACTTTTGAAGTTGGTCTTGCAAAGCTCTTCAAGAACCTCAAATAAAAGATGTGCAGAAGGTTCATAAAGTTATTTCATTGCTTAGTACATAATATAACAATACAGCATCTGGGTGTACAAGGAATCATGCCTCTCCTTCCTTTCCCACTCAGTCCATGGAGAGTCAGTGTCCTTTTGCTGCCAATGGTTGATCCTGCCAAGGGCTGTGCATGTCACAGGTTTGTTCCAAAGAATTTTGATGCTGATTGGAAAGCCAGCAACCCCCAACTCTCCCCCCATTGGCTACTAGTTCTGATCTAGGCCCTCATCCTGCAACCACTTACACATGTGAGTAATTTTGCTTATATGACTAATAGTTCATAACTCCATAAAATTCCTCACAGGAAAGTTAAACATGTGCAAGCATAGTTACAGGATCAAGGCCTGACTAAATTAGAACTACATTTGCTATAGAAATGTGGTCTTCCCATTTGATGTCCCTGAATTAAGTAGTTTACAAAAGGGACTTTTTTTTCAATTGCTGCATCTAACATGCCATTGTTTGTGTTTTTTATATTAGTGCCTTACTTAATGCTACAGGGGAACGTGGAATTGTTATCACTCGTTCAACATATCCGTCTAGTGGACGATGGGCAGGTCACTGGCTTGGGGATAACTATGCAAGATGGGACCAGCTTGAAAAATCTATTATTGGTATGAGGAGTATCTAATCTTTATGGCTCTCAAGCTTGAAATCACCATAAAGAAAAGAATCTGCTGCACTGAGAATTAATTTTGTATGGAGAGTTTTCTGCTTTTAACACAAACAGGAAGTCCTGAGGCACTTAAAGACTAACCGGTTTATTTATTGCATGAGCTTTCATGGGAGAAAATCCCACTTCATTAGACACTTGGAAGATGGGGGAACTTACAGAATGGGAGGAAATAAATGGAAGGCAGTGTAAGTCATTGGCTCAGGTCACGCTGTAACAGCAAATCAAAGCAGTTGTTAAGATTCAAACAGTCAGGAACAGCACGGGAAGATGAGGTCAAATCACCTCAAATGTAATGAAAAAAAAAATCCAAAGCCCCTCTTAAGCCCTGAAGCAATGCAATCAAATGTGCAAATAAATTCAAGCTCTGCAGCTTCTCTTTGAAGCCTTGTTCTGGTATTCGTCTGTTTGAGCACTGTGATTTTTCTATTCTCTATTTTCAGAATAGGGAATAGCCCTGAAGTCTACATGAAATTTTTAGGACTGCCCAGTGTAGAACATCCCTCCTTACTGATGAAAAAGTAATGTCTGAGCAACCTTTACACATTTTAAGTGGTATCTAACCTGAGCCATTATTTGAAACAAAATTAAAAAAAAGTTATGTAAACTGAGCTATCATTTAAATAAAACCTAATTATCAGCTAGACTAAGACAGCTAAGAATGGGTGTTCATTTAGCCCTACAAATATTTAAAAACAAACTAGTAAAGGTACACTGTAAGGAGCTGAAATATCAAGCATTCCCAAATTAGCATGACCAAAAGATCACAGGGCACAATGAAAGGTGACTGATTGTCAACTGCATGAGTTTACTATAGGTGTGGATTACAGCACACACTTCTGTATCTTGCAGTAAAAATCAACGTTTGGAAAACCACTGGGTGGGATTCTGGCCAGTTTTCAGATGCTAATTGACCTAGGAATACTGCTTGGTGTTTTTGTATTATGGGATGTGAGGATTTCAGTAACAAAGTGACAAATCCTTGGAGTTTTATCAGAATGCAGAACTTTTTTCACTGAGACATCCAAACAGCAGGTGACTGAACCATGCATAAAAAGGCAATGGTATTTTGGTTGGATCACTATGGCTGTGTTCACACACAGGGGGTTATTTCAATACGGTTGTTTCGAAACAACCGTATCGAAATAACAACTTATTTCGAAATAACTTAATTCGAATTAACAGTTTGTTAATTCGAATTAAGGAAAAAAGCTCAACGCGAAATAGCAGGTTCAGGCAACAGTTATTTTGAAACAAGTCACTGTTGTTTCGAAACAACATGTTCGCATGGCATTGTTTCGAAACAATTGTTTCGAAGCAACGTTGTTTCATCCCCGCATGGGGTTTAACTTGTTTCGAAACAACGCCATTGTTTCGAAACAACGGGACCCGTTTTTTTCGAAACAACCGTGCGTCATGTGAACAGCCTAAATCTTATTTCGAAACAAGCTCTGTTGGGCTGTGTGAACACAGCCTATGAGATTGTACCAAGTGTCTACGAGTAGCTTCAGTTTAGGAGCAGAAACTCCAACCTATGCAGCTGCCTCAGGCATAAAAAACTTGAAGGAAAAAGATAAGACCCATAAGAAAAACCCTTGAAACAGTCAAGCTCTGAGCCTAAGGTTTATGTTGTGTTATCATTAAAACTACGAAGAAAAGCAACTCTTTTTTCTCTACACTGCAGAGCCAAGTTGACAGGAGATACACAATCTAAATGCCACCGAATGCATATCTCCTGACCACTTATTTGCTTTGACTTACTGCACTTTCTTCACTCAGCTGCATTGACCAGAAATACTCTCCATTCAACACGGCATTACTCTAGTTAGAAGAGTGGATTACTGTGTCAAAGGGAGACCACTTCCAGGATCTGTTGAGAAGGTCTACACTGGGAATGCAATTCACCCCACTGAGTTGATTGTGAGGACTGATGCAAGGGACTGATGCAAGGTTTTCAGTGTAGACATGGCCTAAGTGATCGTGTGAATTTGGATGATATCACAGCCAGAAGGCAGATCAGTGCCACTGTTGTTTGGCATTACTGGGAAGTGGGACCCCAAATATTGATCTTGCCTGAAATGAATTTCATTTGTCCCTCCTCTTTTTGGCCTGACAGAGAAAGATGCTACTTGGAATGTTTCTCATTTTTCTTGGATTTTTTTTTTTTTTTGGCAGGTATACTAGAGTTTAGCCTCTTCGGAATTTCTTATGTAAGTTATGTTGTTAGTTTAAATCCCTATTCTAAACATTTTTGTACCTTTCTAGTAATCTAGAGTGTTCAGATTTAATTACCTTTTTGTTGTTTTTAGAGTGGAGCAGATATCTGTGGCTTCTTCAATGATACAACTGCTGACTTGTGTGCCCGCTGGATGCAACTTGGATCATTTTATACCTTTTCCAGAAATCATAATGTGATAGGAACTATAGTGAGTTGAGAGTTTTCTATAAATTATATGCACTGAGATTAGTCAATTCAAATGGCATTTGTTGCAGGTCCTGTCCAAAGATGTTCTCTGTAATAACCAGAAGGTTATTCACCATAAACTAGGTCTAGATCAAGCATCCCTGGAAATCACTGGAAACAACCCCATTGACTTCACTGGGGCTTTGCTCAGAACCAACATTCCAGTATCCATTCCTACACTATAATATTGGCCCTTTTGCAGTCTGGGGTGGAGCTGACTGCATTTCCCAGCAACCTGGAAGAGCAAACTTGATCTAACAGCCATCTTTATTTGGACTGGATACATGCTTTACATTTAGTTTATTATAGTTCTGTAAATTTGCTGTATTCTAAGTTTCTAAAACTTGTTGCTTCAACTTTAGTCAATTAAGCCAAATTCTGTTTTTGGATGCTTGCATGCATTTCTCTTTGTCAGGAAGGATGGGTACAACAGAGATTTTACAATACAAATGGTAACCCTTTTTATCTTTCTTTTTTAGAGGCAAGATCCTGTCTCCTTTGATGAAAAATTTCAGAATATTTCCAGGGATGTACTAAATACAAGATACACACTGTTACCTTATCTCTACACTTTAATGTATGAAGCTCATGTTCATGGCAGCACTGTATCGCGTCCTTTGCTTCATGAGTAAGTACACAGTCTTTGACAGCAATGTTGTTGCTGAATATCTGAATTTGCCTAAAGCAGGTGCTCAGTCATAAATCTCAGACATACTTTTCCATTATAGCCTATGTGATACTATGGCTACAGCCTTTTCCAAAAACTGTTACTTTTCTCTTTTCTGTCTGGCCCTTCCCCATCTCAGACTTATCAGAGAAAGCAGCAGACAGTCTAGGTAAGTGCAATCAAGATGGCATGAGCTACAGAAGGTAGCTGATCTAGTAAAGGATGCTCTTTCATTGGCAGATTAGTAACTTTAACCACGTAGAAAAATGGTGTTTTGCTTCTGTTTGGGGGCCTACTGACCGTAGGAATTAATATTCAAGTACTGAAATGTGTTTTCATTTAATGCTGGAAGTATCTACTTTCAGTGAACAAAGAATGGTCAAAGCCTAAGGCACTGATCCTGTCTCACAGAAAACATTGAGAGGCTATTCTATTCTATTCTATTCAGGCTCTTAGAATACACTTATGACCATAGCATCCAAAGCCCATTTCAATAGTGCATTAACCAACATAACTAAATCTCACATTCTTGTCTCTAATCCTCTCTCCAAGAAGTGGATGCAGTGGAGAGTGTTGTATGAAACATTTTGTGCATGTGGATGTGTGTGTATGTTACTGCAAAAAGTGATTGCTATATATTAATGTTATAGAAGGCAAGGTCAAAGAAATGTGCTTTGCATTCGAAATAGAGGTGGTGAAATTTGAGATGCTCCTTAATTCCTGTGGAAGTTCATTCCACCGTCTTCGAAAGACTGAGAACCTCTGTCTCCTGTACAGATGAAATGTACCTTTATTGTAGAAAGTTATATTGGGCGAGAAAAGCAAAGTTATCAACCAGGGTCTTCATCCCAGAGCTATAGCTGAATATTTTAGATTCTGTTTTTCATTGAGTAGACACTGGAATAGATGTTAAGGCAGATTTCAACTGTCTACATGAGAGCCTATTATTTGTATTGGGAAAGTGGTATCGTATTGCTAAAGACTTTCTCATCTTCCTTTTTGCAGGAGAACTCAAAATGATGTGTGAAGAAGAAAATTAGCAATGCTTTTCTATTAGCTCACATTGGTCTTTACTACCATCTTTTATTATTAAGGATTTGAAAATTATTATGGTTTAATTTTAGTGAATTTCAAAAGGGATAGCCATGTTAGTCTAGTCCAGTAAAAAAACTAAGTCCTGCTTTCAGAGAATTTAGCTTGCATATTAATTCGAGTTCAGCTGTTTCTCTTTGAAGTCTTGATGTCCCAGGTACATCTCTAATGACAGTTGTTAACAAATCCGTCATCGAGTGATTAGGAAGATGGAAGTGCTCAGCAACTGGTTTCTTTGTTCTTTGATTTCTGATATCAGCTCTGTGCTCATTCAGTCTCTTACGGAGCGATTGTCCTGTTTGTCCAATATAGAAGGTGTTGGGGCATTTCTTGCACATGATGGCATAGACCACATTAGTAGATGAGCAGGTAAATGAGCCTTTGATGGAGTAGCAGGCTTGATTAGGACCTATGATGGTGTCTGTTGTGTAGATATGTGGGCAGACTTGGCAGCGTGGTTTTTTGCAGGGGTGTGTGCCTGCTTCAGACACCATCATAGGTCCTAATCAAGCCTGCTACACCATCAAAGGCTCATTTACCTTCTCATCTACTAATGTGGTCTATGCCATCATGTGCAAGAAATGCCCCAACACCTTCTATATTGGACAAACAGGACAATCGCTCCGTAAGAGACTGAATGAGCACAGAGCTGATATCAGAAATCAAAGAACAAAGAAACCAGTTGCTGAGCACTTCCATCTTCCTAATCACTCGATGACGGATTTGTTAACAACTGTCATTAGAGATGTACCTGGGACATCAAGACTTCAAAGAGAAACAGCTGAACTCGAATTAATATGCAAGCTAAATTCTCTGAAAGCAAGACTTAATTGAGACTATGGGTTCTTTTCCCATTACAAAGGGTAATTTGACTTCAGGCTTCCCATGGTTTGAGCCTATAAACTGGTCTGATTTGCTGTTACTTTATGACCTGATCCTATGTTTTACACCCCCTTGCATTTAGTTTCATTCCTTTCTGTAAGTTCACCCATCTTCGAAGCATCTGAGGAAGTGGGATCTTGTCCCACGAAAGCTCATGCAAAAAATAAATCTGTTAGTCTTAAAGTGCCACACAACTCCTTGTTGTTTTTTTACTTTTAGTGAATTCTTATAGCTCTAGCACAAAATGAATGATTGGGGGAAAATAAAACATTTGCGGATGGAATTTTGAGGAACTGTATGTCTGCTCAATAGGCACAATACAGTCATATGTGTGACATACAGTTCCTCAAAAGACACACTGATGCCCCCTGAAATTAAAATTCCATTAATGTAAGAAACCAAATCAAGATATACTTGACCTTTATTTGTTCTAATAAAGCCATCATAAAGGAGCAAGTAATTGTGGTTTTCTTTTGAGTTCTATAACTAACAGCTTGAGGGCAATATCAGCATAGAACTCGGTGGTGAGTGGAGACTTCAGCTACACAGGCATATATTGGGAACATAACAGGGCAGGGAACAGAGTAGCCAATAGATTCCTGGAATATATGGGAGACATCTTTTGATTTCAGAAGGTAGAGAAGGCTTCTGGGGAGAGGCTATTCTGAGTTTGATTTTGACTAATAGGGAAGAACTGGTCAAGAATTTGAAATTGGAAAGCCACTTGAATGGAAGTGATCATGAAATGACAGAGTTCAGGATTCTAAAGAATGGTAGGAGAGAAAATAGCACAAAAACATAATAGATTTCAAGAGGGCAAACTTCAGCAAATTCAGGGAGTTCATAGGTGTAATCCAATGGGAAACAAGTCTAATGGAAAAACTGTTCAAGAGAGTTGGCAGATTTTCACAGAGACTTTATTAAGGGCACAACAACAAACTTATCCCATGATGGCAAGTGACCAACCTGTCTCACGTGACATTCTTCTAAACTTAATAGGGAAATATAACCTGGTTAGAGCCTCTATAAGGTGGGTGCATAACTGCTTGGAAAACTGTTCCCAGAGAGTAGATACCCATGGTTCACAGTCAAGTTGGATGGGGATCTGGTTCTGTTCAATATCTTCATGAAAGATTTAGATAATGGCATAGAGAGTAAACTTATAAGGTTTGTGGACTATACCAAAATTGGAGGAATTAGAAGTGTTTTGGAGGATAGGAATAAAATTTAAAATGACTTGGAAAAATTGGAGAAATGGTCAGAAGTAAGTAGGATGAAATTCAGTAAAGACAAATGCAAAGTCCTCCACTTGCGAAGGAACAGTCAGTTGTACACACAGAAAATGGACTGTCTTGGAAGGAGTACTGCAGAAAGGGATCAGGGAGTCATAGTGGATCACAATCAAAATATAAGTCAACAGTATCATAATGTTGCAAAAAGAAGTCCAAACCCAAACATCATTCTGGGATGTATTAGTAGGAGTGTTGTAAGTAAGATGTGTAGTTCTTCAGCTCTACTATGCATTGATCAGGTCTCAAATGGAATATTATATCGAGTTCTAGGTACTTCATTTCAGGAAAGATGTGAAGAAGTCCAGAGAAGAGCATTAAAAATGATTAAAGATCTAGAAAACATGACCATTAAGGGAAGATTTTGAAAAAAAAAAGGGTTTATTTAGTCTGGAGAAGAGAAGATTGAAAGGGGATGTAACAGTTTTCAAGTACATAAAAGGTCGTTAAAAGGAGACGAGAGAAAAAATGTTCTGCTTAACCTCTGAGGATATGATAAAAAGAAATGGGCTTAAATTGTGGCAAGTTAGCTTTAGGTTTTGTTAGGAAAAACCTGTCAGAATAGTTCAGTACTGGAATAAATTGCCTAGGGAAGTTGTGGAATCTCAATAATTGGAGTTTTTAAGTGCAAGTTAGATGAATACATATCAGGGATGGTCTAGATCGTATTTGGTCATACCGTAAGTGCAGAGGACTAAACTAGATGACTTTTCTCTTCCAGTTCTATGATTCTTATCTCATTTCACAGCAGGACTACACTGTGTGTTTGAGAAAGAACGAATAAGGTCTTATTACTGTTAGAAATTTAAAAAACTCTTCATTCCTATGTCTCCTCCTTCCCCCCCAAAAGAGCGTAACCTGAAACTTCTCTTTGGAGGGGGAACAGCAGATATTTCTCTCTATTTTTTTTGCTTTTCTGTATTTTAAGAAGCTTCTCTAGTCTTATTTCATCTCCTAAAATGAAATTGGTTGTGCAACCTTGAGAATTAGCTTCCTCATATACCTATCAAGCTCCTCACTACTCCATTTAGGTTGGCAATATTTCAAGAATATCTCTTGTCATTCTATTTTATACAAACCCAATATTACCTGAAATTGAACTAATTAAATTGAACTAATAATGATTAGTTCGGATTAAGGTAATTCAAACTAGCGTGGCCCCAGTAGAAAAGATTATTTGAACTGGCATGTTGCTGGACAGCACTTGCTAGTTCGAATAAGAGAGGAGCACCTTGGGAAGTGTGGCAACATGACACCCAAAAAAGGCCATGGCACCCCTCAGAGTAGGGCAGAAGGGAAAGCATCCCCTGCCCTGCTGAGCCAGGCAGGGCAGAAGGTGTCTCCCACCCGGCCCAGACCTGGAGTGGGGAAGGGACCCCCCATGCCAGGCTCTGTCACTCTGGATGAGTATGAGGAAGGGACCCCCACACCCGGCTGGAGGAGCACTGGCCAGGCAGTGGGGAAGCGAACTCCTGCACCTGGCTGAATGAGCGCTGCCTGGGCACAGAGTAGGGAAGCGTGCACCCAGCTGGAGGCGCGCTGGCTGGGTGGCAGGTCAAACCAAGTTAATTCAAACAAATTCTTATTTTGAATGAACTGGCTTCATTAGTTTAGTTTGAACTAATAAGTTCAAACTAACCCTTAGTTTCAACTTAAGCTAGGTTTTATAAGTTTAAGGTAAGCTTTCCTTAGTTCAATCTAAGGGAACTCCTTAGTTCGAACTATTAAAAGGTAGTGTGGCTATGCATTAACTTAGTTTGAATTAATCCTCTTTAATTTGAACTAAATTGTAAGTGTAGACATACACCAAGAAAGTTAAGAGTTTAAAAGCTTGGGTGTATTTCCAGTTCAGAATTAGAAGTAGTTTTGAGTTGGATGTGATCATTTTATGTGAAGTAGCATACACACACTTAGTTTTGATAGGCAGTATTTGCCCAACTGTATATCCAAAATTAAAAGTAATACTGAAAAAATCAAGCCATAACTGAAAATTGTTTTTACTCTTTTAGGTTTGTGGAGGACAAAAGTACATGGGATATATACAAACAGTTTTTATGGGGCCCAGCATTGCTGATTAGCCCTGTCTTGGATGAAGTAAGAATTTTAAAATTTGTGTTCTTTACGAAATGAACATTTAAAAGGAAGTATACATAAACATTGGTTTAAGTTTTTTAATTCTTATTATGTTTTCACATTCCAGGGCGATACATGGGTGAATGCTTATATACCCAATGCACTTTGGTATGATTATTACACGGTAAGCAACTTAGAAGGGATTTCTGTACAATAGAGCTTTTTGAAGAATTCTGTGTAAGATGCTGAGCAGTTCCTTAGAGACGCTGTGCAACTTTAATTCCCATTGACATCAGTGCCTCTCCGAATGCATTCAGTAGTTTGCATGGTCAGGCCCTAATATTATATTGCAAATAGCTTTAAAGATAAGAGACTCTGAGCGCCCACAACCAGGCAAGTATCAAATAATTGACAATCAGCTATAACTTATTTGACAATAGCTTCAAATTTTAATAGAAGACTTTATTTGATGAACCAGTGTTTTCTTTGCATTTGTGACCTGTTCTGCTGTCGCCATTTTAAAATTGACTTGCTGAATGTACAGAAGTGCCAATACACAAAAAGGGAAAGGTGTTTTCAGAGTGATTGTTTTCCCTTGGGTAATTCCCTTGCCTAATTAACTAGTGTTGATACAATGAGACGTGTGCAGGTATGCATTTCTATGGTAACAGCTAACTCATGAAACTGATGTATCAGACATAAAGTGTACCTCCTCTTTGTTCTGTGGCTTGGGTACCTCACCTCCAAAGTGTTGATATTTTATAATTAAAGCATCAGAGAGGTTAAAAATCAAACAAATCCAAAGAAAGCAAAACCAACTTGTAGCCAGTATATGGCACCTCATGTGGTATAGCAAATGAATCAAATCTTTACTTAAAACAATAGAATAGTTTATGAACATTGCTTCACAGGGATTTGGGAATGGTCATATTTTTAGATTTCAGATAATGTTTATGTGAGTTTATTGTGTAAAATGATGTGCATTTGCATTAGTGCTTGAATGACTCCTCAGGAAAAGGAAAGATGTATTGCATGTTTATGAGCAAAATTGTTCACACAATTTTTGTGCCATCCTACTCAAAAAAAAATCTTCCTCTTATAGGGAAAATATCTTGGAGTGAGGGGACAATTCCAGAATTTGTCAGCACCTCTTGAGCATATTAATCTACATATCCGGGGTGGTTACATCATCCCCTGGCAAGAACCTGATATTAATACCAATAAGAGGTAAGTGTGAAGTAAATTGGAGTGTTCCTTTTAAAACAATTTTGTAGTAAAACAATGTAAATATTTTACCCTAGTTTGACAATTGTCTGCTTAGAGTTGGAACTGATTTGTAATTTGGAAAGTGAGTGACACTTCGGGCATGTCCACACATATCTTTTAAATTGAAATAGCACTGGTTATTTCAATTTAAAAAAGATTAGGTCAACACAATGTTTTCAAAACAAGAGGTGTTATTTTGAAATAGCTTAAACCTACTTTAATTCAAATAATCTGCTATTTCAAAATCATTATTTCAAAATAACGCTGCTCAGAACCGTTATTTTGAAATAATCATTATTTTGAAATAACACTTTTGCCCTTCTCCTTCCCAGGTGCATTCCTTTTTGTATGTATTGGGTGGGGGCATGGCCCAGTGAGGGGGCCATGTTGCCACACCTCCCATGCTGCTGGTCTCCTTATGCGAAATAGCAAGTCCTGTGTCTGGACTTGCTCTTTCGATTTGAGGTTTTTGCTTATTTCGATTTAAGTTAATTCGAATTAAGGATTTTATTTCAAGTCAAGTCAAGTCAGAACCCAGGACCTTCTGCATGTTAAGCAAATTAATTTATTTTGATTTAAGTTAAATCAAAATAAGCATGTACGTGTGGACATAGCCTTATTTACTCAGCTTTTGAGACTTGAGTGAAGTGGATATTTTTTTATTCTTTATAGGACAATTTTCAATAATAAAACAGTAAGAAAAATGTATCTGTACATTTCTTTATTTTACACTGTATTTTCCTTTTTAAAGGACACATTTTGTCCTCCCCTGCTTCCAACCATATAAATCCCTCTGATATTTATGGGAGTTAATCATGCTGAACAAAGACTGCGTGAGATCCCAGTTTGTATGTTCTTCATTTCCCTATAATCCTGAGCTGGGAAATAATGGCCATACGGTACCTGAGCAACTAATACTTTACTCACATGTATAAGAAGTGCTCAGGTGAATAGCAGTTGACAAAAATGAGTAAAAAATTAATTATCATTTAAGAACATGATGCCTGCTCAGATTGATGATGTAATGGAAAAGTATATTAACACTGAGAATCATGTGCATAGATTTGTTAGTATGTGTCAAGGAATCAAGAAGTCAAATTCTAATTATCTCAGTACGTATGGCTGGGACTCCAAGGAAATGAGGAAAAGGAAAGCACTTTCTAGGGGTTTTTTGTTTGTTTTTGTTTTGTTTTTGTAGCCGAGAAAACTTCATGGGACTCACCGTTGCTTTGGATGATAATGGTCTTGCTGAAGGTCAGCTTTTCTGGGATGATGGAAAAGGCATTGGTAAGTGTTATCACTTTTGGTGTAATGTCAAAGATGGACTCCACTCCCGCATGTGATTTCATGCAGGTGAAAAGGTTCAGGATCACATTAGTCTGAATAGTTAACATTTTTTAAAGTAGGAGTTTTGATGTATTGGGGGACCATCTCCTCAAGGGTGCCTGAAGCAGAGGTAGTTTTCTGTTCCCTTCTTCCTGATTCATAGCTATTGTAACATGCACCAGCAGAACAGCCTCCAATCTGTTTGCTGGCCTAAAATGGTCAAGAAACACAGTGTGCTCCAGCCACAGTCCTTCCTGTTCCTTGCATTAGCCAGAGCAGTGGTTCTCAATCTTTTGTGGGTCACGACACACTTGGTGGCATATCAGGTATGTCTACACTGCAAAGTTTTTTTTCAAAATAAGGAGGCTTATTTAAAAAAAAAATTATGCCTGTCCATGCAGGCTTTATGGTATTTTGAAATAAGTACTTCATTATTTTGAAATAACGAAGCACTATTTCAAAATACAAAGACCTGGATTTATTTCAAAATATTGATTTTTTTTCTTTGCAATATCTATTTTGAAAAAAGCTATTCCAAGCTGTGGAATTGGCCTTTTTTGAAATAATAGCCCTATACTTTACATTGCCTTTCCCTATTTTGAAATAAAAAGTCTGGTGAAGACTTTCTATTTTGAAATAAGAACTCCTGCCTTATTTCAATATAGAGAGTCTTTACGTGACTTCTATTTTGAAATAACAATTTTGAAGTAATGTTATTTTGAGGTAATTATTTTGAAATAAAATCAAAATAATTATCTCGAAATAACTATTTCAAAATACTTGTGGCAGTGTAGACACAGCCCTTGGGAGCCTACAAGACACACCAGAACACCACATCCAGGACAGATCCAACCATCTCCCTGGCTCTCCATGACACTCTTTCCACTGTGTGGTGACAGTAATGTGTCCTGACACAGTGGTTGAGAACCATTGATCCAGCTATTCATGGATTGGGATACATGACCAAGAGTATGTTGCTTAGGTTATGTATGAATCTAGGGCTAGCTTGTACCCAGCCGTACATAAATACCTAAGGCAGGTAAATGCAAGGAGCTATCAACATACCTCTCAATTATCTGCTATAGTTGTGTATTATTCTTACCTAGTGGACAAGGGAGACCCTTTAATTTAATCTGAAATAATTAATTGCCAAAAATTTTGGAAGACAGTTAGGTGTCACAATTTCCTTATTTAAAAATCTACAAAAAAAAAAGTTTCTTTTGAGAAATCTGTGCAAATTTTAGGTCTGTGAGCTGAAATACTGTAGTTGAAACTTGGAAGAAATTTGTACACTAATTGCATAATAGTAATAGTAATTATAATGGTAACTGTTATTAATAGTAATTGTTTTATTCATGGAACTATGAAAACAGTGACTGGTGATATCCGATCATTTGATAGTAATGTTTAAAGAGAAAACAGAAAACAAACTTTTGGGAAAGGGATGGTTTTCCTGTAAATTTGGCTACATTAATGTTGTTTTATCTTTTTGGTAGTGGAATAGATTTCAGCCTAAGTATTCTTTTTCCTTTTATAGATACATATGAAAATGGCAATTATTTCTTAGCAAGATTTGCAGCAAAGCAGGTATATATTTATATATTTTTAAGTTTTTTCTACTTCCCAATGAATATTTTTTCAAGACTCAATGGCTTTATTTAAAATTATATTTACAATAATTCTTACTATCCCTATTCAGCTGTTTCTCATTGTATCCATACCATTCATTATGAAATTCCTTCATAGAAAGATAGTGCTGGAAGAGACCTTGAGAGATCATTCAGTTTAGTCCACCATGCTGAGGGAGGACCAGACTATTCCTGGTCTAATCTGTTTTTAAAAATCTCCATAAATGTGGATTTCATAGCCTCCTTTGGAAGCCTGTTCCAGTACTTATGCTACAATTTGTTCTTCCTAATATCAGTCTCCTTGCTGCAGATTAAGCCCATTACTTCTCCTGCTTTCAGTGGGCATGGAGAACAATTGATCATTGTCAATTACCTTCTGTCTTTTAAATACGACACTCCTGTTAATCGGCCCCAGAATGATTTAAGCTTTTTTTCAACTGCATTACACTGTTCAACTTGTGATCCATTATTACCTCCAGATTGTCTTCAGCAGTACTAAACTCTAACCAGTTATTCTCCTTTTTATATTTCTGTGATTGATTATTTTTCTTCCTAAGAAACTAACTAACGTAATCTTGGAACCCTTAGCAAATATCTTGCACTTGTCTTCATTGAATTTCTTCTGGTAGAATTCAGACCAATTCTCCATTTTGTCAAGATCACTTTCAATCCTAATTCTGTCTTCAAAAAATAGTTTCAACCCTTCCAGTTTGGTGTCATCTGCAAATTTTATATGCATACTTTTCACCACATTATCCAAGTTATTAATGAAAATGTTGAATAGCACTGCACCCAAGAGAGACCTCTGCAGGACCTAGTAGATACAATCTCACAGTTTGGCAGCAAATCATAGATAACTACTCCTTGAATATGGTCTGTAACAAATTTTGCACCCACTTTGCAGTGTTTCATTTAGACCATATTTTCCTAGACTGGTTATAAGACTATCTTGTGAGAATGTGTCAAAAGCCTTATTAAGATCAAGATGTGTTACATCTACTGCTTCCCTCCATCCACAAAGTTAGGAACTCTGTCAAAGAGGGAAATTGGTTTGGTTTGGTATGATTTGTTCTTGACAGACATGGAAATTACAGTATCTGGTCTATATTTCTCCAGGTCTTTCTTGTTCCCTTTTATAAAGATAGGTACTACATTTTTCATCTTCAGTCTTTTCTGACCTCATGTGAATTCTTGAAGATAATTGCTAAAGGTTCCAAAATTACTTTAGTTAGTTTCTTAAGCATCGTCTGGTGAATATTGTCAACCTTGGTGACTTGAATACATCTAATTATCTTGTGATCTGTGCTGGGAAGTTTGGATCAAAACATTCAGAAAAAACAGCTCAGTCCTTCTAGAACAAATAGTTTATGTTCTCTTTGTTCAACCACAATGAATCCCAGATATGATAGAATAAATGCTCCCTAGTCTCCGTTTTGCAGAAATAGCCTTATTGGGACTGTGGGTGAGCCCAGTGAGGCACTTGCACAGTAGCTCCTGGTCATGAAGCTCAGTAAAGCTATCAGAGTCAGGTAAAGGACAAGGGGAATTGTCAAGGGTCATACCATATGTCTTCTGTCATAAACATGCTTTGGATAATGAAAAATGACAGTTGTAAGGTGAATGTGACATTTTTGCAAATGGCAGCAGAAACAATTCTTTTGTTGTATGCCTGGAACAAAGAACTAAAAAGGTAGCCTCTCTTGTAAGGTCTTTTTTATGACCCGGACATACAAGATGTTTATATCCAGTAAGCACATTTCAAGTAAATAAAGCAAGACTGGAAGGCAACCTTGGAAATTCCACTGTATCAAAACATCTATTGAAAAAACATCCAAATAATGAGAAAAGAAGAATAAGAGGAGGGTGGAATGGTGATAACTTTCAAATAATGCCATTAACCAAGAGAAAAAGGAGAATTAAACATTAGGAATTAATTATAGAATTGTAAACATATCTGTGAGCTTCTATTTCTGCAGCTCAGGTATGGGTTTATCCTACAGAATGCTGGAGAGCCAAATCAGAAGTGAATTTGACCACCTTCCCTGGGTGCTTGGATTCAAATGCTGTAGATTACTCTGTTTGAAATACAGCATGTTACTATTTTGATATTACTGCATTTGATTTTTCTCCTGAATTTTTGTCAATTTTTTTTTTCAGAATACTTTAAATATCACTGTGGAGCACAACAAATTCCTAGATAACACAAATCCATTGAAATTTGGCTATGTGTACATCTGGGGAATAGGAAATAAACAGATTACAAATGTTACTGTTACTTATGATGGGCAGACACATGAGATTACTAATCTCAGCAATAACCAAGAAGATCAGGTAGGTAAAAGTGTAAAGATTTTGGTTACAGTAAGAATTTTAAAGTATAATAATCTCTTGTACAGGGGTCAAAGTAAGCCAGAATGTCCTGGAACGGTGTTCTGGTGCCCCTTATTTTTTGGGGGGGAAGCATTCCAGGGGCCCCTAAAAATAGAAGAATGCATTGGAACACAGCCACCCCTCCTCCACTTTCCAGGGGCCTGTGGTGGCCCTACCCCTTCCTGCTGGGCCCAGATTGTGCATGCAACCCAGGCCCAGTCTTGGGTCTGTGCCTCTTCTCGCCGGCTTGCTGGTCAGCACTGCAGCCTCGCTCAGCTTCGCCTGGCCTGGCTCCTCAGGTAAGGGGGACTAGGGGGTGGGGGTGGGGATGGGGACAGTCAACTTTGTAGATGGAAGCATCTGATGAAGTGGGATTTTCTTCCGTGGAAGCTGATGCAAGAGGTACATCTGTTAGTCTTTAAAAGTGCCACAAGGCTCCTTGTTTGTTTGTTGGTTTGTTTGTTTTTCTTGTAATTACAGAATCACGTACTATTTTTCTACAGGACCTCTGCCTCATTCACTGAATAGTTAATTATACAATATTTCTCTTTAATCCTTTACATTCAAGAGTGCCCTTGGCCTGTTTAATGCACACCACCCAAACTCAGCACTGAATGCCAGAATATTTATTTCTTCATGGCATTTCTAAGGTCCTCTCACTATTTTCAGAATCATATAGAAATTTTGTGCCTGCCAAAGGTAGACATCAGTTTTCAGTGCCCAGCACTTCCCCACATCTGGCCTCAAGCATCTGATCCTGGACAGCCACAAATACACACTTTGTACTCTCCTGAAAATGTTTGTTTATATGATAACCAGAATCACACAGGAATTTCATGGCAGAGGCAGGAATGGAATCCAGTTTTCCAGGAGTATGTTCAGCTTCCTGAACCCTGGAATGATCCTTTCCCTTCCTGAAGTCATCTGCCTAAATACTTGCTAACTTTAGAAGTTCTGCAAAAAATGATGCAGTGATCCTACAGTCTCCTTCACAATATCACCCTGATGGATTCCAGTAGCGCTGTGTATCTTGTGCACTGAATGCAGCTGAGCCCTGTGGACAGGGTCATCGTGTTAAGGAAAAAATTATGGCAAGCTCTATCCACCTAAGGCGTCTATCAGCCTTTGGCTCTCACCACAGGTACAGTCAAGGAATCAGGACAGGTTGAGATTTCAAAACACAGATTTATTTAAACACCCCTCAACCTCCCAAAGGATCCCCACCATGAACACATGTATTAAAACAGTTCCCACACAAGATTGAATAACAAAGGAGTTACAGTAGTACCCTCAGTGGGATTGGACCCGTATCCCAAACCCACCGGCCTTAGAAGGAGTTTCCTCACAATTGAGGCAGGCTAATATGACCAGAGTCCCAGATCTCTCTCACGGTTTCTCTTCACCCGGCTGGGCGCTGGTCCCAACTCCCGCGCTGTCCTCTGGGTCCATGTCCCTCTGTGGACAGTCTGGTCCCACGTCGTCTCTGGTCCGGATCACCAAACGTGGCCCGTCTGCTTCAGGCCTCTGGCAGCCCAATGGTCCTTTAATCAAAAGTCCATTCACCCCAGGTCAAAGTCCAGATAGAGCCACATGGGGACTCTATCCCTTCGGGAACTTGCCTCCCTCCGGTCTGACGTCTGCTCCGTCTCCCTCTGGTCCGTCGAAGTCCTCTTCTTCCTTGGCGATCCCACGACGTCCTCTTCGAAGCCTTCTCAAAAGAAGCGCCCAGCTTCCACTGAGTCTCTGATCACGAGGACCAAATACTCAGGGGAACCAGCAGAGTCCCTGGGCTTTCAAGGCTTCTAAATCCAAAAGCCTCCTCGGGAAACCCCCTTCTTGGATCTCGGCTCTCACAGCTCCTGCCACGTGGTCAAGGGAGTGCGCCCAAAGATCCTGGAACGAACCAACGAACTAAACAAGCAGCTGGAATGAACCCCGAGCGACCGTTGAGCACTGCCTTAAATACCTGGTCAGCCAACCAATCACAACCTTCGCGCCCAAACCAGGCTCCATAGGGTTCAATGGAGAGGGTTCCAGAAAGTGTGCACACGGCCCTCTGTTCAGTCTGCCCACAGCCCCTGTCACTAGGCAGACTACTCACTGCTCACCGACCCTGTAGCTGGGCAGAGCACAGGCGCCTGGCTGCCTGCCAAGGCTCCTGTCAATCCGACCAGGGAGCCCGCATCACCAGTTGCCAGGCCGACTTGCTCTCCAGCACCCTCTAGTGCTCAGATAACAGTTTCATAAACTAGGGACATTACATTGCTCCCACTTCTGGGGAGGAGAACATATTCTTAACACAGCTAGTTATAACAAGGGTAAAATTTTACCAACAATTGGGCCTGGGGAGCTGCAGCCCCCCAATCTCTGGTCTAGCCTTGGCAGAGGCTGGGGCAGGATCAGGTCGGCTGGGGGTGCCTGCCACTAGCCAGCTTGGATCTGGCTCCTGCTGCTGGTGGCCCCGGTGCGCCTGATCCAGCTTCTGCTGCTGCCAGCCAGTGGCGAGCAGCCTGGGTTCAGGTCCGGCTCCTGCTGTTTGCCATTGGCCGGCAGGCAGTGGCTGGAGTTGTATGTGGCCCACCCAAGCCACAGGCCGGCAGCAGCAGGACCTGGATCCAAGCCAAGGTCTGAGCCAGCTAGTGGCACGTGGCCCAGGCTAAGTTCCAGCTCCTGATGCTGGTGGCCGGAGGCAGGCAGCCCACGTCCAGCTCCCGCCAATGCCTGCTGGCCAGCGGCAAACACCAGGAGCTAGATCTGAGCTTGCGGTGTTTGCTGCTGACTGGCAGGCAGTGGCTGGGGCTTTATTGGGCCCTCATGGGCTGGCTGCTGCTGGCTGGCAGTGGCAGGAGCCGGATCAGGTCCCAACACTGGATTAGGGCTGTGTGGCAAAGGGTGGGGTCCCAATCCCTTTTTCAGGGGAGCAACACCCCTGCTTGCGGAAATAATGTGATTAGATCATGAAAGACTACAATATCTCATAATTCATATGTACAAGTGGGCTGAATTAAGGCAACCTCAATTCTGGCATTCCTTTACTTTTTAGTGCTGGATTTTGCAACCTCATGTTTTTGGTATAATATTGTACAAGGGAAAGGTTAATGTCATTTTTGGGATATATTTCACTAATTTTGAGCAGACAAACAATCGGAAAAACAGAAATTCCATTATGTGGAGCTATATGGCCCACAGCTTAGATCATCAATAGGACTTGGACCTTTCAATCAACAGCAAAGATCTCTACTATCTGACCAAATGGAGTAATTGTAGCAGCAACAAGCTCGTCCTCTTGTCAAGCAGTCACTAGAAGGGGCATCATAGCTAGCAAGTGTGGCCTCCTTCTGAAACAGGCAGGGAGGGCATCCTACCCTGGAGGGTGCAACCAAAACAGCCACACCCATCATGCAAAAAGCAGAAGGGCAGGGCAGGACATATAAAGGGAGAGAACAACAATTCAGCTGAGCTAAAGCTGATGGAGGAGGCTGTCTCTGCCATCACGGGACCTGGAGTCCAAGTGTGACAGCATCGAGAGTGAGGATGAGCTGCCTGCCGCATGGGTATGTCTACACACACATCATTATTTCAAAATAAATATTTCGAAATGAGTCATTTCAAAATAAAGTCCTTATTTCGAAATAAGTTAATTCCAATTAACAAAATGTTAATTCGAATTAAGGGAAAGCCTGCAATCGAAAAGGCTGCTATTTTGAAATAAGGCCGTTTGGACCTGTTGTTTTGAAATAGTTGTTTCAAAACAATGGTGTTGTTTTGAAACAACAGGTCTAAACGGCCTTACTTTGAAATAACCATTTCGAAATAACAGCCGTTTCGAAAAAATCGGGGTTTAACCTGTTTCGAAACAATGGTTCTTATTTCGAAAGGATGGGATCAGGGTTATTTCGAAATAAAAGTGCTGTGTAGACATACCCGGGATGCTTAGGAACTGCTGGGGCTTCTGGTAGCCCTCTGCCCTGAGAGACCAGGAGCGGATACATTACATCCAATACCTTTCGGTGAAGTGGCAGAAAAAAGTCCAAGGAAAACAGACGATTCTCTGTTTATGGTTTGGCCTGATACTTGGTCAGCACACTTCAGGTGAGACCACGCTGACCAAGCCAATGTTAGAGCCCTGGATTATGACATTATGGAGTTGGGTGGGCGTGTGTCTCCCTGCCTCCCTTCCTAGGTGTGGCAGCTACCCCACTGTAGGCCAGGAGGCTTGTTTGCACACCCCTGGTTTACCTGAAGGCTTGGGGCCATAGACTGATTAGTTTTCCTGTCCTGCCTGAGAACCTGGAGCTATAGACTGCCCCGTGCTCTGCCCTGGTCTGATGGGCCTGAATCCATAGATTGATTGCCAGCTCTGCCTGAGGGCCAGGGGTAATATACTGCCACTTGGCAATAGATTGCTTCTTGTCCTGCCCTGACTGAACGCTAGGGCCCTCAGACAGTTAATTTTCCCATTTTTGAGCCTGCCTTTTTGGATGCAAGCGTGAAGGGGTCATGTCCGCCATGCCTTATAGGGGGATGATCCATCTGCTTTGCCAGTAGATTTCACAGCTATTTGCTGATGGCCAAGAAATGTAGAAAGGAATGTGTTATAGTGATTATAAAGTCTGATGCCTCTGTGCCAATAGTCTTTCTCTTCTGCTGTTCAGCCCAGCACTGGAGTCTACCTCCCTCTCCTCCTGTCCACTCCCAGTCCTGGATCCTGATCGCCTCCATTCCATTCTGTGCCTATCCACTGTACCTGTCCCTCTCCTCCCTGCTCGTCTTTATCCTGCTGCTTTGCTCCTATCCATTCCCTCTTCAGCTTCTGCAGAGGCTCAGATATTAAAACCCACAGTCAGGGTAGGTAGGTACCCCTTGTTGGATTTGTGTACAAACAGTGTCTCTGATTTAAGGCCCTGATTCAGGAAAACACTTAATTAAAACATTAAATACATGCTTAAGTACTTTCCTTAAGTGGAGACTAAGTCAAATCAAATGGCTGGAAGGGACCTCGTGAAATCATCAAGTCCAACCCCCTGGGAATTGAACCCAGGACCTTCTGCATGTTAAGCAGAGGTGTTAGCCACTACACTATTTGCAATCAAAGCTCTTTATTTTTCCTTAGAAAAACTTCTTTATATCAGAGATTAATAAAAAAAATGAATTTTATGCATTGTAGGTATGAATCCTTAGATTAATTTGTTTGTCTAGTATTCACCAACTCATTTTTTTATGCAGTGACTGTTAGGTAGCATGTTTTGTTGTTTGTTTACACCAGGCTGCTCCTGCTTCCTCTACAAGTTTTCATTTCATTTCTTTAATCTAATACCTCTCATAACTGAGCTAAGCTCTCTTTCAGCTCCTTTTCTCATTTTCACTGACAGCCTTTGCCACCTTCTGTTCATCCTGTGCTGCCATCAGTCTTAAGAAAATGCTTTTAAGGGTTCTACCCCTTCCATCTCTTGAATGGCCTTTAGAAAAACAAAATATTTTCATGCCATCTGCTATACACTGCAATTTAAAATGGATCTAATCTTTCCTGCTCTCTCTTTTTTTATAACTAGAGACATTTTCAAATGAAAAGGGATGTATTCCATCTTTGAAGGATAACCTAATCTCTCTCTCTGTCTCTCTCTTTTCCCATATAACATTTCAAGCAGTGAATAAACTTCTCCTGACTTTGAGAACTTACCCACAGTCAGAAGCTGTTTCCAAGAGTTTTAATTAAAGCTAAGCATTTATTTAGGTTACAGTGTCCTATCCTCAACTTGAATAGAATCATTTCTTTTCTTGTATTTAACCTTTGATCATCTCCCTGCCTTTGAACTTAGATGACTATCTTTTCCTTGTCCCATTTCTGCTATAACACTTGCATAACTTTTAACCTTGTAAGACACAATAGAATTCCACACAGGTGGGATATCCTTTTTTCAGAGAGGGGTGTTTTTTCTTGCTGTGTTTGCTCTTTTGCTGTTAAATATAGCCACTGTTACAGGAGCCTGGAATACCACAGTGTATTAGATATATAATTTTTCAAATTAAAATACCTTAAGGAGAAGGAGAGAGAACTTCTGAACTAAATTCTGATCTTCTGAACTACTTATCTCTTAAAATGAGAAGTTAGTCTGCTATTGTATATTTGCAAAAATTGAGTATTAATCCATAGCTAATACTGTTCGCAATGTCCCAGGATATTTGAGAGAAGGTGAGTGAGGTAATATCTTTTATTGGAGCCACTTCTGTTGGTGAAAAAGACAACCTTTTAAGCAACAAAGAGTTCTTCTTCATGTCAAGAGAAGGCTTCTATATAGCTTGAAAGCTTATCGTTTTCACCAGTAAAATATATTACCTCACTCACCTTAAACTACTACTGACAGTTCAGTGGAAAATATGTTTAAATGATTAGCTATTCTGTGTAATTTTGAAGTATCTAAAGTCTAAAACAAAAGGATGTTTTTGAAGACTTAGGGTATGGCCACACACACTTCTTATTTTGAAACAACAGGGGTTGTTTCGAAATAAGAAGTGCCATGGCCACATGACGCACGGCCATTTTGAAACAAGCAAACAGCTTGTTTCATCATATCATATCATATCATATCATATCATATCATGGCCATGGTCATTCCGAAACAACTTAAGCCTTGTTTGGTTTCGAAACAGCCCTGTTCGGACATGTTGTTTCAGAACAAAGTGTCACCTTCCTCCCAGAGTGCTAAGCACAGCGTGACGCTCCTGCCGGGGATTCCGGAGGCGTGTCTGGGGGATGCCCCGGTCACTCCTCTCGCAGGAGCGTCGGCGCCGGGGATTCCAGGCCGGCGCTCACTCCGGCCCCGGCAGCAGCAGTCTCCAGCCGCGCGCCGGGGCCACGCCCCCAGGTTTGGGGGCAGCGGGGGCTTTAAAGCCCCCGGGGTGAGGCGCCCCACCGCCCCTCTCCTGGTGGGTGCCTGCAATCCTCCCCTCCCCATGTGGAATAGCATGTCCACGCTGTGGACATGCTATTTCGCTGCCTTATTTCGAGGACAAAGTTTTTTGTCCTCGAAATAAGGTGTTTTGAAATAATATGTTATTTTGAAACAGCTTGTTTCGAAACGTCTTGTTTCAAAACAAGCATACCCTGTGTGAACATAGCCTTAGTCTTTTTGGTCCATTCAAATTTGGTATCCTTTCCTAGACTTTTTCATCAAAATGATTTTTTTTTTTTTGCACAGCGTATAATACTTAGCCGTGCCTTTGTCCATAGTCCTGCAATGAACTCTAAATGGGCAGAATCTGTGGAGCCCTGAGTGAAAATACATGCCCATAGACCAAGGCTAGTTCCACAAAGGCGACTGAGATTTAATGTAGCAACGCCTGATATTTAGATACCCTGCAGCCACTTGGAATCCATAGCCTTAAGTTAGGTACCCATGCTCCCTATACGATGCATGGGGAGAGGTTGGCACTGAATAATGGGATCTATAAAAGCACCCAGACTGAATGGAGCGTCACCTAAACTAGCCAGGGAAGGGTGAGCATTTAATTTCCCTCTCCCCCCAAGAAAGGCACCTAGTTGCTTATCTGAAGCTTGGAGAGGGGAGCCACCTTTTGCTTAGGATTCTCAACTGTGAACTCTCTCTTGGCATTCCTAAGATGTTTCTCATGAAAATGGAAGAGCAAGTAGTGTTGCTCCCCTCCTGTACTTTTAGTCAGTGGTTAGGACGCTCACCTAGGGAAAGGGAGACTCCAATTCGATTATATTCTCTTCTAGAGAAAGGAAATAAATTTTGGGTCCTCTGCTGCTCCAGTAACTTACCCCAATGACTCTTCTATGGGTTATTCTGGGGTGGGTTTCTCCCAGTCTCTCCTCCTGAAGTTGTTCCACTGTGTATGATAGAGTCACTGTGCCAGAGAAAGTGAGAGTGCCTAGAGCACTCATGAGAGGTGGGAGACCAAGGTGCAAGTGAGTTTTAATTACTTAAGGGACTTTACTAATGGAAATGTAGGCCCTGAATGGAATTACCAATGGTAATCTAGGTGCATAAAGACTTTAGACAACTACAGACTAAGTGACAGCTGAGCAGGGGGTTTTGAAGATCTAAAATTTAGATTTTATTGCCTAAAGTAGCAGTTTGATCATCTAAAGCCCTTTGTGGATCCATCCACAAATCCCTAAGAATGAGTGAACATAAGAATGACCATACTAGGTCAGACCAATGGTCCATCTACCCCTGTAGCCTGACTTCCAACAGAGGCCAGTGTCAGATGCTTCAGAAGGAGTGAACAGGTAATCATCAAAGAGATCAGTCCCCTCAGCCATTCCCAAATTCTGGCAGTCAGCAATCCTGGCTAATAACTATTGATGAACCTTACCTCCGCAAATTTATCTAGCTCTTTTTTGAGCGCCATGATAGTCTTTGTCTTCACAACATCCTCTGGCAAGGAGTTCGTTCCACAGGTTTACTGTTTGTTGGGTGAAGAAATACTTACATTTGTTTGCTTTAAACCAGTTGCCTATTAATTTTGTTTGTTGACCCCTAATTTTTGTTTCATGCGAAGGAATAAAGAATGCTCCCTGATTTACTTTCTCCACACCAGTTATGTTTTGTACTTCTATCATATCTCCCCTGAAGTATCTCTTTTATGAGCTGAAAAGTCCATATTTTATCAGTCTGTCCTCATACCCATAATCATTTTAGTTACCCTTTTCTATAACCTTTTTCAATTCCCTTTGTGACATATTATACATTTATAATTATTTTCTTCTTTTGGCCTCTCTAGGTGCTACATGTTAATTTTACTGAGAAACTATTCAGCATTGAAAATTTTACAGAACTTCAATGGACAACAAGCAATTAACCATCCGTGGCCAAGAGGCAGTTCTAAAGTATACGCAGAGGCATATTTTCATCAACTGCTGTACTTTGTTCAGTAATACTAGTAAAGAAAAAAAAGTCCTCTTGTGGATAATGCCCATGCCACTAAATTATAACTTAAGTAGCAGATATGTTTCTTAGCTTCTACACATTGGTAAGATCTGATTTTTTTTGAACACTTATAGAATAATAATGGAAACGTGTATATTAAGATTTGTCTGAGATCTTTTGCTGAGTAATAATAAGGAGAGCTTAATTTTTACAGGTTATTTAAGGGGAGTGCAGGAGCCAATGCAATATAATAGAAACTATGAAAATGTTCTTTACATTGCTAATTTCTATATGCATTGTGTTTTGTACAATACAGTATAGCTTTACTGTAATTTATCCTACTGTGTGCAAAAGAACTAAAGTGATGAAGTTACTGTGCATTGAAAATAAAAATATACAGCTCTCTATATAATTTTGATTTATTTTAGATACAACTTTAACTATTAGCTGAATTGAACTCAGACCAGAATGTGCAATCTAAATATCCCAACCCATATAATCTGAACCCAGATCTAGAGTCAATATTATACTCTACAGATAAATGTATTTAGCTGGGATCCAGTCAGCCAAGCAGAACTCTGTTGCCTCATCTTGGGCTGACATTGCTGCATCTGTTTGCAAGGCCTAACATAAATCCTCTCTCTGTACTTGGTTGAACCAGTTTTGGATATGGTTATATACTTTGGTGTCTTACCTAATTGCCTAGGTTGCCATAGCAACCCAGCTCTCTTGTTGTGATGATTCTTTAGAATAGTTTGTTTTCAAGGAGAAATTAAGCTGAACACAGAAGGAACAAATCTGCGTTTAAGACTCTTTATTAAGTACGCTAAAAACCAGTCAGGAATGACTGTGCTATCCCATAATAGACTAACTATTGCTATGGCAACCTATGAAATTAGGTTAGACACCAAAATACACAACAGATATCAGGTCCATCTTTAATCTTACAAATTTTCAGTTAAATGGAATACTGCTTTTTCTTCTGTAGTGGCCATTTTCGTTAAAGTATTGCCTTGATGTGGCAAAGCAAGTCAAGTATCTTCCTTTGATTAATAACTAGGTTCAAACAAACCCCACACCAAAGCGCCTTCTATCATTGGTACTGAATGGTTTTTTTCGAAATATCAGAAGAACAGCAGTTCTCATGTTGTTTGATAACTGACAAGGAGATATGTAAAGAAAAGTGCAGGACCACTCTAAAGCAAACAAAAAACCTGCAACTGTAGCCATTAAGTAAAAACCTCAGAAATGAGAAATGACGTGTAACTGTGGCATTCATCACTGGGGGGGGGGGGGAGCTTTTACACTGAAATGTCTATCTCATGTTAACTGTCCTGCTGTAAAATCCTAGTAGGCTACAGATTTCAAGAGGCTGTAGCTTTTAACTTGATTCAGTGAGTCAGCAGAGAGCATGGATAATAGCTCTGAGAGGTGGGAGCTGCTACATTTAATTTAGCCTCTTGCTGATAACTTTAAACTGTTTCATCCCTCACATAAAATAAGAGGGTTACAGAACTGCACAGCTGACTATAAGTGACATCGCATTTTGAATGGCATTTGGCTGAGCTCCATTGCATCTTTATTTCTCTCAGCTCGAGGAGTCAAGCCAAAGAAACTTAATAGAGGCCCTTGGCATGTTCAGCCCTCATCACGAGGCAGCAGACTCAGGAAGCGCAGAGTGCATCTTGTCAAGTCAGTTGAGTGGATCTTACTTGGGCAGAGCTTGGAAAAGCACCTCCATCTTTTCTTTTTTTCCTCCTCCTTTTCTCCATCACCACCAAATGAGGAGTCAAGAAGGTATGAGGACAGAAAGTGTGTTTGTGGCCAAGGTGCAAGGGCTTTGAGAGAGAGGTGGAACACCTTTCTGCAAGATTTCATTAGAGAAATAAACATTAAAGCGTAACAATCATCATCAAATTAAAGACATTTCACCAAAAGATTACTAAAAGTGGAAACTGTATAGTCTACTGAAGAATTGGGAGAAAGAGAGGCTAAATTCACAACAGGAGTGAAATCATCACAATGTCTAACTTTCAGGGGCCTTGCCAGTTAGTGGAATAAAAACCACTGAGTTAGGTGTGCAGACTCCCTATATAATGCATGGAAAGAGACAGGCATTTAAGACTGAGATTCACCAAAACAGGCCCAAGATAGACAGTAAGTAAGAGGGGTGTGAGGTAAGCCTCATTCCTCAGGGAATTATGTCGTCATTGCCTTGTTGGATCCACAGGGCATCACAGCAGAGAAATGCCAGGGTGGTGGAGCAAGTAGCAGCAGTTGCTTCCCTTCTAGCCTTTTCAGTGCATGGGGTAAAATACCAATTCAGTTCTTTTTGCTCCCAAACCAGGAGCAGGGTTTGAATGTGGGTGGCTAGCCCGTCTGTGACTCTCCTAAGCATGGGCTGTCAGCTGTCCTGCTATGCACTGCTTTTAATCTCTCTTCTGTTGTAGCTGTTCCACTCTCCAGACGTAACCATGCCCTGGACTGGAAAGTGAGTGAGAACAGCTCTAAGGGTTAGAGTGCTCATACAGGAGGCAGGGAAGCCAGGTTTAAATCCCTTCACCTCACGTGGAGCATTGTGTGAGGGTCTCTCTCTCTCTCGTATGTGAGGGCCCTAACCATGGGGCTCAATGAAGATTGAAGACGAGGGGCATCAGCAGCTTCCCATATAAACTTTTGCTCAGTGGTGAAAACTCATCCCCAAGAAGCGGTAAATATGCCCGTGCCACTTCCCAGATGAGCCAAAGGGATTTGAACTTATTTCCTACACCTCTGCTCTCCTGAATGGTTTAACCACTGGTGTCTAGTGTCAGGCTCACTCTCTTTGTGGTCCTAGGCATAGCTCATTATTTGAACAGTGTCAGTGGGTGAAACAGCCCTTCCACAATAGCTTGTAGCCCCATGTTTGGGGTGAGGTTAAAAGCCCTGTTCCTCATCAAGGAGAGAGGAGAAATGAATTGGTACCTCCTGCCTCCCCTGTAAGTGCTTGAAAACCTGACATATGCTTCAAGGGAAGCTGGCTCTCCCCACCATAGGGTGGAGACCTAACTGTGCTTTGAAATAGCCTACCAAATTAGGTCCAGAAGGTAAGCTAGGCTTGTTTTATGATCCCACTGGGGCTTAGGGAACCACACACTAACTGAGGCAGCCATGTGCATGCCCAGAGCAAGAATTTAGCAGATTTCAACAGTGACAATGTAGACCTGCTGCCCCCCCCCCAGGTTAGCAGAACTTTGCTTGAGGGTTTCATGAAAGGCAGCGGTGCCTACATTTTGGATTTAGGGGCCTGATGTGGATGGTTCTTCTAGGAGTCTAGCCCATCACACAATGTCTCAACAACTGGAGAGTTTAGGAACCTATAGTATTAAAAGCCACTTTTTGGCAAACTTATCAAAAGTGTTTGTTTGAAAACCACAGCCTCTATTCTTAAAGTGTCATATTCTGGAAAGGAAGACACCTATCAAATGATTAACAACCCTCCTTGACCTCTGACAACTGAGTCTAGCTGGTAGTGGGTAGCTAAGCCCTGTTAAGGGTTGTAGCCTAGGGTAAAACTGAGTGCCTCTCTGGTTTCAAGTGCAATTATTTTTATGCACCAGCTGCACTGGAGTAGACGAGCGGAAATGTACCATATGCTTACAGTTGTTATCTCCCCTTCCCTATACTTTGCTACCACTCTTTCCCCACAATACTCCCTTCCCAGCTCCATAGAAAGAGAAGCCATCCAGCTGGCTGTCCCCATTCAGAATCCTAAACTGCCTCATAGCCTGTGGGAAAGCTGTTATTAAGCCAACGTGCACAGACCAAGAGTGAAAGAGCATGGCTGTGAATGGTGTGAGCGCTCTTTTGGCTCAGCGCTAGAAAAGTGGGTGGTACCCGCTTGGATTTTAAAAAAAATGACACGTTTCTTAAAAGGTCTTGCTGACAGCAAATTCAAAGATGGGTGGCTCAAAACAGAAATCTGACACACACACACCCCTTTACAATCCTAGCCGCAAAGAAATCAAAGAAAAGTATGTTAGTGGAAACCTGGGCCCATTGGGCATTGATGATGCTGGTCTCTGACCTGATGCATGTTTTGCATTTTTTTACAAGCCTGAGTCAGTGGCAGTTGGACTCACATCTACGGGCCATAATGCGTTAAATAAAGGGCCTCTTTGCTTGCAGTCTCAGAGGTTGGAAGACCTTGTCTGTGTCAGTACTCAGTAGGGAAGGGGGAAATTAAACACTTTGTTTTGTGGGAACTGCCATGTGACAAAAGGATGGGCAATGGATGCTGAGCTAAGTCATTGGCCCCCTAGGCATCTGGAGGAGGAATGCTAAGCTTTGTCCTGCTAGCTTGAGCTACCCCCTCAAGCGCAAGCGAGTACCCATGTCAAGTTCTTGGGTGTGGGCTAGGGTCAGGACATCGGTTCCGTGATCAACCAAGGTCGGCAGGGACAGAAGGCAAGGCATTTCCTAAAAGAAGGTGGAAAATGGGATCTGATATTTTTAATGTCTTACATGGTGATGCGGCAACTCTTTATTTCGTACTCTTTTACTCTGCGTGCAAAGGGAGATGAGAGAAAGACACAGTAATAGCCTTGTACCGTTGTGGATGGTGTGATTTGCATTATACAAGTTATTGCCTACTACGTCTCCAATAACTGAAGGTAATAAAGCTGCAACCTGGTTAAATCACCTTCTCTTTTCATCGGCATATCAGGGACAAGAGGAATAGTTTGGCTAAATAGCAAGAAAAGCTGGCTAACAATAACCTGTTTGACTGAGTAAGAGCTTGCACGAAACGTGGCAGGAGCCTTGGCCTGTGAAAAAATGTTAAAACTAAACTGTACCCCTGGCCCAAAAACACTAGAAACTATGCTGGAGCGTTGTCCAGTGTTAGACAAACTTTATAAAGGGCTGAGGTATATGAGTCTACGTTATGGAGCCTGAAGCTACAGTACAAGGGGGGGGGGGTGTTCTCTCCTGCTAGGCCGCACAAAACTCACAATTAAAAAAAAAATAATAAAGAAGCTTTCACGTTACCTACTTGAGTGCTATTTCCATTCTAGGCATTTCACGTGTCTTTTCCCAGTCATTAATGCCTCCTGGTAACGCAAACTCACCAGTGATAATGCAAAAGGGTCAGGGGCTGGTGGGAATTCCAAGCATGTCTTTTACAGGTTCAGCAACCTTTATTTACAAATCCCAACTAGACGGTATATACGCAGAAACAGCCGAGTGTGGTGATGCTACACTAAAGGAGCCAGCTGTGCCTATAGCCACCCCTTTGGTGCTGTTTTTAACAGACGCACTAGTTGGAGTAATACATCACTATGCCACACAGCTCTGGAACTTTGCTAGTGACCTTTACGTGCCAAATTTAGGGTGTGCGCCAACAGTGCTTAATAAGGCTGGCTTTATGTCAGTGTCCTGGGATTTACAACCCCAAGTTAGATACCCACTTTCTCTTCATGGTACATACGAAGACTTGGGCAACACAGGACTGAAAGAGGCGTGACCCTGACATGAGGACTTTTCAAGCTGAAGTGAAGACTGTAGCAAATAATGAGACCCTGCAACAGCAACAAAGAACAAACTATGGACTGCAGTCAAAAAGACTGGTGTGGGGCAAGGCCCAGTGTGGGGTGGGTGGCTGTCAGTAGGGTGCTGATGAACTTTTTGGAGTCTGCCAGCTTTACTGGGAGTGTTTAGCGACAGTATATTATGGGGAACAGCTAAAGGCGTGCAGCAGTAGTTAGGGGTACAGGCTGGTGGACAACATGGTAGCAAAATTATGGCACTGAACAGCTGGAAAACACTGATAAGCTGTCACTAGTAGGACTGTGGTTGGGGGGGGGCACTAAGGGGGAGGCTGCAGCATGTCACCTCATACAGCTGGGGACAGAGGCATAATGGAGACCAAAGCTGATGTTATTGGGGGGCAAATAACCATCAGTGATGGGTAGAAGCAGAGCAGTCCGGGGGGGGGGCACAGTATCAAGGACAACAAGGCTGGAGGTGGCCATGGCATTGGTACCACTCTTGCAAGGGGGAGGTGGACAGTCATTCAGGGCTCACTAGTGTGTCAGTGGGAGCCATCGTGCACAAGCAAGTGCCTGTAGGAGGCTGTCATGCAACATAAATGCTAGTTTATTGGGACAGCCGCATGCTTAGTAAAGGCTGCCATTGAGGCTCAGCAGTAAAGCATGTGTCAATGAGGCTGGCTAAGAATCACTGCGTTTATGTAGGCAAGGCTGAAGGTCGTGTCTCTCCATAAACCATTAAGGTAAAGTAGACACTATGGGCCTTGGGGGGGGGGGGGGGGG